>OY728136.1:1516658854-1517258854 GCA_963277665.1 Viscum album | reverse complement strand
TCATTACGGGAGACACACTCCTGAGTGGGAAAGATTTCGATACACAGATGAGGATCACTAACAGGGCCATGGAGGATACCGTGACTCATTTGGAATTCACCTACTAGGTAGAGGATCAACGCCTGGTAAAGTTGGTCATGTCGATGTCTGACTCTACCTAGGGTCTGGAATGGATAGAGGATCTCGATCTGGGCCTCTTGGATGGATTCCTGACTCTATCACAGAAAATTATTACTGAAGGGATCATAATCCTGCGTGAGGGAATGATGCCTGACCTTCAGGGGAACAAGAAGAAGGGGCACTAACCCAAACAAAAGATGTTCAAGGAACGGTGAACAAAAGGACCAAGTCGTTCTCCAAAAAGTACACGGCGTGTAGAAATAATACACGCCGTGTTGTCCGACCCCGGGTACTGCCTGTGTACAATGGCCCCTGTCGTGAGGCTGGTCGTGTAGAAAAACATAGTACACGGTATGTAGTACGGAGTACACGCTGTGTTTGGGTAACTGGGGTTGGATCCGTGTACTCTGGCCATGAGCCCGTACATAGTCACCAACCCGTGTACTCCAACCTGTGCGATCCGCACACAGGGTGACCCGCGCTGTTTACCTCGCCTGGCCGAGTGATGGATTACACGGTCATGTACTCCATCCCGTGTCAGTGTATCCCTGGGATACACGCCGAGCTCCGCGTAGCCGCCTCTACCGAGCTGTACACGCCGTGCCGCCTGAAGCCGTGTAGACCATCCCGTGTTCGTGTACTACCCAAAGTACACACTGAGCTTCGGGGAAGGTCCAACACGCCGTGTGACCGGGGTCACACGCCGTGTGATCCTTCTATGACCCCGAAACCCTATCCGCCACCGTCAAAAATACACATCATGTTCTTTGTAAGTACACGCCGTGAATTCTGAAAATTTCCAGAAATGGCGCTCTTCGCCAGCGCGCCTCCCGGGCTACTCCGATCATCAAACCGGCCATCCGATCACCGCAAAACTTCCAGGTTTTGGTTGCCCCGACACCACGAATCCTCTTACGTCTTTAACGGGCCTCCAATCGGCCCTAAAAACATGATTTTATCTTCCCGTGCGAAGAACGCTTGAAGAACGCCCTTTCCCGATCCGGTCCGATTCATCATCTGCTATCATCGCCGCACCTCCACAAGGTCGTTGCGGTGTCAAACCTTTGATTTGGTATTTTTGAATCACAAAAAGGATGTGCAAAGATTCGTTTTTCATCACCCTGCGAAGAATGAGAAGAACACAGAAGAAAGAATGGGGGAGGAAATTCAATAAACAAATAAATTGAGAAACAAACCTTTGTCGTCGTTCGTCACGACGTTGATCCGCTCCTGTTCATAGGTTTAAACGGAGTAGAGATCAACATGAATAAAAAGCATGGATTAATTCCCCAAAATAATCCCAAAGAAAACCCTCCCGTAAGAACGTACGAATCCACAGATCAACCGGTTCATGGTTGATCTGCGTTCGTCGTTTAAACTATAAAACAGGGGGAAAAATTTGAAATAACAAACCCCTACCTTTTGAAAGGATCGATCGTTGGCGAAGGTTTCGTTCTTCTGTTGTCATCGAGATCCTTCAATGTCGGTACAACGATCCTTGATCTTGATCTATCGTCATTCGTCGCCGAGAATCCTCTCTAACGCCTTGCAGATTCGGTAGAGATTCTTCTCAAACGTTGCCAACGATCAATAATTCCTTAACCCATTAATAAGGGAAACAAGTTGGAATTTAATTTACGTGGCAACATTAATGACATTGACTTTCCATTTTGAAGTCATTAAGATGCACCATTAATTTAGGAAACAGCTGCGTCGTTTCCGTGCTGCAGTGGATGTTTCCTTAAATGAAATAAAATAAACTGGTTAACTTATTTTATTTTATTTTACTTAAAACGTCTGAAAATTAACTTTTTCCCTCGACCCGCGCCGGTCTAGGTTAGCCTCATTCTTAGGTAAATTCGTTGTCCCAGACGTAACGGTGTGCTCAAATTTTTAATCTGGGCATCCGTTTGGAAACTGCCACAACCGCGCACAAGTGCTGACTCACTTAACTAAGAAAAAGTTCGAACCACCATTCCAGGCTCACTGGACCTCGGAATGATGTGCCGTCTTTGTGCCTGGTCTCGAAATAATTCCATATAATATTTAAAAATAATAAATGGAAAATCCAAGACATTAGAAGAATCCAAGGTGTTCTTGAGTCAGTCCATTCCTATTTGATTATGAAGTCATGTATTATTTCATTTGTTTTAATCCTTACCTCTCATTAGTGTGATAATTTCAAGTATCATGCAACCATCTAATCAGTTAGAATTAATTAATAAGTACATTTGGTTAAATCCTTTCATTTCATTAGTGTGACAAATACATGTAGCATGTAACCATTTAATCAATTCATAATTCATCAATATGTCCATTTGATTCAAGCCTACCCTTTCATTAGTGTTACAAGGCCAAGTATCATGTAACCATTCATTTAATCCATTTAAAGTGTATTCTATATTCAAGGTTCATTCCTCTACCTTCCATTAATGTGGTAATGGGTTCTATGGATATGCAACCTACTATTCATTTACATTTAAGTCCAAGTCATATCCTTAGTATACCATCCAATTCACATTTCACAATTCATTGTCAAATTGAAGCACTTACCTTAGGTGGGTTAAGTTTTGATCATAAATGGTACTTTCCATTATGAAATTCAAAATATAAATCAATCCACTTAATATATAAAATCTTACCCTTAGATTGGTCAAGACAAGTCACACTCAAACAGTGGCACAAACGTGTCAAAACACTAAACAACAATTATGGAATAACCTTCAACAAGGAAAGGATGGAGATATGTTCATAACCAATAATAATCAATCACATATATGGAAATACCATATCCATATGGTTCTAATGATTATAATCATGGCATATAAATTTTATAAACTGCACTCGATGAAATTAGTGGGGGCCATATGACAAATCAAAAATCAACAAACTTGAGGGATGAGTTATTGACTGCCCACCTTAGGCCTGTACGACTCTCTTCCTCTCGTTTTTGCCCTTGATTTGTATTGGATTAGAGTATATCTAAGAAAAGAAGAAAATTATCATACCCTAAAATCTATATTGGGATCAATAGAGGAGAGGAAAGGATTAAATGGACTTGAGTACTTACCATTTCGTATCCAACTTGACAAATGGAAGATTGATAAGATCCTAGACAAAGGATATCTCTTTATCTCCATATTTTACAATCAAAAGGATCCAAATTGAGAGGAAAGTGGGTTAATCCTTCTGGTTCTCGTATTAGGAGAAAGAAGGAGGGTTAATAGACCATTAAGGAAAAAACTGTAAAATTTCCTAGAAAAATAGAATATGCATAGTTTGTCTGCACTGTGTGACAAACCATTCAAAAATCGTGCAATGTGGAGAAGGGGAACTTTCATGATTAGGTTTCATATTCATGAGAAAAATATGTGGGGTGGATCTCTCTAGAAAAACACCATCTTCACGGTTTGGAAAATCGTGCACCAACTAGGAAACTTAGCCAGTTTTCCCAAAAACATGGTTTTCATGCTTCAAAATTTCCATGAACACCCTTGATTCCTTTTTTCCCCCATTACGAATCCATATTATGTCCAAATTAATGATTAAAAGTGATATTTAAAGGATCCATACCTGAGTGAAAAATTGTTTTCTTAAAAATAGACCTTATAAAAATTAAAGATTATTATAAATTATATTATATTATATTATATATAAATAGTGTAATTCATTAGTGTTAAAAAATAAATTGTAGTGAAATAAATAAAATATATGAACACATGATTTTTATAGTAATTTAGATTATTTTGATCCTATATCTACTATTCACTCCCCTATAACTTAGTGAGAGTAAGGGTAATTACTAGAATAAGACCTCACTTGTTAAAGGAATGACAACCTTTTACAATCTATACTATTTTCTCACTTAGTGGTAAACCTCTTCATATTTATCCTTACTTTCTATGGAATAAGGTACAACCAAGAACACTAGATTTTATTTAGGATTCACAAACCAATGAACATTTATTTGTAGTTATAACCAAGACCATACTTTATTTTATATGGGAAAATAATAAACCAAAAAATACAAAACAAACAGATAATAAAATGATACAAATTTGACAACCAGAAGGATATTAAGAATAAAATAATTTCAATGATGATGTGACTTTGTTGTAGCATCAATCACATCATAAAAAAATCAAATTTTGATGCTCCTACATGATCACACAGTACCATGGTATTCATAATATAATAAATTCATCATTTCTCATTTCTCATATGAATTTTATGTGTTCTTAAAAATATTTTTCTCAAGGTTTTATTAAGTTCATGTGATCACATTACTAATGGTTAACTTCAAATGTTCCAAAATATTTTTCACGTGGGTGTTTCTTGAGAACAAATCACAGGTATCCATGGTTAGAAAAGAAAAATATTAACACAATAGTAGTATCTTTTACATGTATATGGAAATATCATGGGCTATTCCTCTAATTAAATAAATTAAAAAAAACTATGATATCATTATTAATAATTATATGTATTTAATAAATTTTTAATCTAGTTAAAACAAATAATATACCCTTGAAGTAAATTGAGATATCAAAAATACAAGGAAATGGAGTTTCAATATTCACTTAAAATGACGGAGTAATTTTTACATAACCATCATTTTATATATCTATGTAACCATAATTTTATAAAGTTTTGTAACCATCATTTTATATAGTTTCGTACACATTATATTACACTTTGTGTAACCATCATTTTATTCTCTATGTAACCATGAATTTCACTTGTACAAGCATTAGTCTAGTATCCATAATCATGAAACATGTATGTGTAAACATGAATCTTATCTGCTTAAAAATGATAATATCATTTTCTTGGCCATGAAACATTCCCATGTAATTAATATTCTATATGAAAAAACCAAGAAAAACTATAAAAAAATGTAGTGACTACAAAATCCTTTTTTAAAAAATTATAAACATCAAAACTACTTAATTAATGGAAAAAATATAATTTAATAATTTCATGAGAAATTATAATGATTCCATTAAACATGTGAGGTGTTCGTAAAAAATGTGAGGTATTTTTTATAGTCATAACAAAAAATAAAAATAAAACTAACAAAAAATATACCCAATCACTAACAATTATCATATTAATTAAACTCAACACTAACAACAATCTCATTTATCTTAATATTATCCTTTTGTTTTCCAAGTTTAACCATTTACTTATTTTGCATCATAATATCTTTGAACAAAGCTAACATCATGATGAAATAGACATAAGAACCATCATACATGAATCTCATATAGGAATACCTTTCACCATATCTTTCTCAATGAGGTGGTTGATCAGAAATGGGGGATTCCAAAACAAAGAATAAATTGTATTGTAGTAGTGTAGTGTATAAAAGATTGTATCGATCTGGGAAATTTGATCTAGTGCAAATATGGTCTATGTTCAGAAATGACCATAGTGTACATGTGGTTTCACTTGTCATTTTCAATAATATGTAAATAATATTTTAGTACTTTATCTTAATTATAAAAAGGTGTGATGTGATAAATTAAATTTTATTAGTCTCTCACTATTTTTATCAAATCTCAATAGCATTCGCTATTGGATTTGAAATATCTTATCATGTAGATATTATATTGGATAGGATTCATGATACCCTTCTTATAATCTAGACTTTTTTCATGAAAAATAATTTAAGTTATTTAGGTAAGCTATCTTTCAAACTAAAACAACTTTTAGTTCCTTGATCTATTGAGTGGACTCCCTAATCCTAAAATCTTATTTGTAATTTCTTCAACACTTGACACAAAATTATTTTAAATTGACTATTTCCATTTAACTTAATATTAATTAGGTTAAGATAACCCATTATCTTTATTAAGACTCCTCGATGATTGAAAAGTGCCCCTGACTGTCTAAACTGAAACTTTAACCATGGTTGTATCTTAACTCAAAAGATAGAAGGTGTTTTATAACTAAATATTTCTTTGAGTGATATTATTTATCTTGAAAATAAATATTCTTTATTTTATCCTTTTTTATGATTTTTAATATTATATGTATTTTAAAAAATTAATTAACCATGTTTGATAAAATAATTTATACATAATCCATTTACTTTATTTAATCTTATATTATTTTTTATTTATTAACCTTATGTGATCATGTTTAAATAAACATGAATCACATAAATAAATAAATAAACATGCACTTTATAAAATAAAATAGACATGTTTCATGATCATGAGAAATAACTATGGGTTTATTTAAAAAGTAAATGATAAACCAACCATATACCCCAAGGGAATAACTCATTCATATGGTTTGGGCTTGAGTTGCATCATTTCACCTTTAACCTGTATATCCCCTCTGGCTAGTATCACATTGGTTTGGTCTTCAATCGTCTTCTTATTCTAGGGAACTTATTTTTTATATATGTATAATCACTCAATGGTTAGGGGGACTAGATATTTGGGGTTACATAAATGAGACTGTGGACACGTAGGATTGTGCATAATTAGGAAGAAGGGATGATACAGAAATCATTATATTTGATTTAATGATAATTTTATCATGAAGGCTCTTGAAATAATCGTTTAAATTAAATAAAAACCCAATAAATACATAGGTATATTGATCTTATGATCATAAAAACATGAAATAACTACACATTTAAAAAAAGTTAGAATTCTTTTTAATTTTTTAGGTATTAAGATAAAAAAATTGAGTTAAAAAATTAATTATTTTATTTATTTTATTTATCCATCCTAAAACTCCTGAATATTCTCATCAACTATAATTTTAAATAAATTAATAATTTAATTTAATTTAAAATTGATTTATACATGGTGTTTACTAACAGGGAACATGGTGTGTACTCTTCTATCCAGAATCAAATTCATCCTCCAACTTAATAACATGACATGTATTGGAGGCAACATAGTGTGTATTATTCTACTTTTTTCTAAACCCATTTCTAATGTTTAATTGTTACATGGTGTTTATCATCACATGAAATGGAATTTGTGTAATTTTTTATATGGTCCCTTTCCTTGTATTTTTTACTTAAAAAACATGTATTCTTACATGGTGTGTCAGGATATATGCAATGTTTTATTCCATTAGTTAAGTTGTGTAGTCTACACAATGTTTATGAATGCATGGCACACCATTAATATTCAAAACGCATACTTCTAGAAATTAACATGAAGTATACGGTGTGTATGATTCCCATACACATCATTTATCTACATAATAATATGGAAATTAATTAATAATCATTTATTATCACACTTGATCCACTGAAAATAACTCAAAGCAGAATTAGTGAAAAAAATTATCACATAGTGTGTACTTCCAGAAATACATTGTGTAGTTTGGTTTCATTTAACTATTTAATTTTCTCCACGTGTTAAATCACACAACATGATAATCTTGGTGTGTACCTAGAATGAGTTTTCCCAAATTGCATAGTATGTACAACTAGCTACACGGAGAATGATTTGTTATTGGTCTCCCACAATACACACATATAGAATCCTTGTGTATTTTTGTGTAGGATATTTACATGTCACGCAACATTTGAAGCCTACTATGAACCTTTTAATTAACATATTTTCATGTTTCTCAGCTTCCAATTAATACACAACATGTATTAATTACACATCAGGGGATTTGAACACATGGTATCAGTGATTCTCATGGGGAAACCCATGTGTGGTTTCAAGTTGTATGACCCAACTACATGGCACGTACTCCCTATCAAAACCGGTTCCAACTGATGGTAAAAACATAGTGTGTAATAAAACCATGTACCAAACCCCACATGATTTCATGTGAAATTCATGTCTCTTATTCATGTGGTTTATTATGGGTACATTGTGTGTACTTTTTAGACACACATTGTATATTTATACCACTCAACCTAAATCCTTATCACCTCTAGATTGGATTTTTTATAATTCCTTATATGTTTTTATCCTATTCTAGATCATATTAAATCAAATTATCATAATATATTTTAACTTTAAAATTAAATAACAAAAAAAATAAATGAAAAAACCAAAATAGAATTATTAATTGATCAACAAATAATAAATAACTATAAATTAGTATTTGACTACTATGATACCACTTGAAGGTTTTAGGGTGCAACAAAAGTAGGTCGGGATCGAGCCCAATATTTTATTTCATTGGTATATTTGGATAAAATCCGCATAATTTGATGGAGAAGCCTTATAATATTCATAGAGAGGATTTGTTCACATATAATTTGTAGATAATTTATAGACAAGAATTATCTCAACTTAAGTATTATCTATTTATTGATAAATCTAATCTTCAATATCATAGGTATTGTTGTTATGGTGAAGATTAAAAATTATAATTCCTCTATCAGTATCCACACATGCTCCATGAATATCAGATTATTGATTGATCTCTAAGTGTTTTAATAGAGGTACAAATCGTATTTCATCATTTGTTACTGAATTCAACAAGAATCCTTTTAGTCTTGAAAGATTATATCTCTTATTCTCTCAATTTTGAAAAGGAGGAGGGATATCGCCTTTCATTCTTGAGAGAGTTTTTTGGAGAGTTCTTCTTGGTCTCAAAAAAATTATCTTGAGAGAGTTTCTTTACAAAAAAAATCACATGAGCCTAGAAATGATATAAGTTGGGTTATATACTTAGTTTTAGGAAATTAGTATCACAGAGGCCCTTAATAATTACTTTATTCTAAGTAAACCATGTGTCTAATAATAATAATATTATTATTATTATGTTTCATGACATGTGCTAACTCACAAATATTTAAATATTATTTATTAAATAAATAAATCGATATTTATTTAAATGATATGGAATAAAATATATCATTTCCATTTTGGACCTTAACTAGGCACATCAATCCACATTGTTTTTTATTAAACCTGGAATAATAAATATTTGTTTAAATAAATAAATATCATTATAATATGCATTCATGAAATAAATATATATTATATTCATTAACTAATGAATACATATTTATTTAATATTACTGTAAGTAAATAAAATATTTATTCAGTAAATAAAGAAATTATTTTTTCAATAAATAAACAATTATTTATTTCCCTTGAGAATAATAGACAGGAGATAAATAAATATTATATATATGTTATCTCATAAGTAATATTTATTTAATATTCAAATCACATGTATTCTTTCGAATAACTAGTGATTGAATATATGAAGTCAATGAAACCTAAATAATTATTATTCCTCAGTCTAGAAAATAGTATTTATTCTAACTATTAAATTCAAATAAAATTTAATTGAGATTTCATATACACTTAGTGTGTGGACCTCTAGGAATGTTTCTGAATGGAATTAGGTGAAATTAACTAAAGTAAAAGATTGGAATCTAACAACATGTTAAAGAACCTAGAGATAATGAAGTTAATATCAAAAAAACAACCACATACAAATGGTCAATGTGTAATATAATCTCATTTTCTTGATATCTCATCTAGTAGGTTGAATTCTTGTATCATCAACCTATATGGTTGATATATATTTATTTAACTTCCTAAAATGAACTCATCAAAGAATCAAAATGGACATGGATTTAATCATATATTTTTTTCTAAGAAAGTGGCTAAAGATATCTACTTCTATTAATATACAGGGAAAAATCCTTTCTTGACTAATTTAGTAATTTCAAATCACTTATAGTACACCCAATGTATGATGCTTTTTCATTGGAATATTTCATCATGGTTTTCACTTATACATCAAAATTCATGATTCATGATATAAATTATTAATAATATAAATTATAAGGATAAATACACATGTCCATATGTAGGAATATGCAATGACACTTATGACACATGGAATTACTATTAGAGGTTTTTCTTTAAAACATTCTCTTCTCGAGATTACCAAGTGTGAAACTTCATGAATCAAAGCCTAAACTACTTATGAGAATCCAACACCTGGTACTCAAAACATCATTTGTGTCCCATTATAAGGATTACATCCATAACATAGGAAATATGATTAATAATATTATACATAGCATATCATGGTTATTATTATAGTAGGAAATTGGTATAACTGTTTTATAAAACAAACACTCTTATGAAATTATCACATTAATTTTATAAAAAAGAACAATCATTATATGATAAGATGCATATTAACATTAAATTTTTGGAATATTTTTATAATCAAAAGTATAAAGTCATTTTGTTATAGGGTTCCAACTCTAATATATGCTTCCAACCATCAAGTTGTAGGTGTATCAGAGGCATTTACAGCTAGTTCCACTATGTAATTCATATTAAACAGCTTCATCACTAACCAAAAATATACCATCCATGTGAAAATTATGTTAGTAGAAAGCTGATAGTGATGATAATATTATTTAGGTATTATATTTTCTTTCCAAAGATGTTTAAGAAAGAAAAATCAACTCACTTTATTTTTGATGAAAATCATACTAACTATCATATTCAAAAAATCTAACTCATAATGCTAAATAGATTCCCTAAGATTGGGAATATGTTTTTTGGATGAAAAGGTTTATTATACTCACCTTTGGTATATAATGGAAGAAGATATCATAATGAGAATTCGGTTTGGAGTTTTCTTGACTTTGATATAGATATAAAGATGATTTGTTATTTTTTATTTCACACAAATAATAAGTAATTTGTAAAACTTATGTTGAAATCTTGATAAAATAAAGAAAAGCGAGGGTGATTCCTATCATATTCAGTCCAATCATATTCAGTAAAATCATATTCAAGATAAGTAGGAAAGAAATGTGTTGCTGGAGGAATGGGAAGTTACAATACTTTCCATTATAATTGATATGATGTTCAAGATGATATTAAATGTTACAAATTCAAGAAGAATTCATGCTTATAGGAAAAAAGTTTAAGAAAAAGAGAGTTTGTGTAAACAAAGTCTTCCAGTCTCAAATCATCAAATTCGGTTTTTGTTTGAAGGATGGGAAGTTTTTCTTAATCACAATGATAGAAACTAAAGGTACTAGTTTTAACTCAGAATAAAATCCAAAAGATTTAAATCCTCATAGAAATAAATTGATGGTAATTTAGAAGATTTTAAATTCAAATCTACCAATAAAGCTCCATCAGATTCAGTTTGGAATCGTATTCATCAAAGGAAGAATTGTTTGTCATGAAAGTTCATTTGTATCGTATTCTGAAGAGAAATAAGAACTCTAATTTGTATTCAAGTTATTTCATAATCTAGGTCGATATCCATCGTATTGAAGTTGATGATGATTCATATTTCTGATGAAAAGAAGAAGTGGAAGTGGTTGAAGAAGTTTTAAATAATATCATGTCATCATTGTAATGATAAAACTTATGTTTCCCTTAATACATTTGGTGCAGAGAAACATAATGAGGAAATTCTTGTTTTACATTTGTCTTCGTCATAATGAGGAATATCATAAGGGAAATCATAATGGATAGCCAAAATTAAACTAAAACGTTCTAATAAGATTAATGATGTCTACTTATTCATACATGAAATTGGTACGGGGAATCATAATGAAGAGATCATATCAGGAAATCTAAGTGGAGAATTGAAATTGGACTGATGCTTGTGAAGAAAGTATGAAGTAGATCTAAAGTTTTAATAATAATCAAGAAGGTTCAAGAAGAAACAAGTACAGTTTAGAATCATTGAAAAATTCATAAATGCATTTAGAATTCAAGGGAAATATGGTTAGGTGAGAAATGTTTTGAGAATCCCACCTAAACCATATTTGGATCACCTATAAAAGGGAAATTACATTTAACTTTCTGAAGGACGTACAATTCATGAAAGAAGAGAGAATATGGAGTGATGAAGAATTCTAGAGAGAAGAATATGTTTCCAAATTAATATTTCTTAAAGAAATTTTTTAATACTAAAGAAACATAGAATAAGAAACAAGATTTTATTTAGATATTCATCATATTAGGATGAATAATCATATTGAAAAAATCATATTGGGATTTCCATATTGAAGAAGAAGTAGTTTAGATTTTTCTCAACCATATTCTAACATATTTATATTTTTGTATTGAGAAATCAGACTGGGAAAATAGGACTGGCAAATCAGACTAAGTTTTATTATAAATTCTAGAAGAAGTCATAAACAACTTCTAGGTAATAAAGTGAATAAATGTTTTATAAGATCATATTTTAAAATTTGGTCTATAATAACCTTAACAAGTTTGTTAGAAAAACTATCTTATATCATCATGTGCTACTTTAAGAACATGCACTGTTGTATTGATCAAGTTTCTACACGAGTGCAAGGGAATATCTTACTCATTTGATTCCATATAAAATATTTTTTTTCTAGTGTATTGTGTGGTATTGGATCATTTCCAAACCATACCAAGTATGTAGCTACCCTTATTGAGTGGTGAACCCTGTAAATTCTTATTCTCCTATTGATGTGTGTTTGAGTTGATTTTAGTAGGGAAATAAATTTTTAATGGGATGTGAAGGTTGTTTCATAATAAAGGAAACATAAAAATGAAAATATTTCACTAATTCACCCCATCCCCCTCTCAATGATACAACTATCTTAACTGAGAAATTACAATTGGTATCATAGTGAAGGTTCCCTTCGTTTTCTCTTTGATGATGTTTAGAATAGTATTTAATGGGTAATCTAAATTGTGTCAATAGTAAAGGTATTTCGGTATTTGATGGTAATAATTATCATATCTAAAAATATATAATGTTGTATTATCTTATGTATCTTGTATATGATGTTATTGAAGCTACAATAGATATATTTCCTCCTATTGATGATAAAGTCTCACTTAAATCTGTTGACGGGAATAATCTTGAGAATGATGTAAGGGGGAAGAATGATTTCCTCTCATCACTTTCTGGAAGTGATTTTTTAAGAATGAAAGGTGTTTCCAAAGATATATGTATCTAGGATAATATGAAAAATATCTATCAAGTCAATACAAAATTAAATAAGGGAAAATTAAAAATATATAGGGTAAAGTATGGATATTTTATAATGGGTGAGTATGAATTAGTTGGGGACTTCTTTTCTAGGGTTAATAACATTACCAACCCTATCATATTTCTTGGTAAAAGGTTATAGGATTTTACAATTTTTGAAAAGATCTTGAGAATCCATCTCGACAAGTTTGATGCTAAAGTATCTCTATTTGAAGACATAGGTCTTGAAACATTATCTCTGGATATTTTGTATAGAACTCTCATAATGTATAAAATTATAAGGGAGAAATATTTGAAAATAAAATTTAAAGATTATAGAGAAATTTATTTCAAGGATAAAAAGAAACAGAAGTCAAAGAATATTCTTATTTAAGAATAATCTGGTGAGTCTGATTATGAAAATGAGGTATGTAAAAATATTGATGAATTTTTATCCTTATTTTCTAAAAATGTGAAAAGAGGTACAATAAAATATAAAGGGAAAATTCCCTTGAAATGCTTTGAATGCGGAGCTGTTGAAAAGTTTGCAGCTAATTTTCCTCAAAGAAATAGAGAAGAGGATAGTGATGATTATAATATAAGGATGATAATATCATGGAAGAAACCGAGTGATAAATATAAATCTTTTTCCACAGGGAAAGATAAAAATTTCTTCAAATCTAATAGATTAAGCTTTTTGTATAAAGATGAAGAAGGAGAATACAGTGAAGAAAAATACAAAAAATCTATTTAAAATGTTGATAATACTTTTATTTAAATAGTGTATAATGAAGAATTTGAAATTAGTGGTTTTCAATACGAATAAGAAACTTGATTATAATATCCTCTAAAAGAAGAATTAAAAAATTGTTTGAGAAATTTTGGAAGGAAAGAGAAAGAAATAAGGATGTTGAAAAATGAAAGTTCCTAAAAAACAAGAATGTTTTCTTGATGATAATGTTATGTTTTTTAAATAAATTTATGATTTGAAGAAATATATTGAGAAATAAAATAATCATAATGAACATTTGGAAATAAATATGAAGGAAAAAGAAGAAGAACTCAAACTTTTCCAGCAAAAACTATCTAAAGATGAACCGAGGAATACAAGTTTCCAAAAACCAATTTCAGGATTTGATGAAAATTAGTGTAAGGATGAACCTAAGAAGGATAAAAAATCACTATAAATGTTGAAAAGAAAGACTTAATGTTATCTAAGAAAGTAAAAGCTGGAAAAGTTATGTGTGTGGCCAATGTTAACAAAGTTGAAAAATAAAAAGCTTCTAAAAACACTGAGTCCAAAAATGTTTCTAAACATTATGAATATGTAAAAGTTCTAAAAAATTATAGTTATGGTAAAACTAAAACTAAAACCATGCTAAGAAAGAATAATTAAGTTGGAAAAATAAATGTTTGTGGTAAAAAAAGCTCATAAAAAAAGGTTTTTGAGGGACATACTTATATTTATGGTCAGTAAGTAAGCTAGAAAGGAGAATATTATTTTTATGGATATTATTGGTATTGTGGTGGATTTTTAAATATATAAAATCTTTTTTTCCTAAACCAACAATATTACTAATATTCAATAGTTTATGGAAGGCAAGGATTTAGGGGGAGTCAATCCTCTCAAAAGAATAATTTTGAGATGGAAGTTCTGAAGAAACTTGAGATAGTTGGTGTGAGAGTTTAAAATATATTCCAACCCATGGAAACCATTTTTGAATTATGTGAACAACCTATAAATATTACTAAGGGTTTTATTGTCTTATTATTGGAATACACAAAAATTTCTTAACAATTCTCATAATCCAGAGGTGAAGAAAGAAATGGGAAAAAGGCTCTTATTATTGAAATCGTATTGAAATCCATAAAAGGATAACGAACATGGATTTTTTATGGTTTGTGTTAATCCCATATGAAAGGATACTTAATGTTGTTAAAGAATTTTAAAGACTTAAAATAATTAATAGTGACACTAGGTAATGATAAATCACTAAGAATCAAAGGTGTTTGATCGTCAATCATTGGGAAAGAAAATTTGAAATCCAAAAATTATTTATATGTTGATGGGATGAAATAGAACATTATAAGTATTTAAAAACTTTTTGATGAATCCAAAAAATTCACTTTCAAAAAATATGTATTTTTTATAAAAAACAAGGAGGATGGAAGGATTGTTACAAGAAGCCAATATACAAAAGGAAACTTATTTTAAGTTTGTGAAATACAAAAATATTATTACTTGGTTAGGGTGGAAGAGAATTATTTGTGGCTTAAAAGTATGGAAAACATGTTTCATAGAAACATGAGAAATTTATCCAAGCAATATATTTTTTGAGATAATCCCAATATTTCATGAAGAAGATATTAGTGCTACACTATTTATCAAAAAGGAAAGATTACAAATTCTATGCATAAGAAATTTTTTATTTGTCCAAAAAAATCACCAGAACTTATTCATTCTAATATCTGTCATACAATTAGAAAATAATAAACCAATAGAGATAAAAATTTAATAATTTCATTGATGACTTTAATCACATTACTTGTGTTATATATATGAAACATAAGTCAGATTCTATGAAAATGTTCAAAAGTTTTAGGAGGAAATATGAGAAATAATGTGAGTATTATATGAAGAAGTTAAGAACATATCATGGTGGTGAGTATAAGAATGAATAATTTGAAATTTATCTTGAGAATCGTGGAATTTTTCATGAGTTCATTTCACTATATAACCCTCAACAAAATGGGGTTGCTGAAAGAAATAATAGACATTTGTTGGAAATGAAGAGAACTATGTTACTTGAACATAGTCTTTCTTATTAATATTGGAGGAAATCCATGAGTAATTTTGTGTATATATAAAATATTTATTTATATATACCTTGTTTAGATATGACTCCATATGAAATGTTTTATGTAAAAACTCCTATTTTGAAACACTTAAGAGTTTTTGCGAGTCCATGATTCATAAAGAATAAAGGAGGAAATCCTAGAAATATTAGGAAGAGAGGTGAAGATGAAATTTTTCATGGTTTTTCTAAAGAAGGATGAGGTTACATATGTTTCAACAAAAATATGAATAATTATTTATTCTACTGATGTGAAAGTTATTGAAAAGTGTGGGGAAGATAAAAAAATCAGACTGATAATGAAGTTGAGCGGGATAACAAATTTTTTTGTTAAAAATTATGATAAGGATATTGATGGGGGGAATATACTCAAGAAGAATAATCAAACTCAACTATTTCAACTGATGATGAAGAAACTCAAAAATCTCATCCTAGGATGAGGAATCAATTAGAGGCTCAAAATATTATTTGTGATCAACATTAAAGGGTTCAAAGAAGAAAAAAAATTCACATAATTCTTCGTATTCAAAAGTTGTGTCGAATGATGTGAATGAACCCTTTGAGTATTCGAAATGGGTTCAATATATGAATGAAGAGTTGGATCAAATAGAAAATAATTATACATGGAATTTTTGATGAGGAAGTTTACATTGAACAACCTTGTGGAATTGTTATTGTGAAAGATGAAAATTATGTGTGTAAGATGAATAAATCCTTGTATAGGATAAAAAAATATCCAAGAGAATGGTGTTCCAAATTGGATACTAGCTTAAGGAAGATTAGTTTCAAGAAGATAAGAGTTTATAGTACTATTTATATTAAGGAAATTTAGGAGTTTTCCCTCATCATAATTGTCTATGTTGATGACATTATCTATGTTGGGAATGATGAAAGAACTTGTAAAATATTTGTTGAATAAATGAAAATGTTTTTTGAGATGTCCATGCTGGGTGAAAAGAAATAATTTCTTGTGCTTAAAATCTTATAAAATAAGAAACATTTTTTTCTCTCTTAAGAAAATTATTCTAAGGATATTATTATAAAGTTTAGTATAGAAATTTGAAACTAGTTTCCACACCAATATCAGTGAGAACCAAGTTGTGTAATGATGGAGAAGGTGATAAAGTTGATTATAAAGATTTTATAAAGCTGATTAGAATTTAGTTATATTTGACTACCTCAAGACCCGACATTGTTTATGTTTTTGCCTTATGTTAAATATTTTAGAGTCCTCTTAAATAACCACATTTACATTTTGTTAAAATAATTCTCAGATATATAAAATCAACAAAAAAATTAGAATCAGTTATGATAGCTCAAAAAGTAATGATTTTTTTGGGTATTTAGATTCTTATTGGGTGGTAAAATTTTATGATAGAATATCTACATCATGTGGAGTCTTATTTATTAGGAACGGTTTTGTTGGTTTTCATACAAAGAAATAGAATTCATTAACTCTTAGTATGGATGAATCTGAGTATGTTTCTTCTACTCAAGTCACTATACAACTTATGTGGATGATACTCAGTTATAAGATTTACTTATTGAAGTGAAGTTATGCTTGCACTTGGGTTGTGATAATAAAACTTAAATCAACATCACCAAAAATCTATTAAAACATTCACATTCAAAACATATTGATATCACATATCATTTCATCAAAGAACTTGTAGAGAAGAATTAATTAAAGTTGGAGTTTGTTCCTACATCAAAACAAGTTGATTAAATTTTCAAAAAAAACCATTACCAAAGGAATATTTTTTAAAATTGAGGATGAAAATGGGTTCCCAAACTATTTTTCATCAAGTTTGATGTTTTTTTTGTCCCCTCACTCATCTTACCATTGGGTAGTATTGATAATGGGGAGAATTGTCTCATAAATCTATCCTGATAATAGAATGTAAAAAGTGGTAGTTTTGGGAAAGAAGTGAATCCCGCAATGTAAGTGTGTGAAATATTCTAACTATTTGTTAGAGTGGTTGTAGGAAAAAAATTATTTCAGTAAATCTTAAGAATTAAATAAAATCTGAGAAAGAAAAGATGAGGAATAAATTTGAGGTAATATTTCATGATCGTTGATTTTGAATAGCCTGGCTTTGTTTTCAATAATTCTTGGTTCATACAAATAGTTTTCTCACATAAGATTATAATTTTTGATAAGTAATCCATATTTGAGTTTAATAATTTTAGTGATTTATGAATCATTGGTTGAAAACAAAATCCAAGGGGGATATTATTAGGACCAAGCTGATGAGGATGAAAATAATATTCATGTGTTGTCTTTTATTGTAAAGGAAGTTTAAGAAATAAAAATTATCTCACATTGTTTTTAGTGAAAATAGTTCTAACCATTGTATTTAGATAATCAGACTCGAAATTCTTAAGAAATTTCATTGGATTGGGAATATGTTTTCTGGATGAAAAGATTCATCAGACTCAACTCAAGTTGAGAATGGTAGAAGGGATCATAATGAGACGATGATTTTAAGTCTTCCTAACTTCTATTCAAATATGAAGATTATTTTCTATTTTGTATTTATCACAAATCCTAATTAAGTTTTAAAAATTGTGATGTATTATTGATAAAATAATGGGGAAGAAAAGGTGCTTCCAATCGTATTCAATCCAAACGTATTCAAACTGAGTGGGAAAGAAAGGTGTTTCAGAAAAATAGAAAGTTACAATACTTTCCATTATAAGTCAGATGATGATAAAGTTGATCTTAAATGTTTCAAATTCATGAAGAATTCATGATTAAAATAAATAATTAGAATAATAAGAAGAATGTTTTTTTAAAAAAAGTCTTCTGGTCTCACTTCAATGGATTCGGTTTTTGTTTAAATGTTTAGAATGTTTTCTTGATCTTAATGAGAGAAACTGAAGTTACTAGTTTTCAGTTAGACCAAAAGAAAAAATATTTAAATCATTGAAGAAATAATATGATGAGAATTTTTTTTTGTAGAAGCTAAATCTGAAGTTGTTGATACTGTTCTATCTAATTTAGTATGACATAATATTCATGAGAGGAATAATTGGTTGTGTTGAAAGTGCATTGGTATCATATTCAAAAGAGAAAGAAGAACTCTGATTTGTTTTCATGTTCTTCCATAATTTGGGTCAAGATACATCATATTGAATTTGATTCCAATTCATATTTATAATGAAAATAATAAGTGTAAGTGGTTGAAGAGGTTTTAAAGAATCTGATGCCCTCATTGTAATGAGAAAACTTATATTTCCCTTCATATATTTGGTATGGAGTAACATATTATGGAAAATCTTATTTTACATTTGTCTTCATTGTAATGAGGCATATCATAATGGAAATCAGATTGGAGAACTAGAATCAGACTAAAACTTTCTAATAAGACTAAAATTTTCTACTTCTTTATGCATTCAATTGGTATAGAAAATCCTAATGAAGAAATCGTATCAGGCCATTAGAGTGGTGAATCAGAATCGGTATGATGTTTGTGAAGAAAGTATGAAGCAAAGATGATGTTTTGAGAATATTAGAGAAGGTTCACGATGAAATGAGAAGTTTTTAGAAGCATTTAATAATTCGTAAATTCATCTAGAATTCAAGGGAATTTAAATTTAGGGAAATTTAGTTAAGAGGGAAATGTTTTGAGAATACTGCCTAAACCATTTTTGGATCACCTATAAAAGGAAAAGTACTTTTTACTTTTTGATAGATGTATTGTTCATGAAAGGAAGAGATAAGTTGGAGTGCTGGAGAATAATAGATAGAATAAGAGACTTTTTTATTAAGATTTCTTGAAGAAGTTTTTCTAGACTTAAGAAATATAGGAGTATAAAAAAGATTGTATTTAGATGGTCATTGTATTGGGCTGAATAATCGAACTGGGAAAACCGTATTGGGATTTCCATATTGAAGAAGAAGTAGTTAATATTTTTCTCAACTATATTCTAACCGAGCTATGTTTTTTTATTGAGAAATTGGATTGGTAAAGTCTAACTGGGAAATCATACCGTGTTTTATTACAAAGATAATAAGAAATTATTACTATATTATGGGTAAGAATGTAAAGAAATGTATTGAAATATAATATTTTTAAAAGTTTTTTGAGACTCATCATAACATTGTTTTTACAAAAAATCTCTTATATAATTTCTATCTACTTGAAACACATGCAATGTTGTATTGATCATAGTGTTACATGATTTTAAGGGCATATCCTACTAATTTTATTTTACAAAAAATGGTTTTTTTTATAGTTTATTATGTACTGTTGGATCATTTCCCAACCATACCAAGGGTGAAAATACTCTTATTGAGGGGTGAACATTATAAATTCATGTGTTCTTATGGATTTGTGTTTGAATTTTTTTTAGTAAGGAATGAAATCATTATTTGGAGGTGGAGGTTGTTTCATAAGCATGTAAACATAAAAAAAATATTATACTGATTCACCCCTCCCTCTCTCAATGATACAACTATCTTGACTAGGAAATTACAACTTATACATGACAAATATTTTAGTCCACTATATGACACACTTTATATGTGAATCAAACATCAAAATTCTTTTAAAAACATATTACAAGCTAGAAATGTTCAAATGATACTTCTAGGAAGGATGTCTAATGTCTAAATATATATGGGTATGAAGGTGTCCTTTATTGTTATAGTGAATTATATTTGAAAATGAAATATACATGGCGAAGGGAAAAGGGAATTTGGCCGAAGAAAAGTGGTGTTATCCTGAGTAACTATAGATGTGCACCATTCCAAGGGTGACTTATATCACATATTTACTTTCGCATGTGTATAATTATGACCAGATAATGATTCCAACTTGTAAGTATAAGTAATACACACATTCAATAGGATATAAAACTTTTAATGTATTCCTAAGCTTGTAAGTATTTATTGGATCATTTCCACTTTACTTTTTTTATTTTGATAATTAAAAAAGCCTCATTTTATTCCCTCTCATATGATCTTTGTAAAGAAACAAAGTATTTTACTTTTTTGAATATTACATTGCTTGTAGAATAAAATATTTATATTTATTTTTTATTATTTCTTCATTGATTATTTTTTTTTATTGTTTAATTTTTTATAGTTATATTATATTCTAGTTATCATTATTTGTTCACATAAATTCTTTGTGTTTTTAATGTTTCTTATAAACTAATTTTGGAAGAAAATTCCACCTCAATATGTGTTAAGGAATGAATCATACATTGAAGTAATTCATTGACATTTTTCAAATTGTTGTATGATAATTCACACATAAGATACCAACCAAATGGTTTTTAAAAAATTATCCTTCTGAAGTGTATTTTATCCTTACATTGATAGTTGGGGTCCTAAAATGATCATTATGCAAAGTAAAATCATACTTATTCATATTATAAATCACTCATATGAAGTCTGAATACTCAAAAAAATTAAGTGTCAAATGACTCAAACAAAAAACCAAAATGAATTATATGCAGGTTAGAACAACTCATATATAAATTCAAATGACTCATACATAGAACATTTTGGAACATACTCTATGAAGATTGACTCGTATGTAGTAAAAGTATTCTCTAAGTTTGAAATAACTCATATGAAGACATGTACGTAGATCAATTGACACATAAACAATTCAAATGACACTTATGTTAAATAATATGAAAATGAATTATACACGAGATGCAATAACACATATGTGTAAACAAAAATTATTTTTTCTCATAGGTCATAAAAAAATACTTCTATGGATTTTGAATATTTTTTTATTTATTTACTTGTTTCATTTATGATTATATATATTTATATATGTTTAAATTAAAATATTTATAGATATTTAGAGAAAAGTAATAATGAATGGATTATGGAAAATCTTCACATTATTAAAGCTTGATTAGTGTGAGTATTTATTACTGTAATTAATTTTGCACTCATTTATTATGATTAACATTTTTTTGTACGCTCAATTTTTCTTTTACAAATTATCAAAGAAAAATTAATGATATGAGACATATGGTTATTATTAATGCTCATTTATGAAATAGGAACAAGTATAGAATCTAAAAAAATCATTGCTAAATCACTATAGAGATTTTAGGAACACTAAATTAGTTCATTATCATTCAAAAATACCTCCACTGTTGTTTTATTGGAAATAATGAAATTAAATGGCTAGATTATTTGAAGTCATTGTGCATGCGGCTAATATTTTTTATGATGGAATGCATGAAAAAAATATATATATGGACTTTTATAAATCTAGGGAAAAGTGGTAAGATATTCTTAAATTGTGCAATGTGAAAAGCAAAGGTGTACTAAACAACAACAAAAATTTAAAGGACTCACTGAAAAATATTGGTGATCACTATTACTAATTTTTTCATTGTTGAACTTAATTATGGTACATTAACACTACAAAAAAAGCACTACTTAGAGGTGTTTTATTAATGGTCGTTCTAGTAATCTCTGAAAATTAAATATGGTTAAAAATATATATATTATAGTAGTAGTTTGATCAAATATCTGTTATATTTTTATTATTTTAACAATTAGTAGTAGTTTTAATTAAATTGTCTCTAAACATTTTTAAGAAAACATAATTCCTCCTCCTCCCTCACTCCCTTTGTGCTAGCCCGACCCCTTTCCACCCCTCCTTCCCCCAACCTCCTCCTCTCCCTTCCCCGGTAATAACCCCGAACCCACAACCTCCATTCCCCCCACCCCTCCAACCTACCTCTTCCCTTCTCACTAGAGTCCTTGACCCCCACGATACCCCACTCCAACCCTGACCCCCACAACCCCCCCCCCCCTCCAACCTCCCTCCCTCAGCTCGCAGTGCCCCTCCTCATCGGGGATATAGACACCCCCCGACCTCCCTCTCCCCAACTCAAATCTCCTCCTCAACAGCAACACAACCCCCCCCCCCCAAAGGTTGTAGCATCTTTACCCTAAATATATTATTGAGTAGCATTATTTGGAAAATCATGGGTGATAAAAATAGTATAGAATTTTTTTCATTCGTTTAATATTAATTTATATATGTAAATTTGGTTTATAATGTGTTATTTGGATTTCTCAGTTATTTATTTGGAGTTATAATAATCATTAATTTTGTTTATGTTGTATTAAATTAAAAAAATAATTTTTTTTATCATATAAGTTAGTTGTGGAACCTAGATAGTTTATAATTTCATGGTTTGTATTTGATATTGATGGATTCTAATTTGTTCTATATATGTAATGCCTTAATTTTTTACGTATACATAATTGAGACTATTTTTCAACTCATGACCAATTATTGGTAGGGTTTATGGTTACACATGGTTTCATCGACAACCCTAGAAATGTCTCTAAGGATAAAGGCCTTGAAAATTAGATATTATACCCTTTTAAAGAAATTATAATGCTTCATGTTTTATATATATGGGAGGAATCATTTAGTTTAATGAAATATATTGAATAATTAGTTAGGGTTAAGTTTTACATGAATGATAATGAAATATTGGTTATAATAACTAGAGCATCCAACATAGTTTCATTGATTTTATTTTAACTAACATGGTTTTTAACAGAAGTTATTATAGTGTTTAGTTTTTTTTTTAGTCAAATGAAAAAATATTTATCATTTGATTTGAAAATCACAACACACATTATTCAAATTTATGTTAACATCATGTTTTTTATGTTTACCTCAAATTTAAGGAACATCCGATTCAACGTTATGTGAAAAAAATGATTTATATAATTCATGGAACAATGTGAAGTCACACTAAACTAGTTCAATGGAATATAGACATATAGAGTTGAATATTTTGGGTATTCATAACATATCATGATATCCAAATAAATTATAATTTTCATTCATGTTTTCAAAGGGGTACTCTTGGCCTTAGTTAAATCATGGGAAATGGTTCGTACATTTTTCTAAGTATCTAATTTTTCATTGGAATAAACCCTCCTTAGTTAAAACACTAAGGTAGAATACACCATTATCTTTTTCTACCATAAAAATAATATCAACTATATATAAAATATCAAAAATTGGTACATCTTTATCATATTTCATGTATAGGTTGTTTTCCACACTTCCATCATTAAATATTAATTATCTGAATCATGTATCAAACATCAAATACCATGATCTTGAGTCTTATCCTAACCCGTATAGATTCTTCTTTAAACTAAAAAAATTAATTTTATCTTTTCTGAGAAAGACACTTCATCTTCCAAAACTCATTTTAGGAATACATATTTGATCTCTTTTAGAACGTTCATGGTTTTACTTTGTGATAAAATGTGGTGATGATCTAATTTATGTAATTATTCAAATTTGTTTTTGAGAAATAATAATTTATATGATTCATGTTTTTATATTATAAGTTTATAAGAAAAATTTTCATTATTTGATTCATCCCATTTTCCTTTATAGTTGTTATGAAATAGTCAATGGTGAAGTTGGGTGATATTTAATTTTGATTGTACCAGTTTGATTAAACATTTATATCTTTATATCTGAATGTATAGGGAGAATATATTCCAATAAATATGGATAAAAGTTTGATTAATTTACCTCAAAAAACTACTCTATATTCCAAGAGTTTGGAATAATTCTTAGATTATACAATTGAAAACCAATCAGTGGATGGTAGAATAAAATGTATGTGTCCTGATTGTAAATTCAAGCGATGGATTAATCGAATAAAAGTATATTAGAATTTGATATTGAAACATTTTTGATATATATGTTGTATTTTGAATAGTGAATCAAATATTATGAATATTCAAAATAATGAAAATATTCTCAACGATATACAAAGTGACCCAGCAAAAGATAATTTAGTTAGAAATTTATTATATGATGCAATTTTTTTGAAGAATACAATGTCCAGGATTTTAATAGATCAATATAACCTTCATTTGATCCTGAGAAGTTTAATATTTCCAAGAAATTCAGTCACTAAAATAATGATTTTTATTAATTAGTTGAAGATGTACAACAAGAATTATATAAAGGGTGTTTTAAGAACTCAAAGTTGTCTTTTCTAATAAAGTTTTATCATATCTAGTGTCTCTGTGGAATTATTGAAAAATCAATATTTGTGATTTTAGATTTGATTCCTGATGTATTTAGTGAAGCTAAGATCCCTAAATAATTCTAAAATATGAATAAATTCATTGAAAAACTTGGACTTGATTATATAAATATACATGCATGCCCTAATGATTTCATGATTTACTGGGGAGAAGAGTCTGATAAAGAACAATGCACCAGATTTCATACAAGAATATAGAAGTCAATAAGCAAAAATGATAGTGTAAATCAATGAAACCCCAATAAGAAATAGAATAAGAAAACTAATACAAAGTTATTGTGTTACTTTCCTCTGAAACCAAACATGAAAATATTATTTATATCATATAAGAATACATATGACCTAAAGTTTCATTCTTATGATAGTAATGATGGCTTGATGAAACATACAAAATATTCAACATCAGGGAATATGTTTGATTCTCTATATCTATATTTTTCTTAGGTGCCTAGAAATGTGTTTTTGGGATTGGATTCTGATGGTTTTAACCCTTTTGGTACTTGGAGGATTAATTATAGCATTTGTATAGTTGTTTTGATCCCCTATAATCTACCTCACTGGTTGTGTATGAATAATACTTATTCATTATTTTGATGATTATTCCTTCAAATAAAATCCTTGTAAATGACATTGATGTATACATTCAACCTCTAATCAAAGAGATGCGATAATTATGGGATAATGGAATAGAAACATATGATGCTTCAATGAGACAATTATTAAAAATGCATGCTGATTTAATGTGGAAAATTAGTGACTTTCCTAGACTAGGAAATATATCTAGTTGGAACACTCATAATGGTTTTTATTTCCTTGTTTTTAATTTTTATTTTAATCCTCAAAGATTACCTCATAGAAAAAAAATGGTGTTTTATGTGTCATCGTCGGTTTCTTGATGTTTCTCATAAATTCAGGTTTAATAAGACATGGTTAAATGGAGATATTGAAATGAGAAATCCGTTGAAGGTGTTATCTGGTTCATAAATCTTGGGACAGTTAATGAACGTCAATAAATAATTTTCAAAATTTCATCTATTTAAATAATGGTGGAAATGATATGAGGTACATATCCATAGAATATGGAACATAAAAATGGAGAAAAATATTGTATTTTTTAAAATACCTTATTGGGAGTTTAATTTGATACATCATAATCCTGACGTAACACATATTGAGAAGAATGTTTGTGACAATGAAATTTTTATAGTGGTTAAGGAGAAAGGTAAATCAAAGGACTTCCTTAATTCTCATAAGGATTTAGAGACAATTAATATAAAGTAGGGTTTGTGGGAAAATGAGAATGAAAAGTATCATTTAGCTATATTTACAATGAAAAATCCTGATAAAGTTATATTCCATCAAAATTTAAAGAATGTAAAAGTGCTAGATGGATATTAAAGTATTATATCTAAGTGATTTGACTTAAAACATTAAAAGTTACATGTATTGAAAAATCATTACTTGCATATTTTTATGGAGATTTTATTGTCATTAGATTTTCATAACACTTTACATGAAAAATTAATTATGGTTATAGTTGAGTTTTGTATCTTTTTCTGAGAGATTTGTGGAAAAAATAGAAATCTAACTGAGCCTGATAAGCTTCAAGAAAAAAAATTATACTATGCTATTTGGAAATTTAATTTCCCACCTCAATATTCCCAGTAATGATTCATTTGATTGTTCATTTGGTTGAAGAAACTAAACCTGGTGGACTGGTATACTATCGATGAATGTATCCAATTGAAAGGTACATTGATATTTTTTTCACTGGTGAATTATATTTTATCAAATCATTGCATACAATTTTTTAACATGTTTCTTATTTTCTTCAATCAGGTACTTTGGTCATTTCAAATAATATGTGAGGAATAAATGTAACAACCCAAACTTTTTAATTATATTTGTTTCCTAAATTTTTGCATTATTTTATTTTATACTCAATAAAACTATATCCTTTAATTAATAAAGTGAGTATAATCAAATGAGACTGTTGGGTTTTGACAATTATATAGTCATTGGTCAATATGACCGTTGGAAAATAAATTCTTAATGTTACAATTATTGTTTATAAATTCAAATAATATTGGTTAATTAATATATAAATAAGAGTCTATGGAATCATTAAGTAGACTCGGGCCATATGAAGCCCATCATTTGGAGTTTGGGAAGATGGTAGCTTCACTAGGCTTTTCTCTGGACCAAGCCCAATCCGAACTTCAGCATGTGAATCTTGAACAGAATCACCTATGGGAGAAGTTCAAGCTGATAGAAATCCCCACTCGGGCAATGTTGTCTGAGTCGCCCCAAGATTCTATCACCATAGCACATGTAACGCCCCGACCCCAGTTACCTAGATTCAGTGCATTATTACATAACATTGGCATAATCACAAGGAAGATAAAATCTCGAAAGACCTATTGGTTTAGTAGCCTTGGAAACACTAGATATATTCATAAGTCTTACATTACATCATAAAGTGAAAAACTACTACAACAACATATTGTCTCCAGATTCCACACTCATATCCCCACATAATATCCCTGCAGGTCATTCATAATTTACTTATTCACTTCCTGGGAAAAATAAAACATAGAAAAGGGGTGAGCTCAAATTCCCAGTAAGGATAACAATATAGCGAAAACTTTCATAAATAAGAATAAACATTTAAGGTAATGTATAACTAAAACAAAATCCTTTTAAACATGAACTTCAGCATAGTATGGAAAAAGTAAAATGAAATAATGTCATTTACTTATTCACATGGATATTCTACTAATCGAATAATCACATGCAATATCAATAACCACTTTCATATTGATGGAATGCATAATGCTAGACTATCATAACCACATAGCCAAGGCCTCGTGCCAAGACTACAAATAAGATTTTTCCAAGGCCTTGTGCCAAGACACTAGTTTGTCTCATGAGACCTACCGATGCATCGAGGAGCTATAGCGGGCTCCACCCGTTACATATTAAGTCCAATTCATTCCCATATGAAAAGTTTTAAACATATCATAAACATTCGTATTAAAACTAACATACGAAATGTCAATATTTTCACCATAAACCATGACTGGTATAAAAATAGCACATCCACAATCAAACATATCACAAAACCTTGAATACAATATAGAAGTTTTGCATCATAATAAATCAACTTAAAATAAGCTTAAAATCCATCAAAGGATGTTGACATAGATGAAATCAAAACTATTTGAGAGAAATATCTCTTTTCTCGAAATCATTACAAGTCACACATTTATAAAGGAAGTAATTTAAAAGAGATTTTTGAATCAAAGTGTCCCATACAACTTTGAAACTTTTGAAAAGAAATATCATTTCAAAACCTTCATGTCCATATAAATTAATCCTTAAAATCATTTTGAAATAATGGACGTTAATTAAAAATATTTAGAAAGATAAATCTTTAAAACATTTAAAATTATGATCTTAATAAAGAGTACCTTTAAAAATTATTAAAATATTCATTTTAAAATCATTTAAAATTCACATAATTATAAAATAAAACATTTAATTTGAAAATATTCTTATAAGCTTGTAAGGAAAGATTTGACGATTTTATAACGGTGGTAAATAGCCCCACTCGCCGTATAAGTTAAAAAAACATTCTTACCTTAAATTTGTTGAAAGGTAAAAAGTGACTTGTTTGGAAAAAGATGGAAAGATTCCTTTAAAAACTCATAAGGGTATAAATAACTTTAACCCATATTCTATGTAAATAGTAAAAATGTTTTGAAATAAATTTCAAAGAAACATGGATGTGGATGATAAAGAAATCCCAGTAGATTATTACGTATAAACAACCTCGGATAATGAAAAGATTGCAAAATAAACCCTTACCTTGTACTTTTCCTTGGTTGGGGTAGGTTAACCTCCTGTATAATAGTGAAATAGTTGTTATTAAATTATACAAGAATCATATACATTCATATGATATCATATCTGATCTTTTAACATTGCTTTGTTAATAATATCTTAGTATTATCGTCGTTTCGGGTGTTAACTTACTCGTTTTCTTTTATATGTTTTGTTACATAAGACATTTTTGTAATGGATAGGTTGTATATTATTCATATACATAATGATATCAAGTTCTTAAAAATTATTTTTAAATCATCAAAATATAATTATACTTGAATGGATACGATGGAGAATGAATCTCATCGCGTTCGTGGAGACGGTAGTCCGTACGTACGCACGAGCGACAATATCATTCTTTTGATATTAAAATAATATATAAATGGATGGTATATCATATATACATAATCATTAACATGTTATATTTATTATTTACATGAGTTACACATCATTATTATACCCATCCAAATAATAATATATTGAATAGCAATTACACCACGACGTGGAGACGGTAAGCCGTACGTACGCACGTATGGTGACATGTTATTCAAAGGGTGGATAGAATACTGAATATGGTTGTACCATATTTATAATAACATCACAGTATATATATGATACTGTAGTTATTATTTTAGAATGGTAATAACAAAGTAAGAATAAGTGGAAGAAGAAAGGAACTTGGAAAAGGGTGGTGAAATCATTACCTCTTCTTCCGGTTCTTCCTTTTGATTTGATCAAAAGGGATCCTTAGGTTGGCTTTCTGATCAAACTAAGGCCTCTAGGTTGTAGTGAGTGAAGTTTGGATAGTATTTGGGAAGATTTTGGCCGAACCAAAAGGCTTTGAAGGTGTGAAGAAATGATAAGGAGGAGTTCCCTTTTATAAGAGGGGTGAGGGGCACCTTTGGAAAATCTAGAAATATTAATTTATAATAAATTCATATTCGGTTTATAATGGATCAAAAGTTTATTATTTAAAGTTTAAGGTGGTTATGGGTCTAAAAACACTTAACCAATAGAATTTATACAGGTTTGGGTTACTATATTAACCTTATCTTTAAGTATTAACTCTAAGTTAATTAGTTTCACTTTTACAATGTCTCTTTGTATTTTTATATTATATGGTTAATAAACTTACCATATACATCCAAGAGACCCCCAAGTGGTCCATTAATGATACAAATATCATGATATAAGTCTCTTGGACAAACCTTAGATTTTTAGGAATTTAATATCAATTAATAATATAATATTTGTTTTAAACATTCTTTTATGTCAATTTTGACACTATTCAATAGTTGATTTTTTTGAATCTCATAGAAGAATGATTACTTCTAAAAAAGTTAATCAAATCAATCCTAATATGTCATATTATCCTAGTAAATTATTTTAATTCATTAAAAGTCTCAAATTATATTTATTTGGGTATTTATAATATCAATTATTTTAATTTTTCACTATTATGGTAATTACTGCATCATCATTGTGTCGTAAATAAATTAACTTATTTAATGTTTAAAAATTTTAAATAAAATATCATTATGTAGAAAATCTTTTTATATTTCTAATGAATATTTACAATCGAATTTATCTTTTGTATAACCCTATATTAATAATGTTTTAGTAAATAAACTTTGATTTTAACTCTTTTAACTCTTCTTTGAATTAAATAATAATAAATGTCTTAATCTAATCCAAGTGGACCTAAATGATAATATTTTATTCCTAAGGTTGTTTTGGTTAGATATATATTTTCCAATAGAATTAGGACATGTGTTATTTTAATATTAATATCATTTTTACCCTTAAATACCCTATTTACTTTTAACCGTGGTAAATAAAAGTACAAAGTTATTATTCGCCAAAAATTATTTTCATCTCATTGAACCAAATTTTACTTCTTGATATTAACTATGTCTCTCGGATTTTCAAAATTCCATTCACAGAAGCGGTAAAATTAAGTTTTATGAAAAATTCAGTTTTTTTAACTACCACTTAGTAGTTTCACTATTCATCAAAAATTGAAGTTTTTCAGAACAATGCCAAAATTTCACCCTAAGCTATAATTGATATTCCAAATTCAAAAATGATGTATATTTTAAAAAATTACAAACATATAAGTTTCATTAATTAATTTTATAATTAATTCATGTTGTCACAACAAATAGCGTGTTTTTAAGAAACAATATATACCAAAAGATTGATAATTGTTTAGGTCCAATTTCAAAGTGAAATTAATTCTAATGAACACCATTGGATAAAATTGTAAAAATATATTCTAATTATTCTTTAAAACCACTCAATAATATAACTTATCACTATAAATTATTTTGATTAAAAAAGTTGTTTTTAAGTATTTTTCACTATTTATAAAAATTGGAAGTTCTCAGAAAAATACCAAAAATTCATCTTAGGATAATTTCAATATTCCGAAACCAAAAATGAATTCCATTTTGAAATATAAAATATATATAATTTCAAAAAGTAGGTATTACTATTCATAACGGCTATTTTGATTGGTTGTGGTGTGTTAGAACTCGATGTTGCGTACAACACACGCTATCGCATTATTCAAAAAGAAGGGTACCATAGAAGCTTGGGGTGTTTCATTTTAAATTTTTGATGTCCCAATTTAGTCAAAAAAAGTTTAAAATATTGTATTTAAAAAGGGTTCACTATTAAAAGTTGGTAAAACTGCAATACTGAAAATGAATTTGTTCTTTCATTATGTCTAAGAAACTCATAATATGGATTCTAAAATTATAAGGATTATATAAAGTTTAAAATTTAGTTAATACTATTCATAACCTCTTTTGAACGGCTTGTTTGGTAAGTCATGGTGCGCTTGAACTCGGTGTTGCGTGTAGTGCAAGTTATTGAATTATTTTGAAGAAATAACACCCTATGAAATCTTGGGGTGTTACAACACACCTTATACTTAGGTCCTATGCTGGTGTTATAAGGGGATATGTAAAGAGACCTTAGGTAATTTGTGTAATCCTTTTATATAAATAAAATTGTTATTTCTTATTATGGTAAAGTTTGTGAATTTCAAATGTACGGATAAATGTAGGATGTATATTATTGATGAATTTAGGAAAAAAGGGTATTTTAAAATATTTAGGTAAACTTTAAATAATTAATAATGTGAATTGATTTTCAAAAAATGGTATTCTACAGTTGTGTTCAGTAAAAAATTTAGAGTCTAATAAGATCAATATAATTTTTTGTGAATAGTAACGTATGAATAATAACATACCCTTATGAATTGAAATGAATAGTAATGAATATTTAATCAGCCCAAAAAATAGAAACTTTACCCATGAATGTATAAATACATTTTAGACATCTTAAAAGGGAAAAATGATCATAGTTTATGTTTTGGTATTTTTGTATTTCATAAATATTTTATTTACAATTTTATAATTAATTTAATAATTTAAAAAGGAAATGTATTTTCATAAAATTTAATCATAAATTTTTACTTTATTTTCTTATGGTTATATAATAATTTTATGGTACCTTTATTACTTTTTTAAGGTGTTACAAAATGAGTTATAGTTTTAAAGTTGAATTTTTGGAATAAATAATGATTTTATTTAAAAATTAAATTAAAAATATTTAGAAAATTATTTTCATAAAATGGAGTTCATTTTTTAATTCAGAGCATCGATATTAGGTAAGATAGAATTTTTGGGATTTTTCTGAAACAGTTGATTTTTCGGTTAATAGTAAAAACACAGTTTCGAGTTTACGGTGTTTAATGATATCATTGATGATGTAATCATGATATAAATCATTATGTTCGACTTATGAATAGTGATATATGCTATGAGGTTTTCTCAAGTGTCCAATACCATTGGAAAATTCCATGGTCAAGCCCATGGTTTTGCAAATACCACTGATGAGGTGTCCCTTGGAAATTAATAATTTATTCCCTCACTTTTCCTATAAATACCAAGACATTACCTCATTCATTTCATTCCAAAATCCACCTAAATGAATTTCTGGTCTCCTTACCTCCCAAGGAGTCCTCCCAAGGTTCCCTCAAGCTTCACAGGGTCCCAACCTTCATGATTTTGAAGTTACTCTTCAAGGTAAGGGAACCCTTCACCCTCCTCTTTTAAGTCATGACTTCCTTTATGTTATGTCTTATATTTACATTTTATTTTGTGGAGGATTGTTATTATATATCTTTACTAATATTAATTTCATGTCTAAATGATGATAGAAACTTTCCTCTCTCAACAATTTATTTCCTGAATTTTTAAGTGATGTTGTTCAGCTACCGATTTTTTTGTAAAAGAAATCACGTCTTCTCTTTCCTTTTAGGTTTTATTTTCATGTGGCATGAAATTCAAATATAAATACCATGTTCTTATATCCATGTTATTATTCCTTTATACTGTATTATGAATTATTTATTAGTGTGTTACCCTTGTACCCTCTCTTTTTAATGTTTTATAAAAGGATGTTATGTAGTCGTTATGCTGCAGAATTTTCATCTCAAAATTTCTCTCTATTTATCTCTTGAAATTATCTTGTTTATTTATGTGAATAACCAGACCTATTTAATCTCTCTGGGTTTTCATAAATACACAATACTGATATATTTGATTCTGGAATTTACATATATATAACCCTCACTCCCTTTCCATGGGTTATAAATGACATAATGATCGTGTTTTTAAGAACTTCTAAAACGTCACGATTTTGAAATAAAACTCATTTATTTTATTCTCTATGGGTTATTTATGAAATGTTTGATTATGATCTATGTGGATCACATGAAATTGAATACATATTAAGGGTTCTCCATGATATTCTTCCAATGCCTTAGGTAGAGAATTTAATTTCTAGAGATGACAAGTTTCATGATACCTTGGTGAATGACCTTGGTAATTTTTATGACACCTAGGGGGTGAACCTTGGTGATATGTTCATGAATGTATAAGTTAAATTTTGTAGCCACATATTCATGTTATGGTTAAATTTATTTTCATTATGAAATTTCTCTACTTCCATTGCTCATGTCTTTATGTTTTTATCAAGTTCTTATTGATTTCACAAGTAAATCGATTCCCTTGTTTTCCTTACTGGGCCTTCTGCTCACCCTTTCCTTTGATGTATGTCTCCAGTTTATGAGATTTAGTAATTGTACTTAGGATGAACCTATAATGAATCCTTACAAGTGTATTAGAAGAATTTTTCATGTTTTTTTCAAGTATTATGTTCCTAATTTCCAAGACACTAGACTTTAAAGATCGTCTGTGTGTAAAATGTAATGAAAAGTTTTTTAATAAAAAGGCGGGATGCCATAGTTAGTATCAAAGGATAGTTTAGTTATTTATGGAAATTAGGATATAAAAACTATAGGAAGAATTATATAGAAAATTTTAAATATTGGAAAACTTCCTTGTATTTTGGTGAGTATTGAGTAAGTGGTTTATCAAGAAAATACATCCCTGTCTGGATACGAGCAGGTAGAGGCAACTCTAGCATAGAGGTACCTAGGAGTGAAAACTCTGACAAGGAGTTTCGGGCTAGACTCGGGGTATCCTGGTACACAACAATAGGCCTTTATGCACTCTTGGTTATGACACTCTTGGGGGATATGTTTGGTTAATCATAATCTTTTTATGAATCATTGTGAAGTATTTATAGAGAAATGTAATTCTTTAAAAAAGTTTCAAGACATAAAATACTTTATAGTTAAAATATTTGTAAATGAAATAAGTTTCTCACTAAGGTTTTATTCTATTACAAAATGGTGGGAAATTGGAGGAACCATGAAAATGGTGACCACAATGGACCATGCATTGACGGCCCTCCGATGGAATCCGAAATGGAAACTTTCATATGAATGAGGAAGCAACTCACTCAAGTTATGGAAAATAACTTCAATCAAGCTGAGAGACTGATCTCACTATGAAGGGAACAACTTTCTGTTGAATACTTTATGAATCAATGACCACTAACCTTTAGTGGATATATTGACCCATTGATTGATGAATAGTGGATCATCTCTATCTAGAAGATATTTTATGTGCTCCGCTTTTCAGAGAAAGAGAAGGTCACTCTGGCTGTCTATTGCTTAGAAGGAGAAGTTGATCAGTAGTGGGAACTGATTTAAAATACGAGGCAAAGAGTGGAGGTTTAATCTATGGAGTGGTTAGAGTTCATAGGGATCTTTTATAGTAAGTATTTCCCTCGTTCCATGAGAACGAGAATGGAGAAGGAGTTTCTTAAGCTGAAGCAGAAGGAGAACGAATCTGTCGGAATCTATGAGATGAACTTCACCTGACATTCATGATATACCTCTAGCTTTGTCATGGATCCAAATGGTAAGGTTAATAGATTCTTCAATGGACTGAGACCTCATCTGCGGAAGAATCTAGCCAACTGAGACTATGATAGCTATGAAGAGATCGTGCAGAGTGCAATGAAATTCTGTAACAACCCAGATCCGGCCAGTCACCCGAACAGTGCTGAACGGGTCGGGTGTTACGACCTTAGGTGCACCTCCCCTAAACGCCAAAGGCTGCTGACTTGCAGTGAGGGTCTGAATAGGTATAGTGGGGAAGCTATACCATCTCGGAGGAATTAAAGGTACTGGTCCAAGTAATAAAATAAAATATGCATCAGAAATAAATGACTCAGCAGACTCGAACCAGACCCGCATAGTGGAAGCACATTCAATAATAATAAACAGCAGAAGCAATATAGAAACAACAGCAGTGGAAAGTAAACAGAACATCATGCCACCAATCAACTGTAATAACTGCTAAAACAACCAAGCATGCATCCAATCAAGTCATACAAATCAATATATATATAATGGTGCCAATGGCTAACCATCAGTAGCTACAATATAAAGTAAACATGATGATGTAATAAAAAGAATACTAAAAAAGTAACTCCAGTACGGCATGACCTGAAGGTCCCTTCCAGTCTCCATGTCAACAGCACAAAAGTATAGCTCCTGAGGCTGACCCTCTACCTGCACACAATTTCATAAAGTCTACACACGTCCCGAAGGGCCCGTGTATGGTGTGAGACAAGTCTTGGTAGGATACCACCCAGAGGTGCGTACCTAATATAAGTGTTTAGGAAGACATGCTTATATGAGAAAAACAGTAAACAGTGCAATGCCCAAAAGTAAACAAAGACTTCACTGGTGCTCAGCAGCCACCAGGAAGTGTCACCAGCTTCGGCCAACGCCGGAATGTCTGATCTGCAGCCCGGCACCTCACGCCACCTGACACCATGTGTCTCAAGTACATACGTCCCGAAGGCATGCCCAACCGTCGTAACCCAGCTCGAAAGCTCAACCTACCCATGGCACAACATCCAGAGGAACAGTGATACATGTCCTCAAAAGATAACTGAAGGGACAACGATGTCTGCCCTCAAATCACGACAAGCCTCTTCCCCCAACCTGACCACCTCAAAGTTGTCTCCCGAATGCTCCTCACCTTCCATGTGGCTTCCTATGGCAAGAACCCCCAAACCAAAAATACCTAACCACAACTATCGGGGGCCTCTACCTAGAGAGTGGTCGTACCACCTCATCTCGGGGTCTATCTGTGTGCACACTACTCAAAATTACTTGGTGAGAAGTAATCACCTCATTATGTCCCAAGCCACAACACCTCCGACACCTCGTGTCCCTGTGAACCTGTCGCTCAAGTCTGATGGCCTCTCCATCCATGTAACCCGAGCTAATCCCAACCTAATAGTCCAACTGCCTCAACCGACGTCCATGATGCCCAATCCCGTGGTAGAAACCACCCAGCGTAACCCAATCCAAAGCCCCATCTTGTGATCCTCATCAATCAACAAATATACGGGCCACGCCCAACACTACGAGCAGTTAAACACAGATAATATCACACATTGTATAACTATACTCAAGAATTACTTGAAATAGGAAATTACTGAATAATTAATTGCACTAACTTACACCAATCCATACCAGTACCTAAGGTCTTAAATGCCTTAAACAATTACTAGAATGCTTATAACAAATCAAACTCACCAGTTTAATCCAACAGCAACAAAAGCAGTCTAAATCATTAGTTTAAATATTGGTCCAAAACATACACATTTCGGCACCCCCGACCGAATTTCCCCAGACGAGCAATGACCTCTCACCCGGCCTTGATCTAGCACAACAAGGGTCATGGAATACCCAGATGCATCCCACAATGCAGATAATTAATTAACAAAAAAATAGGGTTTTTCTCAACACCCGATGTTGCGCTTGGAGGTCGCAACCCCAAATTTTCTACGAAAACACGAAAGAAGGTATGCACCACCATCCTCATACTCATACGATGAAACTCCTTTGATTTCAGCCTCTGAATCAGACTGAATCGTGGTAGATATGCATTTCCGCCAAATCTGGAAATTCTATTCAAATGGAATCTGTGGAGGAACAGTTGAGGGATCAAAGATGAAGAAGGGTGCACGGGGTTAGCCTTTTTGATGCGGTCCCGCTGCAACTAACGGATCTAAGAACGGTGTTCGTACGAAGATTCTGGGAGGGCTTGAGTTTTTTGGGGTTTCTCAGACGAACTGTTCGTCCAAAGGGGAAGAAGAAGGAACTTCTGGGAATGAGATGTGATGGCGTCTCAATCGCTCAAATAAAAATAAAAATACACGGTGTGTATTTCCAAAGTACACGCCGTGTAGATGTGTTTCTATACTGCGACTTAAGCGGAATCTAGCACATGGACTGGACCATGTACACGATCAACACACGGCCAGGGTCTTGGCCGTTAAACGGGACAAAGGTACACGGCGTGTCAAGAAATACTACACGTTGTGTAGATGGAAATTTACACCTGGCACCACATGACATGTACTTGGCCTCGCACGGGTAAGGGATACACAGTGTGTCTATAAATACACATCGTGTAGTAAAAAACTTCTACACGGTCTTTACAGGTTATGTACTCAGCGAGCACACGGCCGATCACTTGGGTAACTCATAAATGGCGTGTACTTAAAGTACATAGTGTGTAGTCTGGAAATTTCCAGAAACTACCCAAATTTTCCAGAATTCTCAAAAAACCAATCAAAAAGTTTAAACAGGTTCGGGATTTGACCCATTTCTAAAAACCCGGGTTCTTACAAACTCCCCACCTTAACGTAGCTCATCCCCGAGCTACCAAACGAATCCAAAAGATGGTATTTGACATGCCCATCCCAGTTAAACAACCCGGACTACCCCGGTCTCAAGATTCTGGATAAAATCCAAAAAGGGGCTCCCCACCTTAGGAATTGCCTACTCTGTCTCAACCTGAACAAAGCTCAAAGCAAAACAAATAAACAAGCAAGGCCGAACAACCTATTTCCTGGACCCATGGTCCTCCCGTGATGCATCTTCACCCCTTCACCTCCTTGGTGCTCACGTGTCACTTCCGACACCCAACGTAACCCTCACCACATCGGTGTCTGCCTCCCTAAGGTCCTGCATCTAATAGATGCTCAAATCAAACCTGGTGCCATGCACCTCAAGTAACCTGCATCCACAATGCCTCGATGCCCATGGCACATCAAGTAATCTGCATCCTTGATTCTCCTGATGCCACGCATCTAAAATATATAAATAAAATATATAATGCATCTGATATGATGCCAATCCCACTAACTAGCATCTAGTCAGTCCAAAAGTATCATGTTCAACATGTTCACTCAACCAGACATACCTCAAGAGGCCATGCCAAAAGAAATTTAATATCATGGCCACACCCGTGGTGTACCTGCCACCGTCGTCGGCTCTCCAGCCTGCTCGATCCCTGGAAGCTCCACAGCGTGCACCTGGCCGGAAGCACGGATGCCTGGTGCCTGACCTCCCTATGATGCTACTCTAGTCACCGGCCACTGACCCCTTAACTGGGTCCTGTTATCCCTATCATGTCCCCCGCGTGCAGCTGAGCCTCGGATACCCTCTCCTGGTACCGAACCTGAACCAACTCCTGACGCCACAGTCTATCCTGGTCCCTGTCTGCCGGCTATCTGAGAAGGCTTCCTGCAAAACCTCTCTAAATGTCCGACCTGTCCACATGCCTGACACTACTTCAAGGGCCTATCGCACTGAGCCCGAACATGTCCCGGCTATCCACACTGAAAGAAAACCACCGCTGAACTACCACGAGGTGGTCTAGCTTAGTCATTGGCCTGCCCACCCTACTGGAACTCATCTCTGCCTCGCTTCTTGTTGTCCAAACCATCACCTGGGGTTGTCACCCTGCCAAAGAAAGACTTCTCTCTCTCGTTTCCCTCTTCTATAAGTGCCTGGTTCACCGCCTCAAAGAAATAACCCATCCTGAAAATGTTCACCTAAACTAGAATGACGTGTCCATGCCATCCTCAAAGCGCCTCACCCTAGCTGCGTCATCGCTCACCATACCATGTGCAAAACGGGATAACTCTATGAAGGTAGCTCTGTAGTCCATGACGGACATATCTCCCTAATGAAGACTCAAGAACTCCTGAGCTCTCTCCGCCCTCAAAGTCTCCGGATAAAAGTGCTCAAAGGACCTATCCTCAAAGTCCTTCCATGACAGTCCCTCGTGCCTACGATCCTGAACCTGTACATCCCACCAACGCTTCGCCGGTCCTCTCAGCATGTACGTCGCCAGCTTGACCCTCTGCCCTGGAGGCGTCTCGAGCTGCTCGAAGATCATTTGTATACTTTCTATCCAGTTCTCTGCCGCTTGCGGACCACCCTCACCCTGAAAAAGTGGCGGGTGCTACGACTGGAACTCCCGCGTTAGATATTCCATAGAAGGCTCTGCACCATGCGCGCCTCTGTCAATCCCCTACAAGACACGTACAAGGCTAGCTCAGAGATTCTCATCAAGCCACGATCGGAACGCTGCCAACCCCAGCTGCTGCCCTACCTACACTGGATCCTAAACCTGATCCTGTCCCTGAGCCTGTACATGTGGCTCATGCTATGCCTACACCGAATTCTGAACCTGATCCTGTGGCACTGCATCCTCTCCTGCCTGACGCTCCATCATATCGTGAAGGAGTAACCCACTAAATAACATAATGTTCAGACAGACCATATATATATATATATAACAATATATTCTACGCAGATAAGGAAAACAGTAAAAGGTAGTGCATACAACTACCCTTACTCTCCCCTATCGCAACCCATGCCCTCAGCATCCCAACCTCACGGCCTCCGTACCCGCCCTCAATAGAGCCAAGTATCAATAGTACTTTGGGCCATTCTCATTCTGAATATCAACGTTGCCTCAATTCCAACGACCAAGTCACCCAATCCTTATAGTTACACTACCTCAACCGTAGTACATGCCTGCTCTCATAAGAGCTAGACCCAAATATCTTGCACATGCAATTCTACAAAATAAAAAGCATGGCATACACATTGCAATAAACAAGAAATTCTATCAAGAATTTCACCTATTCACATTTCAGAGCATACATAGCATGGCAATTTATTTTATTCACATGCTATTATCACTTCACAAATATTACATGTAGTTATGAAATTGAAATACCCTAAAATGTGCCTATCAAAATCCAAGCAAGTAACCCTTGACATACCAGCCAAGGTTTACATATCATAATCAATAACATCGCACAACAAGTGAGCCACCGAGGTGGAAATCATATCAACTATAATCTGATAAAAAAGAAAATAGCAATTCCTACCCCCGGCAACTCAATCCATCCCTCGTACATGGGGCTGCAGGCACCCAAGCACTAGTTCAAAAATCAAGTTCCAACAACATATCTCCAGTCTACCATACCCCAAATAGTAAAACCAGCATAAATAAAAAGAGAAGTCTCAAACTCATTATTATCCAGTCAAGAAATGCTACTAAATCCGTTTCAAGAACTCCTCTGATACCACTTTGTAACGACCCGGACCCGGCCAGCCACCCGAACAGTACCGAACAGGTCGGGTGTTACGACCTTAGGTGCACCTCCCCTGAACACCAAAGATTACTGACTAGCAGTGAGGGTCTGAATAGGTATAGTGGGGAGGCTATACCCTCTTAGATGAATTAAAGGTACTCGTGTAAGTAATAATCTAAAATATGCAGCAGAAATAAATGACTCAACAGACTCGAACCAGACCCGCAGAGCGGAAGCACATTCAATAACAACAAACAGCGGAAGCAACATAGAAACAACAGCAGCGGAAAGTTAACAGAACATCATGCCAACAATCAACTACAATAACTGCTAAAACAACCAAGCATGCATCCAAGCAAGTCATACAAATCAAAATATATATAATGGTGTCAATGGCTAACCAAAAGTAGCTACAATATAAAGTAAACATGATGATGCAAGAAAAAGAATACTAAACAAGTAACTCCAGTACGGTACGACATCAAGGTCCATGCTAGTCTCCATGTTAACAGAACTAAAGTCCAGCTCCTGAGGCTAACCCTTTACCTGCACGCAATTTCATAAAGTCTACACGGGTCATGAAGGGCCCGTGTAGGGTGTGAGACAAGCTCAGTAGGATACCACCCATAGGTGCGTACCTAATATAAGTGTTTAGGTAGAGATGCTTATATAAGAAAAATAGTAAATAGTGAAATGACCAAAAATAAACAAAGACTTCACTGGTGCTCAGTAGCCACTAGGAAGTGTCACCTGCTTCGGCCAACACCAGAATGTCTGATCTGCATCGCGGCCCCTCGTGCCACCTGACACCATGTGTCTCAAGTACCGACGTCCCGACGGCACACCCAACCATTGTAACCCAGCTCGAAAGCTCAACCTTACCATGGCACAACATCCGGAGTGACAACAATACCTATCCTCAAAAGATAACCGGAGGGACAGCAATGTCTGCCCTCAAATCATAGAGAGCCTCTTCCCCCAACCTGACCACCTCAAAGATGTCTCCCAAAGGCTCCTCACCTTCCATGTGGATTCTTATGGTAAGCACCCCCAAACCAAAAATACCTAACCACAACTATCGGGGGCCTCTACCTAGGGAGTGCTCGTACAACCTCATCTCGGAGTCTATATGTGTGCACACTACTCAAAAAGTACCTGGTGAGCGGTAATCACCTCATTATGTACCAAGCCACAACACCTCTAAAACCTTGTGTCCCTGCGAAACTGTTGCTCAATTCTGATGGCCTCGCCATCCAAGTAACCCAAGCCAAGCCCAACCTGACAGTCCAACTACCTCAACCGACGTCCATGACGCCCAATCCCGTGGTAGCAACCACCCAATGTAACCCGAGACAAAACCCCAACCTATGATCCTCATCACTCAACAAATATCTGGGCCATGCCCAACACTACGAGCAGTTCAACACAGATAATATCACACATTGCTTAACTATACTCAAGCATTACTTGAAACAGGAAATTACTGAACAATTAATTGCACTAAATCATGCCAATCCATACCAGTACCTAAGGTCTTAAATGCCTCAAAAAATTACTAGCATGCTTATAACAAATCAAACTCAGCAGTTTAATCCAACAGCCACAAAATCGGTCTCAATCAGCAGTTTAAATACTGGTCCAAAACATACGCATTTCGGCACCCCCGGCCGAATTGCCCCAGACAAGCCATGACCTCTCACCCGACCTTGCTCGAGCACAATAAGGGTCAGGGAATACCCAGAGGCATCCCACAATGCAGATAATTAATTAACAACAAAAAAACAGGGTTTCTCTTAACACCTGACATCGCGCCCGGAGGTCACAACCCCAAATTGTCTACGAAAACACGAAAGAAGGTATGCACCACCCACCTCGTACTCATACGATGACACTCCTTTAATTTCAGCCTCTGAATCGGACTGAACCGCGGTAGATCTGCGTTTTCTCCAAATCTGGCAATTCCATTCAGATGGAATCTACAGAGGAACAAGTGAGGGATCAAAGATGAAGAAGGGTGCGCGGGGTTAGCCTTTCTGATGTGGTCCCGCTGCCACTAAAGGATCTAAGAACGGAGGTCGTACGGAGATTCTGGGAGGGTTTGAGTTTTTCGGGGTTTCTCGGACGAACAATTCGTCCAAAGGGGAAGAAGAAGGAAATTCTGGGAATGAGACGCGACGTCGTCTCGATCGCTCAAATAAAAATAAAAATACACGGCATGTATTTCCAAAGTACACGCCGTGTAGATGTGTTTCTATACTCCAACTTAAGTGGAATCCAGCGCACGGCCTGGACCATGTCCATGGTCATCACACGACCAGGGTCTCGGCCGCTACACGGGACAAAGGTACACGGCGTGTCAAGGAAGACTACACGCTGTGTAGATGGAAATTTACACCTGGCACCACACGACATATACTTGGCCTCGCATGAGTAAGGGATACACGGCGTGTCTACAAATACACGCCGTGTAGTAAGAAACTTCTACACGGTCTTCACACAGCATGTACTCAGAAAGCACATGGCTGGTCACTTGGGTAACTCATACATGGCATGTACTTAAAGTACACGGCGTGTAGTCTGGAAATTTCCAGAAACTGCCCAGATTTTCCAGACTTCTCAAAAACCAGTCAAAAAGATTAAACAGGGTCAGGATTTGACCCGTTTCTAAAAACCATGGTTCTTACAAAGTCGAACTGGAGTTTGGTGAAATGCAGTGGTCTCATAAATCCAAATACAAAAATAGATCGATTGAGTCCAGCTTAGGGAGGACCTTTGATCAGGGAAGAGGAGGCAAGAAAGTGCAACGTCCCACTTGTAAAAAATTGTGGATGTAGCATTCGAGGAACTACCTGCTCGGGAGTGGGAAGTTCTAAAAGTGTGGTAGAGATAGCCATATTACGGGGAATTTTCATAGTGAGGTGAAACCTCAAATTCCAAAAACTAACGAAAAGGGGAAGATGGTACGGGCCCTAATTGATGTCCAGTGCTTTAAGTGTGAAAAACTTGGGCACTTTTCCAATCACTATCCAAATCCAAGGGTAGTAGAGGGAAACCACCATTAGCCTTAGCAAAGGCCAAGGGAGAAATGTAACACCCCAAGCTTCTACGGTATGCTTCTCTTTGAATAATACAATAGCGTGTCTTGTACGCAACTTCGAGTTCTAACACACACCACAACCAATCAAACTAGCTGTTATGAATAGTAATACCCACTTTTTGAAATTTTATAAATTTTATCTTTCAAAATGGACTTCATATTTGGATTCGAAATATTGAAATTATCCTAGGGTGAATTTTTGGTATTTTTTTGAAAACTTTCAATTTTTGATGAATAGTGAAAAAACACTAAGTTATAGTTTAAAAATCATTGTCTATTTAAATAATTATTTATTTTATTTATATTTAATTAAGGATAAAATAGATACATAATACCTATATAATTTCAATGTAATTAATTGGAGTTAGTTTAGAATAATTTTATATATATATATAAATTTTATTGAACTTTTCACCGTCTTTTACCCACCTCCTAGGAGAATTTGGAAATTCACGTAAAATGTAATTTTACCGCTTCTATGTGTGGAATTTCAAAAATCCGAGAGATAAAGTTAATATCAATGAGTAAAATTTGGTTCAATGAGATAATAATAATTTTTTGTGAATAGTAATGTTTTACTTTTATTTACCACGGTAAAAAGTAAATAGGGTAATTAATGGTAAAAATGATGTTAATATTACCCTAACACATGTCCTAATTCTATTTTACAAGTTTATATCGACCAAAAACAACATTAGGAATAAAATATTATCATTTAGGTCCACTTGGATTTGATTAGGACATTTATTATTATTTAATTCAAAGAAGAGTTAAAAGAGTTAAAATCAAAGTTTAATTACTAAAACATTTTTAATATAAGGTTATACATAAGACAAATTAGATTGTAAATATTCAGTAGAAAGCTAAAAAATATTTCCTACATAATGGTATTTTATTTATAATTTTTAGACATTAAATAATTTAATTAAGCTTTGACACAATGGTGATGTAGTAATTACGGAATTGATGAAATATTAAAATAATTGATATTATAAATATCCAAATAAATGTAATTTGAGACTTTTTCTGAATTCTGATAATTTTATAGGATAATATGACATGTTAGGATTGATTTAATTAAGGTTTTTAGAAGTAATCATGCTGTTATTATTTTCACAAAAATTAAATTCCAAATAGTATCAAAATTGACATAAAAGACTTTTTAAAAGAAGTATTATATTATTAATTGATATTCTATTCCTAAAAATCTAAGGTTTGGATAAAAGACTTATATCATGATAGGTGTATCTTTAATGGACCACTTTGGAGTCTCTTGGATGTATATAGTAACTTTATTAACTATATAATATAAAAATACAAAAGTAACATAGTAAATGTCAATCTAATTAACTAAGAGTTAAAACTAAAAGATAAGGTTAATATAATGACCTAAACCTATCTAAAATATATTTTTTGAAATTATTTAGACCCATACCTACCTTAGACTTTTAATAATCCACTTTGGAGCCATTAGAAACTGAATATTAATTTATTATAAATTAATACTTTAAGTTTTTCCTAAAAATCCCCTCCTTCCCCTTATAAAAGGACACAACTTCTAACCAATTATTCAAACCTTCAAAGCCTTTTGGTTCGGCCAAACCCTGCCCAAATACTCTCTAAACTTTCCTCACTTCAACCTAGAGAATTAGTTTGATTAGAAAGCCAACCTAAGGAGCCCTTTTGATCAAATCAAAAGGAAGAACCCGAAGAAGAGGTAATGTTTTCACCACCCTTTTTCAAGTTCTTTTCTTCTTCAACTTCTTCTTTATTTGTTATTTCCTTTATAAAATAATAACTCAAGTATCTTCTATATAATGTGATGTTATTATAAATATGGTACAACCATATTCAGTATTCTATCCATCCTTTGAATGATATGTCACCATACGTGCGTACGTACGGCTTACCGTCTCCACGTCGTGGTGTAATTGTTATTCAAAAACATTATTATTTGGATGGGTATGATAATGATATGTAATTTATGTAAATAATAAATATAACAGGATAATTATTCTGTATATATGATATACCATCCAATTATATATTATTTTAATATCAAAATAATGATATTGTCGCTCGTGCGTACGTACGGACTACCGTCTCGACGAACGTGATGAGATTCATTCCCCATCATATCCATGCAATTATAATTCTCATTTGATGATTAAAAATAATGTTTAAGGACTTGATATATTTCTGGATATGAATAATATACAACCATTCCATAACAAACATGGCTTATGTAACAAAATATATAAAAGAAAATGAGCAAGTTAATGTAACACCCGAGATTTTTATGTTATATAAATCATCAAAGGAATATTTTTCTACACACAACACCTGCTTGGCTTGCTTTACACGAAATCACAACCTTCCTCGATAGCTTGCGTCGTACGTAATACCGAGTTTCACTAAACAATGATATGCTATTAAAATATTATTAAAACTAGCCGTTATGAATATTAATAACCACTTTTTGAAATTTTATAAATTTTATTTTTCAAAATGGACTTCATTTTTGGTTTCGGAATATCGAAATTAGCCTAGGGTAAAATTTTGGTATTTTTCTGAAAACTTTCAATTTTTGATGAATAGTGAAACCACTAAGTGGTCGTTAAAAAAACTGATTTTTTCATAAAACTTAATTTTACCGCTTCTGTGAGTGGAATTTTAAAAATCCGAGTGACACAATTGATGTCAGTAAGTAAAATGTGGTTCAATGAGATGAAAATAATTTTTTGTGAATAGTAACTTTTTACTTTTTTACCACGGTTAAAATTAAATAGGGTAATTAAGGGTAAAAATGATATTATTATTACCCTAACACATGTCCTAATTCTATTGGACAAATTTAAATCGACCAAAAACAATCTTAGGAATAAAATATGACCATTTAGGCCCACTTGGATTAGATTAGGACATTTATTATTAATTTATTTAAAGAAGGGTTAAAATAGTTAAAATCAAAGTTTAATAAGTAAATAATTTTTAATATGGGGTTAAACATAAGATAAATTCGACTATAAATATTAATTAGAAATCTAAAACGATTTCCAACATAATTATATTTTATTTGTAATTTTTAGACTTTAAATAATTTAATTTATTTATGACACAATGATGATGCAGTAATTACCATAATAGTGAAAAATTAGAATAATTGATATTATAAATACCTAAATAAGTATACATTGAGAATTTTTAAGAGTTAAACTAATTTTATAGGTTAATATTACATGTAAGGATTGATTTAATTAACTTTGGTCGAAATAATCATTCTGTTATGAGTTTCAAAAAAATCAACTGTTGAATAGTGTCAAAATTGACATAAAATAGTTTTTAAAACAAATATTATATTATTAATTGTTATTTTATTCCTAAAAAACTAAGGTTTGGCCAAATTACTTAGATAAGGTTATATATATTAATTATACACAACTTGGGGGTCTCTTGGACGTATATGGTATGTTTATTAACTATATAATATAAAAATACAAAGTGACATGGTAAATGTCAATCTAATTAACTAAGAGTTAAAACTAAATGATAAGGTTAATATAATGACCTAAACTTGTCTAAATTCTATTGGATGAGAGGATTTAAACCCATCCCCACCTTATTTTGGAAATAACTCAATTTGGAGCTATTTAAAACCAAACTTGACTTTATAATAAAATAATATTTTTAGTTTTTCCAAAGGAGCCCCTCTCCTCCCTTATAAAAGGGAACCTCCTCGCCCTCTTCCTCACACCACTTTGAGCCTTCAAGCTCGGCCACCCTTGACAATTTCTTCTCTCCACTTCCCAATAAACATCCTAGAGGTTCTTGTCTTCTTCAAAGACCTATTTTAGTGCCCTAAAAGGAGGTCTCAAAGAAGCACTTCAAAGAAGTGGTAATGTCCGTTACCGATTCTTTCATCTTTATTTCTTCTTCCACTTATTCTTATTTAGTTGTTTCATTATGAAGTAATAACATCAGTATCACTCATATACTGATATGTTATTATAAGTATGAAACAACCCTATTTCACCATCTATCCATCCTACAGAAAAAAAATCACCGTGCGTGCGTACGTACGGAATACTGTCTCCACGCCGTGGTGTAATCTATTTTCCACCACCACCTTACTTGGATGGGTATAATGGTGTAAATAATGACTATATATGACTATTATAAAGTTCTATTGATTCTGAAATAGTATACATACACTCCAATACAATTCCACGATCATAGGAATGATATCATCACTCGTGCGTACGTAGGGAATACCGTCTCCACGATGTGATGCGACTCGTTCTACATGATCTTCATTTCATAATGATTATATAAATGAATTGAATGAATTAATATGATATATATTACACTAATAACATTCTGGAAATTAGGTATCTATAACCTAAAGAGAATAATAAGAATTTATTCAACAAAACACGCATAAGAACAAAAAGTAATAAACACCCGAATAACAAGTAGTAATGAAATATTACTAATAATAAGCTAAGAATGTGACCATATATGATATCATAAAAATAAGTATGATTATTTAATAAGTCAATAACATTATTTAAATCATTATACAGGAGGTTCGGACACGTACAAATCATATCGGACCAAAGGTAAGGGAAATATCACAATCTCATTTTTATCTGAGATTGTTTATACTTTGGTATTTACTAGGGTGTATTTTATCATCCACATCCATGTTTCCTCAATATGTAATATTATTTCCATCCACCTACAATTATTTAAATCCAATTTTACCCTTCGGTGAGTTTTTAGTAAAATATATGAAAGGAATCTTTTGTCATTTTTCATACGAGGTATTTTTTGACTTTTCCGACAAAAGTACGAAAGGAATGTTTTTTTTAACTTATACGGCATGAATGGATTTTTAAAACAATACTTCCAAGAATATTCCTTTACAAGTTTTCAAGTTTATTTTTAATCAACTTCTTTTAGTTTAAAATTGTATGACATGTTAAGAAAGGAAAAGTGTTTTTGAAGTAGAAAGGATATTTTCTTCAAGAATGGAGTTCAAGTGTTTTATCAAAATTATTTTCCATCTAAGATAATATAGGGTTCTGTTTCTATCCCTATCATTACATTGATTTGATTATGTTGTGATGGAATTATTTTTATGAATTCCTTTATCTTATATGAATTGTTTTATGATGTCATGTTGTTTAAGAGTCCCATTTTTATTACATGGGTTATGCAATGATGTATGATTTAATATTTTTTGGCACACATAAGAATGGTATCATTAATGAGATGGGTGGGACCTATATCTCCCTCCAATGCATTGGGTAAAGATTTTATATCTCATGAGATAAACATGGCTGGAATGGTAGGTTATACTGGTTCAGTGAAACAGGACTGAAACGAGGGTGACTCGGTTCAGAAATGGACTTTGTCCACTAAGATAGTCTTGGAAATGAGTCTTGACTAATAAGAAATGATTCTCTTTGATTATGTGTGTATGCCACAAAGTTTCATGTTTTAAGTTATGATTATTGGGATTACATTTCACTTCTATGATTTATCCCATGTTATGATTTTATGATCTCTTTTTCAGGTTAAAATTTCCAAAAGTTATGTTATTATGTATATGATGTGATTGATATTTCTTTTGATTACCCTTACTAAGCATTTGAGCTCACCCTTTTGCATGTTTTATTTCCCCAGGTCCGGAAGAAGTTTATTAAGTAGAATATGCCAAAAAGGGACTCTAGATATGATTAAATAAATGGGAGGCAAAGTAGATGCTTTATGAACCAGTTGTTTATGTTTCCCAGTTTCTAAAGACACTATACCTATATGGTCCTTTCTTGGTTTTGTTATATGTTGCAATAAGTGTTCTTAAATTCTGAATTAATAACAATGTATGTAAAGTATGGGTCGTTATAATTGGTATCAGAGGAAAGGTATAGTCAACCTTTGGAAACTAGGATGTGAAAGCCTTAGTAAGAACCCTAAGGATAAGTCTAAGCATAGAACACAATCTTAGTGTTTTAGAAATGGCCTTGAATAACCTAGGATAAGACCTTAAGTGGGAAATTTTATTCTTGATTATGTGGTTTTCCTATTATAATTAGTGTTGCTCACACTATTCTTCTTGGTTTTAGTCAGTGGCTGGAACCTGAAGGAACCGTGTTAATGCGGAATGCGATGGTCAATAAAATGATTTTCCCCCTGAGCAACCAAACGTTAAGGGAGATGGAATGAAAAATCTTGTAGCCATGCCCACACAACTTTCTCATGCTATGAATCATGCAGTACTTCCAAACGAGCAAAGGAAAGAGCAACATTCTGTTGAATCCTTCATGAGACAACGTCCACCTTCATTCAGCGGGTCTACTGATCCATTAGTTGCTGAACAATGGATTTGTACTACGGAAAATATATTTTCAGTTCTTCAATGTTCTAAGTATGATAAAGTCATCTTAACAGTGTATCGTTTAGAAGGTGATGCTGATCAATGGTGGAATCTTATTAAGAATACGAGGCAAAGGGATGAAATTGAGTCTATGGAATGGGACGAGCTCAAGAACTTATTTTTCAATAAGTACTTCCCTCGTATTCTCCGAACAAAGATGGAGAAAGAGCTTCTTGAACTAAAGCAAAAGGATGATGAATCTGTTGGTACCTATGAAGCAAATTTTACAAGACTTGCAAGGTACGCTTCTGGTATTATTATCCAACCTAAGAGTAAGATCGATCGATTCTTTAGTGGCTTAAAACCAAGTCTTTGAAGGGCCTTAGCCATAAGGGGCTTCAATAGCTACGAGGAAATCGTTCGATGTGCTCTCAAAGTTGAGATGGTGATTGGAGTAACCCATTAGTCATATGGGTTTGATAAGAAGAGGAAAATGGAATTCAAAGGAAAATATAAAGAGCACACTGAAAATAAGATGAGCTTTCCCTTATGCTCAAAGTGTGGAAAGAAACATGGAGGGAGTTGTCTTAAAGGGACAAGTAAATGTTTCAAATGTGGAAAGTAAGGTCATCGGGCATTTGAATGCCGCGATGATGGGAAGAAGATGTCTAATGATGCAAACAAAGGAAGGGATACACAGAATGACCCTACTACACTTCAATGTTTCAAGTGCAAGTATATGGGACATTATTCCAATAAATTCCCTAATCCAAGGGTTGATGATGATGGTCGACGTCAACAAACTCTTAAGGCTAAAGACAAAGGAAAGTCACATGCAATTTCTATCAGCGATGTGGAGTACGATAATGATGTGGTGAAAGGTACACTTACCATCCACTCTAAAGTAGCAAATGTTTTATTTGATTCTGGATCCACCCACTCCTTTATTTCTGAAGAATTTTCTAAGGGTATCACCGTATTACCTCAACAATTAGATGTTGAGTTAGCAGTGACAACACCTAATGGCACAACAGTCGCATCAAAAGTTTATAATTCTTCTCCGATTGAAGTTTGTGGAAAAGTGCTTCCTGAAAATCTTGTGATCCTTCCTATAGTGGAATTTGATGTGATTATTGGCATGGATTGGCTTTCTCTACATGGATCTCATATCAATTTCCAAAGAAGGGAATTCACATTTCATATTCCAGATCAATCTATGATCATCTATCGATGCAAGGATGAACATAACCTTCTAGTGGAAATTTCTTCCATTTTATGGGTATTGATTCCACTAAATGAAGGTTATTTATCTCAAATGGTTGGTGAGAAACTCACAATTAAGAATATTCCCATTGTACAGGAGTTTGATTATGTCTTTCCGGAGGAATTACTGGGTCTTCCACCGAATCGTGAAGTTGAGTTTTCAATAGAACTCGTACGGGGTGCTTTGCCTATTTCAAGGACACCTTATAGAATGGACCCAATTGAGTTGAAGGAATTGAATAAGCAACTCCAAGAGAATCTTGCTAAGGGGTTCATACGCCCTAGTGCGTTACCTTGGGGAGCACCTGTTCTGTTTGTTAAGAAGAAAGATGGATCAATGAGACTCTGCATTGATTATCGAGAACTTAACAAGATCACTATAAAGAACTTAACATGATCACTATCAAGAACAAATATCCTCTCCCGTGCATTGATGACCTATTTGACCAACTACGCGGAGCTCAATACTTTTCCAAGATTGATCTTCATTCAGGGTATCATCAATTAAGGGTCAAAAGGGAGGATATACCAAAGACGGATTTCCGTACAAGGTATGGACACTATGAATTTATAGTGATGCCATTTGGTCTTACTAATGCCCCTGCTATATTCATGGATCTAATGAATAGAGTCTTTAGAGACTATCTTGATCAGTTTGTGGTACTCTTTATAGACAATATTCTTTTCTATTCAAAGATAAAGTAAGAACATGAAGATCACTTGAGAATTATATTGAAGACCCTGAGAAAGGAGAATTTTTATGTCAAATTTACCAAGTGTGAATTTTGGCTTCAAAAAGTTTCATTTTTGGGTCACATAATCTCAAAAGAGGGGATATCTGTGGATCCAGCAAAAACAGAGGTTATCTAAAGATGTTCGAGACCAAAAACAGTAACTGAGATCTGAAGTTTTCTTGGTTTGGATGGATATTATCGACGTTTTGTGAGAGATTTTTCATGATTATCTAATCCACTCACCAAGTTGACTCGGAAAGGAGTTAAGTTTGTTTGGATGGAGGAATGTGAAGAGAATTTCAAGGAGTTGAAAAGAAGTTTATCCAGTGCACCTGTGCTCACACTACCTTGTAGTGGAGAAAGGTTTGTGATCTACAGTGATGCATCCAAGAAGGGATTGGGGTGTGTTCTTATGCAAAATTATATGGTGATAGCTTATGCCTCACGACAGTTGAAAATCCATGAGAAAAATTACCCAACACATGATTTGGAGTTAGCTGCGGTAATCTTTGCATTAAAGATTTGGAGGCATTACCTTTATGGTGAAAGGTGTGATATTTATACTGATCATAAAAGTTTAAAGTATATTTTCACACAAAAGGAGCTGAATATGCGCCAAAGAAGATGGTTGGATCTGATTAAGGATTATGACTACTCAATTCATTACCACCCTGGGAAAGCAAACAAGGTGGCAGATGCATTAAGTCGATAAGACCATGCTAGTTTATCCATGATGAGGATCACAAAAGATCCAATATTTATGGATTTACAAAGGATGGATCTTGGAATTATAATGGAAGGGGGAAAATCTTATCTTTCTCAAATTAATGTTCAACCATATATACATGTGAAGATTAAAGAGGCACAGAAAGAAGATGTCGAGTTACAAAAGAAGGTGAGAAATGTTCCTGAATTCAACATTGATTGTGATGGGATAATAAAGTTTAGGAATCGGGTTTGTGTTCCTCCCATCCCCGAATTAAAGAAGGAGCTATTGGATGAAGCTCATAGTTCTTCATTCTCTATTAATCCTGGAAGCACGAAGATGTATAGGGACTTGAAAGAGTACTTCTTGTGGGATGGCATGAAAAGAGATGTTGCTGAATATGTCTCTTGATGCTTGGTTTTTCAGCAAGTTAAAGCTGAGAGACAGAAGTCTAAGGGGATGTTACAACCATTACCCATACCCGAATGGAAATGGGAAAACATCACTATGGACTTTGTCACAGGACTTCCTAAAACATCCAAAGGCAATAATGTTATCTGGGTCATATTTGATCGTCTTACAAAATCTGCACACTTCATTGCTATTAGAGAGGATTTCTCTCTGGATCAGCTTTCCAGGATATATGTAAAGGAAGTGGTAAGATTGCATGGAGTACCACTTTCTATTATATCTGATCGGGATCCGAGATTTACCTTGAAGTTCTGGTGAAGTCTTCAGCATACTCTGGACACAGAGTTGAGTTTCAGCACTGCTTATCATCCTCAGACAGACGGTCAGTCTGAGAGAACAATTCAAACTCTAGAAGATATGTTGAGAGTTTGCTCTATAGATTTCAAAGTTGGTTGGGATCAACACCTACCTTTGGTGGAATATTCTTATAATAATAGCTTTCACTCCAGTATTCATATGGATCCTTATGAACCTCTCTATAGAAAGAAATGCAGGACTCTAACTTGCTGGGATGAAGTTGGGGAAAGAAAGCTATTAGGACCTGATCTCGTTGATGAAATGGCAGAAAATGTCAGATCTATTCAACAACACATAAGAGCAGCTCAGAGTCGACAAAAAAGTTATGCCAATAACTGAAGAAAAGACCTAGAGTTTGAAGTGGGTGATAATGTGTTCTTACGAATATCTCCCTGGAAGAGAGTCATGAGATTTGGAAAGAAGGGGAAAATAATCCCTATATATATCGGTCCTTTCAAAATATTGGATCGTGTTGGGAAGGTAGCTTACCGATTGGCGGTTCCACCGAATCTCTCTCAAGTTCACAATGTGTTCCATGTATCTCTCCTGAGAAAGTACATACCTGATCCTTCACATGTACTCAGCTCAGAAGTTGTACCGCTGGAGCAGGATCTTTCTTATGAAGAACAGCCAATAGAGATTCTGGATCATAGAGAAAAAGTCCTACGAAACAAGACCACTCGATTGGTGAATGTTTTATGGAGGAACCACCAATTAGAAAAGCTACATGGGAGCCTGAGGATATGATGAGGGAGAGGTATCCTCATCTGTTTGTTACAAAGTGACAAATTTCGAGGGCGAAATTCATTTTAAGGGGGGTAGAATGTAACACCCGAGACTTTTATGTTATATAAATCATCAAAGGAATCTTTTTCTACACACAACACTTGCTTGGCTTGATTTACATGAAATCGCAACCTTCCTTGATAGCTTGCGTCGTACGCAATACCGAGTTTCACTAAACAATGATATGCTATTAAAATATTATTAAAACTAGCAGTTATGAATATTAATAACCACTTTTTAAAATTTTATAAATTTTATTTTTCAAAATGGACTTCATTTTTAGTTTCGGAATATCGAAATTAGCCTAGGGTGAAATTTTAGTATTTTTCTGAAAACTTTCAATTTTTGATGAATAGTGAAACCACTAAGTGGTCGTTAAAAAAATGGAATTTTTCATAAAACTTAATTTTACCGCTTCTGTGAGTGGAATTTCAAAAATCCTAGAGACACGGTTGATGTCAGTAAGTAAAATGTGGTTCAATGAGATGAAAATAATTTTTCGTGAATAGTAACTTTTTACTTTTTTACCACGGTTAAAAGTAAATAGGGTAATTAAGGGTAAAAATGATATTATTATTACCCTAACACATGTCCTAATTCTATTTGACAAGTTTAATTCGACCAAAAACAACCTTAGGAATAGAATATGACCATTTAGGCCCACTTGGATTAGATTAGGACATTTATTATTAATTTATTTAAAGAAGGGTTAAAATAGTTAAAATCAAAGTTTAATAAGTAAATCATTTTTAATATGGGGTTACACATAAGATAAATTAGACTATAAATATTCATTAGAAAGCTAAAAATATTTCATACATAATGATATTTTATTTTTAATTTTTAGACTTTAAATAATTTAATTTATTTATGACACAATGATGATGCAGTAATTACCATAATAGTGAAAAGTTAGAATAATTGATATTATAAATACCTAAATAAGTATAATTTGAGACTTTTTATGAATTAAAATAATTTTCTAGGTTAATATGACATGTTAGTATTGATTTAATTAACTTTTTTCGAAGTAATCATTATGTTATGAGTTTCAAAAAAAATCAAATATTGAATAGTGTCAAAATTGACATAAAATAGTTTTTAAAACAAATATTATATTATTAATTGTTATTTTCTTCCTAAAAATATAAGGTTCGGCCAAAAAATACTTATATAAGGTTATATATATTAATAAAACACAACTTGGGGGTCTCTTGGATGTATATGGTAAGTTTATTAACTATATAATATAAAAATACAAAGTGACTTGGTAAATGTCAATCTAATTAACTAAGAGTTATAACTAAAAGATAAGGTTAACATAATGACCTAAACTTGTCTAAATTCTATTGGGTTAAAGGATTTCGACCCATCCCCACCTTATCTTCTAAATAACTCAATTTGGAGATATTTAAAACCGAACTTGACTTTATAATAAAATAATATTTTTAGTTTTTCCAAAGGAGCCCCTCTCCTCCCTTATAAAAGGGCACCTCCTCCCCCTCTTCCTCACACCACTTTGAGCCTTGAAGCTCAGCCAACCGCTGCCAATTTCTTCTATCCACTTCCCTAGAAACATCCTAGAGGTTCTGGTCTTCTTAAAAGACCTATTTTAGGGCCCTAAAAGGAGGTCTCAAAGAAGCACTTCAAAGAAGAGGTAATGTCCGTTACCGATTCTTTCATCATTATTTCTTCTTGCACTTCTTCTTCTTTAGTTGTTTCATTATGAAGTAATAACATCAGTATCACTAATATACTGATATGTTATTATAAGTATGAAACAACCCTATTTCACCATCTATCCATCCTACGGAAAAATAAATCACCGCACGTGCGTACGTACGGAATACCGTCTCCACGCCGTGGTGTAATATATTCTCCACCACCACCTTACTTGGATGGGTATAATGGTGTGAATAATGAATATATATGACTATTATAAATTGATATTGATTCTGAAATAGTATAAATACACTCCAATACAATTCCACGGTCATAGGAACGATATCATCACTCGTGCATACGTACGGAATACCGTCTCCACGATGTGATGCGACTCGTTCTACATGATCTTCATTTCATAATGATTATATAAATGAATTGAATGAATGAATATGATATATATTACACTAATACCATTCTGGAAATGAGGTATATATAACCTAAAGAGATGAATAAGAATTTATTCGACAAAACACGCATAAGAACAAAAAGTAATAAACACCCGAATAACAAGTAGTAATGAAATATTACTAATAATAAGATAAAAATATGACCATATATGATATCATAAAAATAATTATGATTCTTTAATAAGTCAATAACAATATTTAAATCATTATACAGGAGGTTCGGACACGTACAAAGCATATCGGACCAAAGGTAAGGGAAATATCACAATCTCATTTTTATCCGAGATTGTTTATACTTTGGTATTTACTGGGGTGTATTTTATCATCCACATCCATGTTTCCTAAATATGTAATATTATTTCCATCCACCTACAATTGTTTAAATACAATTTTACCCTTCGGTGAGTTTTTAGTAAAATATATGAAAGGAATCTTTTGTCGTTTTTCGTACGAGGTATTTTTTGACTTTTCCGACAAAAGTACGAGAGGAATGTTTTTTTAACTTATACGGCATGAATGGATTTTTAAAACAATATTTCCAAGAATATTCCTTTACAAGTTTTCAGTTTTATTTTTAATCAACTTCTTTTAGTTTAAAATTGTATGACATGTTAAGAAAGGAAAAGTGTTTTTGAAGTAGAAAGGATATTTTCCTCAAGAATGGAGTTCGAGTGTTTTATCAAAATTATTTTCCATCTAAGATAATATAGGGTTATGTTTCTATCCCTATCATTACATTGATTTCATTATGTTGTGATGGAATTTTTTTTATGAATTCTTTTATCTTATATGAATTGTTTTATGATGTCATGTTGTTTAAGAATCCCATTTTTATTACATGGGTTATGCAATGATGTATGATTTAATATTTTGTGGCACACATAAGAATGGTATCATTATGAGATGGGTGGGACCTATATCTCCCTCCAATGCATTGGGTAAAGATTTTATATCTCATGAGATAGACATGGCTGGAATGGTAGGTTATACCGGTTCAGTGAAACAGGACTGAAACGAGGGTGACTCGGTTCAGAAATGGACTTTTTCCCCTAAGATAGTCTTGGAAATGAGTCTTGACTAATAAGAAATGATTCTCTATGATTATGTGTGTATTCCACAAAGTTTCATGTTTTAAGTTATGATTATTGGGATTACATTTCACTTCTATGAATTATCCCATGTTATGATATTATGATCTCTTTTGCAGGTTAAGATTTCCAAAAGTTATGTTCTTATGTATATGATGTGATTGATATTTCTTTTTTTTCCCTTACTGAGCATTTGAGCTCACCCTTTTGTATGTTTTATTTCCCCAGGTTAGGAAGAAGATTATTAAGTAGAATATGCCAAAAAGGGACTCTAGATATGATGAAATAAATGGGAGGCAAAGTAGATGCTTTATGAACCAGTTGTTTATGTTTCCCAGTTTCTAAAGACACTATACCTATACGGTCCTTTCTTGGTTTTGTTATATGTTGTAATAAGTGTGCTTCAATTATGAAGTAATAACAATGTATGTAAAGTATGGGTCGTTATAGTTAACACCTGAAATAATGATAATACTAAGATATTATTAACAAATCAATGTTAAAAGATCATATATGATATCATATTAATGTATATGATTCTTCTATAATTTAATAACAATTATTTCACCATTATACAGGAGGTTAACCTACCCTCAACCAATGAAAAGTACAAGGTAAGGGTTTATTTCACAATCGCTTCATTATCTGAGGATGTTTATACGTAATTATCTACTGGGACCTCTTTATCATCCATATCCATGTTTCTTAAAAATGTATTTCAAAACATTCTTACTATTTTATAGAATATGGGTTAAAGTCATTTATACCCTTGTTTGGATTTTTATAAGAATTTTATAAAGGAATATTTCCGTCGTTTTCCAAACAAGGTCCTTTTTAACATTTTCGACAGAATTAAGGTAAGAATGTATTTTTAACTTATATGTCATTTTCAATATTGATCCATAAGGTGCACTAAAATTTCATACAAGACTATGTGTTCCATCTATTCCATAAATAAATAAGGATATGATGGATGAAGCTCCTAGTTATACTTTCTCTATACATCCTAGAAGCAAGAAAATGTATAGGGACATTCGTGATCATTATTGGTAGGATAATATGAAAAGGGATATTAATGACTACACTTCAAGGTGCCCGGTATGTCAGCAAGTGAAGGCGGAGCAACAACTTTCTAAAGGGGTATTGCAACCACTACCAATACCAACATGGAAGTGGGGTAATATCACTATGGACTTAGTCACTGGTCTCTCGAGAACTTCCAAAGGAAACAATGCGATATGGGTTATTATGGACCATCTCACCAAGACTTCCCATTTTATCTCCATTCGGGAAGATTTTTATCTTGATCAACTTTCTAGGATTTATGTGAAGGAAGTGGTAAGGCTGCACGGAGTTCCACTTTCTATCATATGTGATCATGATCCAAGGTTCAAATCAAAATTATGGGGAAGTCTTCAACATGCTCTGAGCACTGAATTGAATTTCAGTATGGCCTATCACCCCCAAACTGATGTCCAATCTGAAATAACTATTCAAACACTTGAGGATATGCTGAGAACATGTTCAATGGAATTTAATGGTGGATGGGATCAACATCTCCCTTTAGTTGAGTTCTCTTACAATAACAGCTTCCACTCAAGCATTCAAATGGCACCTTATGACGCTCTATATGGGAAGCGATGTAGAACACCTACTTATTGGGACACAGATAGTGAGAGAAAGATTGTTGGGCCTGATCTTGTGCAAGAGATGAAATAAAAAGTCCATGCCATCCAGAAACACATTAAAGCTGCTCAGAGTCGGCAGAAGATCTATGCCGAAAACCATCAAAGGGACTTGGAGTTTTATGTTGGTGACAAATTTTTTCTCATAATTTCACATTGGAAGAGAGTCATGGTATTTGGGAAGAAAGGGAAGCTCAACACTATGTGCATTGACCCCTATGAAATCCTTGATCTCATAGGATCAGTGGCCTATCATCTTTCACTTCCTCAAAATATAGCACAAGTTCGTGATTTCTTCCACATATCCCTCTTGAGGAAGTACATACCCAACCCTTCACATGTACTAAATCCAAAGGTGGTACATTTGGAACATGACCTCTCTTATGAGAAGCAGCCAATGGAGATCACGGATCGTAAAGACAAGGTTCTATGCAACAAGACTACTCACCTTGTTAAAGTGTTGTGGAGGAACCAAAAATGTGATGAAGCCATGTGGAAACTAGAGGAGTCTATGAGGTAGAATTGCCCACACCTTTTCTCATCATAGGGTACGAGATAAAATTTCAGGGACAAAATTTCTTAAGGGGGGAATAATGTAATGAACTGAACTTTTTAATTATATTTGTTTCCTAAATTTGTGTGTTATTTTATTTTATACTCAACAAAACTATATCCTTTAATTAATGAAGTGAGTATAATTAAATGATACTATTGGGTTTTGACTATTATATGGCCATTGGTTAATATGACCGTTTGAAAATAAATTCTTAACGTTACAATTATTGTTTATAAATTCAAATGATATTGGTTAATTGATATAGAAAGAAGAGTCGATGGCATCATCTAGTAGACTCGGGCCATATAAAGCCCATATTTCAGAGCTTGGGAAGGAGGTAGCATCACTGGGCTTTGCTCTGGACCAAGCCCAAGACGAACTTCAACAGGTGAAGCTTTAACGGAATCGCCTATGGGAGAAGTTCAAGCTGATGGAAAACAAAACTCGGGCAATGTTGTCTGAGCCCCCCAAGAATCTATCACCATATCACACCTTACACTTAGGTCCTGTACTGGTGTTATAAGGGGCTATGTAACGAGACCTTAGGTACTTTGTGTAATCCTTTTATATAAATAAAATTTTTATTTCATATTATTGTAAATTTTGTGAATTTCAAATGTTCAGATAAATATAGGATGAATATTATTGATGAATTTTGGAAGTAAATTGTATTTTAAAATATTTATGTACACTTTAAATGATTAATAATGTGAATTTATTTTCAAAAATTGGTATTCTACAGTTGTGTTCAGTAAAAAATTTAGATTCTAATAAGATCAACGAAATTTTTAGTGAATAGTAAAGTATGAATACTAACATGCCCTTATGAATAGTAATGAATTGTTAATCAGCCCAAAAAAATATAAACTTCACCCATGAATGTATAAATACATTTTAGACATCTTAAAAGTGAAAAAAAAATCATAGTTTAAGTTTTGGTAATTTTGTAGGTCATAAATATTTTATTTAAAATTTTATTATTAATTTAATAATTTAAAATGGAAATTTATTTTCATAAAATTTAATCATAAATTGTTACTTTATTTTCTTATGGTTATAAAATAATTGTATGGGACCTTGATTACTTTCTTAAGGTGTTACAAAATGAGTTATAGTTTTAAAGTTGTATTTTTGGAATAAAAAATCATTTAATATAAAAATTAAATTAAAAATATTTAGAAAATTATTTTCATAAAATGTAGTTCATTTTTGAATTCATATCATCGATATTAGGTTATAGTGAATGTTTGGGATTTTTCTGAAATAGTTGATTTTTCAGTGAAAAGTAAAAATACAGTTTTGAGTTTCGGGTGTTTAATGATATCATTGATGATGTAATAATGATGTAAATAATTTTTTTAGAGATATTAATATTTATATAATCTATTTGGTGTCCCAAGTGGCCAATACCATGGTAATATACTGTGGGAAAGCCCATGGTTTTGCAAATACCCCTGATTAGGTGTCCCTTGTAAATTAATAATTTATTCCCTCATTTTTCCTATAAATACCAAGACATTCCCTCATTAATTTAATTCCAAAATCCTCATCAACGAATTTCTGGTCGCTTTACCTCCCAATGAGTCCTCCGAAGCTTCCCTCAAGCCTCACAAGGTCCCGACCTTCATGCTTTCTAAGATACTCTTCAAGGTAAGGGAACCATTCACCCTCCTCTTTTAAGTCATAACTTCCTTTATGTTATGTCTTATAGTTCCATTTTATTATGTGGGGGTTTTTTATTATATATCTTTACTATGGTCCATTTCATAACCAAATTATGAGAGTCCCCTTCTACTCTCATCAATTGATTTTCTGAATTTTTAAGTGACGTCGTTAGGCTGCCGATTTGTTTGTAAAAGAAATTGCATCTTCTCTTTCCATTCAAGTTTTCTTTTCATGTGGTTTGACATTCAAATATCCATACCATTTTCTTATATCCATGTTATTATTACTTTATACTGTATTATTAATTATTTATGAGTGGGTTACCCTTTTACCCTCTCTTTTTAATGTTTTCTAAAAGGATGTTATGTAGCCATTATGTTGTAGAATTTTCATCTCAAAATTTCTCTCTCTTTATCTCTTGAAATTATCTTGTTTATTTATGTGAATACCCATACCTATTTCATTTCTATAGGTGTTCATAAATAACAAAAATGATATATTTTATTCTTAAATTGACATACATATAACCCTCACTCCCTTTCTATGGGTTAAAAATGACATAATGATCCTATTTTTAAGAACTTTTAAAACATCACGATTTTGAAATGAAACCCATTTATATTATTCTCTATGGGTTATTTATGAAATGTGTTATTATGATATATGTGGCTCACATTAAAGTAAATACATATTAAGGTTGATCCCAGATATCTTTCTAATGCATTGGGTAAAGAATTTAATCTCTAGAGACGACAAGTTTCACGATACCCTGGTGAATAACCTTGGTAATTTTTATGACACCCTGTGGATGAACCTTGGTGATATGTTCATGAATTTATAAGTTAAATGTTGTAGCCACATATTCATGTTATGGTTCAAGTTATTTTCATTATGAAATTTTTCTACTTCTATTTCTCATATCTTTGTGTTTTTATCAAGTTCTTATTGATTTCACAAGTAAATTGATTCCCTTGTTTTCCTTACTGGGTCTTCTGCTCACCCTTTCCTTTGATGTATGTCTCCAAGTTATGAGATGTAGTAATTTTACTTAGGTTGAACCTATGATTAATCCTTAAAATTGTATTAGAAGGATGTTTTATATTGTTTTCATGTATTATGTTCCTTATTTCCAAGACACTAGACTTTAAAGATCCTTTGTATGTAAAATGTAATGAAAAGTTATGTAATAAAAAGGTGGGATTCCATAATAAATCTCAAATAGAAGTTTATATTGCTAAAGGCTATATAGGTGAAGAGTTCTTAACATTATACGTAATGGCCCGGACCTCTCTGGTCCATTACTTTGTGAAAATTTGGTGTTTGAGGTGTTCCAGGAGGTCAAGGTGACATATCCCCAACACTTTGCCAAATTTCCAATTCTGTGGACAGTTCCATCTGTGAACAGCTCTATTGGTAACCTATAACTGTAGGTGAACAGTATTCTATTAGTGAGGTTAAGTGAACAGTGTTCTATCAGTGAGGATTTAGTGAACAGTGTTCTATCAGTGAGGATTCAGTGAACAGTGTTCTATCAGTGAGGATTCAGTGAACAGTGTTCTCTCAATGAGGTTTAGTGAAAAGTGTTCTATCACTAAGGATTTAGTGGAAAATGTTCTATCAGTGATGATTTAGTGAACAGTGTTTAATCAGGGAGGATATAGTTAAATGTGTTCTATCATCGAGGATTCAGTGAATAGTGTTCTATCAGTGAGGTTTAGGGAACAGTGTTCTATCAGTGACGATTTAGTGAACACTATTCTATCAGTGAGGATTTAGTGAACAATGTTATATCAGTAAGGATTTAGTGAACAGTGTTATATCAGTGAGGATTTAGTGAATAGTATTCTATTAGTGAGGATTTAGTGAATAGTGGTCTATCGGTGAGGTTCACTGAATAGTGTTCTATCAGTCAGGTTTTGTGAACAGTTCTATCAGTGAGGTTCCATGAACAGTGTTTCTAGAATGGTGAGGTCTATCAGTAACCTCTATCGGTAACCTCTAATGGTATGTGTAGAGTAATGGTAGGTGTGTAGTAATGGTAGGTGTATAGTAACGGTAGGTCTATAGTGTTTCCTGAACGGTGAGGTCTATCGGTAACCTCTAACGGTTGGTGTATAGTAACATTAGGAGTAAAGTAACGGTAGGTCTACAGTGTTTCCAGACCAGTGAGGTTCATGAACACTGTTTCCAGCTTCCTATAGTTTCACCCCTTTAGTGTTTTCCTTTGACGTAAAATACTTTTAAAGCCTTATTTTAAGGACTCTTAACGCCGATTGAAAGACCATAAATCCTATATTAATTATTCCTATGGCTCGGGATGTTTTTACTTGGTCAAACCATGTGGGTTAATGCGATCCGCTTTTAATGGGGAATTAAGCATATTGTAAACTGTCGCCCCATTAAATCTTCAAAAGGTACAAGATATCATCCTCCCTTGTTCTTCCTCTTTTTTCTCGACTATGAGAGGCTAGAACCTTTCAATCCTTCCCAATGTAGTTTCACAATCAAACTTTACTCCTCGGATTGGTTCCGCTCTATTTTGATGCAACCAAGCTATATCGGTAAATCTTCTATATAAGGTGTGTTTTATATTCATTCCTTTGGGGATCATCTTCTCATGTTTCTCCTTTCCATGTTATAGCATGTAATATCCATGATTCTAATGGGGTTTTTCCTAGGGTTTGGTTTGTGTTGTCGTACCGTAGCATCCGCGGGTGGATGCAGTTGTCACGAGAGGAGGATCATGACCCGATGTGTGGATAAAGAATGTGAGGAACTGTTTGAGGTAGGGGATTCATTTCTTCTCTTTCTTTTACGTGCAACTTTATTGTTATCATGTTTAATCCCACAGGATGACAATGGAATTTACATAATAAATATTTTAACCAGATAAATAAATTGATATCGATCATATTTTATTGCCTCTTGTTTTTCTAGATAGTGTGATATCTATGCTTGCATTGCTTAGATGTTTGTTCTTGATGGAAATCAGTAAAGAACGTAAACCGAGATTAACTGATAATTGTTGGCTAAAGATAAAGAGGCATGAAAACGAATCTGGTTCTTGTTGTAATTCTATGTTAATTAAATTAGTGGAGTAAGCGTGTTTATTTATTTGTGAAAACTTACTGGTTAGGTTTCCTGAATTTGGAACCAATGAGTAATAAATCGGTTAACCCAAGATGGATTAAGAAATGGTGGTTGTTAAAAAGATAATTTCTTTTAGGGTTATGAGTTACCCTCTTGTTTGTTTAAGGGCCAAGATCCCAATTGTGAAGTTGTTTGTTTTACTGCTTCTTGTGTTTTAATGTGAGCTTGGATGGTTGTGGTAAAATGTGAAGGCATGGAGGCCCTTTTGGTTGTGGCTGAAGATGACGCCTAGAGTGGCGAGATGCATCGGTTTATGCATGTGGGTGTCGGGGAGGACACCAGGGATGATGGAATGGGATAGATGTGATTGTTGGATGCTTGCTGTTTTATTTTGATTGGTTGTTTATCTTCTTTAATTTTCCCCATTGCTCAAGTCATCTGGTCTTACTTACCCTTCTTCTGAAAGAAGTGAAGACACACGGGGTATGCCATGTGATTTCTATGTTTATCTTCTCAAGTAATGATGGGTATATTCTCTTTCTATAACCGGAAAAGACTCGACGGGTAGTACATCTACTCACCGTGTTGATCCCCCTTGTGTTTAGTGGCATATAATGTTTTTCTAGAATGCCTGGGAATGTGGGAAATTATTTATATAATTAATAATTAAATAAATGGTGTTAACCCATGGGGATGGAGTTGTTGGAACATAATGATGAAGTTGTAATCTTTGAAGGAACAATTGAATTTGGGTTTGATGCTAATGAAACTTAATGTGGAACTGTTCATGGTTAATTAACATTTAATGAATTAATTAACATAAAGTGAAACTGATAAAATCTGAATGAAGTAATCTAATAATTCTCTTTAAATGGTTGTGTGCATATAGGATACATAGTCTAAGAAGTAGTAGTCCGGAGTCTGAGAGACATTAGCTGAAGTTGTGTCTAAGACTAGGTTATGCCCATAGTGTGGTTGTGAGTAATAGTATATCCTGTACTTTTTGTGTTTCTATAAGCTAATCCACCCAATCAGTAAGGGAAACTAACACCCCAGGGATTCTGAGCCCTGAGGGGTGTTTTCCCCAACATTCCGGTGTTAGGATGGATGGCTGACTACCCCCTTTGGGCCCTCTCTCTTATCTTGGTAGTTACTTGTGTTGGCAGGCACATTGGTTAGTTTCCCCATATATGTGTGTAGTGGGATGTAATGGCTTGTGGTTATTCACACATATATATTCTGGATATAGTTTTCTATGGACTACTATAGGTGTAACGTGTATTGGCTATGATGTCTTGAGGATCCTTACTCTGTGTATGGGCTTTAATGGCTTGAAGTATAATACCTAACATATGATACAGGTTATGCGAGCTGTGGTGGCTCCCGGAAACTACCTGGTTACTTTGGTGTGTGGACGTGGTGGTTTTGTTGCATGAGGTGCATATTATGGTGCTTCCCCTAGGTGTCTGCAGGCAAGACTTGTTGGAGAGAGATGCTCAGGACGTGTGATGTTGGGGAAAAGCGGAAAACCAGTGGGGAAGTAGTATCAGGGTACCCTTGATATTCATTATTATATGATATATTCTTGTATGCGCTACTTGGTGAGAGTATCCTTGGTGACATTGGGAACTTAGTATACCTATTTAGGTGACGAGTTAATTTCACCTGTTGTTCACTGTGCTTTAGCATGCTTTCTTTACTTCGCACTAGAGGCTTCGGGGAGGATCCTACTGAGTATACTGTTATACTCACCCTATGTATATATAAAATATTTTTCAGGTCACTTGGAGCAGTTTGGAGATCAAGTTGGTTTCTACTAGCTTGGGGTTGCGGGAGCTGTTCGGGCTTGTGGTTGCTACTGTTTTTACTTTCTTTTGGGTACTTGCAGTCTTTCCCCTTTCAGTTGTAGTACTTTTGTATGGCATTTCATATGTGTACTTAGGTTTTCGTTTATATTGCTGTCTGAGTTGGAGATAATCGGTGTCTATCTTATCACTCTCTTCTTCATGTGTTCTCTTTGAGGGTAATGACTCCCACTTTGGGTTTTATTATACCCTCGGTGCTAGTCGCCAACCCGGGGCCTACTGGAGGCAGGACTCGGGGGTCATTATCTCCCTTCTCACATTGTCGGCCTAGGAGGGGTACACTTTGTGGGGAGGGGCTTGCGATAGAGTGGTATCAAAGGTCAGGTTGAGGGATAGGATGGAGTTTGGAGTTAGGCACAGGTGAGGTTTCATGGGTTGGTAGGGAAACAGTGTCATTCATGTTTAGCAAGTGAGGTAAACACTAGAGACCAGCATAGATATAGGTGTTTAGGGCCTTGTATGATCTGATGTATGGACCCTTATGTTTATAATGGATACTAAACAAGGTGATACTCATTGTAGGGTAGAGACCTAGGAATGGATCATGCATCATTCTACCTTGTGCCTATGTTTGAATGGGTTGACCTTGGGATAGGTTAACCTAAAATAAATAAAAGAAAACAATTAATTAATTAATGTTGAGTCTTCCATATTCCAGGTTTAGGAGCTCTAACGGTTTGTTATTTTACAGGTATGGCTCCAGGTCGACATCCTTGTCAGGTTTTCACAAAAAATGTCCCGTAGGCTATTCCAGCATATCGTCGCAGGGTAGAGGTTGACAATGACGACACTTGGAGGAAGACACTTCGAGAGTTTCAGCGCCAGAGTCTGCAGAAGTGTGAGGGCTATGTTTCAGATGCAATCATAGAAGATTGGTTAGAGGAGGTCGATATCAGCTTCAGTTCGATTCGTTCTCGGAAGGAGCACTAGGTGTCCTTGGTTGTGATGATTCTACAAGGAGAAGCGAGGAAGTGGTGGTTCTTGTTCCTCGGGGGTTGTGAGGAGTCATCGATCTCATGGGGGGAGTTCAGAGAATGGTTTAGTGTTGATTTTATTTCTTCGACTACGAAGGCGTCCAGTCGCCAGGGGCTTCTTACCCTTCGACAAGGGATCTCTAGTGTTCGAGAGTTTGGAATTTGTTTCAGGAACCTTTTATGATATGCTTTAATCCTACTGCCATATGAGTAGGCCAGGCCAAGGAATTTCGAGGAGGCTTTGCGTCCAGAGATCTAGATCCAGGTCACCCCATTTATTCTGATCAAATAAGGAGGCCCTTAGAGTTTAATTTTGGGGATCATGTGTTTTTGAAGGTGACTCCCTGTCGTGGGTAGCGAAGGTTTGGTCGTGGAAGTAAGCTTTCTCCCAGATTTTTTGGGCCTTTCGAGGTGTTAGCTCATGTTGGATCTGTGGCGTATCAATTAGCACTTCCCCCATAGATGAGTCAGATACATGATGTTTTCCATGTATCATAGCTCCGTCATTATCTTCATGATGACTCTCACATCATCAATTGGGGAGAGATCGATGTTTATGATGATGCAACCTTCGGGGAGCGAACTATGGAGATCAAAGACTGTAAGGAGAAGGTGTTGTGTGGGAGTTATATCCCCTTAGTTCGTGTCTTGTGGCGACACCGTGGCATGGAGGAGAGTACCTGGGAACGTGAGTCACAATTACATGCTCACTACCTAGAGTTGTTTGATGTTTAACTCTTTTCATGTAATGATGTTCCCTTTGTGGTTAGATCTTTCATGTTTTATTTATGAATTTCTTTTGTTGCTTTTGTGGCTTGATCTCTTTTTAGAGGTATCTCGATGGGTGGTTGTTCAGACCCTATTTCTTTTTTTGTCTCTTTAGTTTGGTTTTCAATTCTCGGGGATTAGAATGTTTTGAGAGGTATCTGATGTAATGGCCCAGACCTCTCCAGTCCATTACATTGTGAAAATATGGTGTTTGAGGTGTTCCAGGAGGTCAAGGTGACATATCCCCAAAACATTTCCAAATTTCCTATTTTGTGGACAGTTCCATCGGTGAATAGTTATATAGGTAACCTATAATGGTAGGTGAATAGAATTCCATCAGTGAGGTTAAGTGAAGAGTGTTCTATCAATGAGGATTTAGTGAACAGTGTTCTATCAGTGAGGATTGAGTGAACAGTGTTCTATCAGTGAGGATTTAGTGAATAGTGTTCTATCAGTGAGGTTTAGTGAACAGTGTTCTATCACTGAGGATTTAGTGAACAATGTTCTATCAGTTAGGATTTAGTGAATAGTTTTCTATCAGTGAGGATTCAGTGAACAATGTTCTATCAGTGAGGTTTAGTGAATATTGTTCTATTAGTGAGGATTTAGTGAACAGTGTTCTATCCGTGAGGATTTAGTGAAAAGTGTTCTATTAGTGAGGATTTAGTGAATAGTGTTCTATCAATGAGTATATAGTGAACAATGTTCTATCAGTGAGGATTTAGTGAACAGTGGTCTATCAGTGAGGTTCAGTGAACAGTGTTCTATCAGTGAGGTTTTGTGAACAGTTCTCTATCAGTGAGGTTTTGTGAACAGTTCTATCAGTGAGGATTCAGTGAACAGTGGTCTATCAGTGAGGTTCAGTGAACAGTGTTCTATCAGTGAGGTTTTTTTAATAGTTCTATCAATGAGGTTCCATGAATAGTGTTTCTAGAATGGTGAGGTCTATCTGTAACCTCTATCAGTAACCTCTAAAAGTAGGTGTACAGTAATGGTAGGTGTATAGTAACTGTAGGTGTATAGTAACGGTAGGTCTACAGTGTTTCCAGAATGGTGAGGTCTATCGGTAACCTCTAACGATATGTGTACAGTAATGGAAGGTGTACAGTAACGGTAGGTGTACAGTAACGGTAGGTCTACAGTGTTTCCAGACCAGTGAGGTTCATGAACAGTGTTTCCAGCTTCCTATAGTTTCACCCCTTTAGCATTTTCCATTAACGTAAAATGCTTTTAAAGCCTTATTTTAAGGACTCTTAAGGCTGATTCAAAGACCATAAATCCTATATTAATTATTCCTATGGCTCGGGATGTTTTTACTTGGTCAAACCGTGTTGGTTAATGCGATATGCTTTTAATGGGGAATTAAGCGTATCTTAAATCGTCACCCCATTAAATCTTCAAAAGGGAGAAGATATCATCCTCCCTTGTTCTTCCTCTTTGTTCTCGTCTATGAGGTACTAGAACCTTTCAATCCTTCTCGTAGGAGTTGCATAATCAAACTTTAATCCTCAGATTGGTTCCACTCTATTTTGATGCAACTGAGCTATATCATTCAATCTTCGATATAAGGTATGTTTTATAGTCATTCCTTTGGGGATCATCTCCTCATGTTTCTCCTTTCCATGTTATATCATGTAATATCTATGCTTCTAATGGGGTTTTTCTTGGGCTTTGGTTGGTGCTGTCATACCTTGGCATCCTCGGGTGGATGCAGTTGTCGCAAGAGGAGGATTTTGACCCGTTGTGTGGATAAAGAACGCGAGGAACTGTTTGGTGTAGGTCATCCGTTGCTTCTCTTTCTTTTACGTGCAAATGTATTGTTAGCATGTTTAATCCCACTAGATGACAATGGAATTGACATAATAAATATTTTAACTGGATAAATACATTGATATTTATCGTATGTTATTGCCTCTTGTTTTTCTATATAGTGTGATATATATGCTTTCTTTTCTTAGCTATTTTTTCTTTATAGAAATTACTAAAGAACGTAAACTGGTATTAATTGATAATTTTTGGATAAAGATAAAGAGGCATGAAAACAAATCTGGTTCTTGTTGTAATTTGATGTTAATCAAATTAGTGTAGTAAGCATGTTTATTTATTTGTGATAACATACTAGTTAGGTTTCCTGAATTTGGATCCAACAAATAATAAACCGGTTAACACAAGATGGATTAAATAACTGGTGGTTGTTAAGAAGATAATTTCTTGTAGGGTTCTGAGTTACCCTCTTATTTGTTTAAGGGCTAATAGCCCAATTGTGAAGATGTCTATTTTACTACTTCTTGTGTTTTAATGTGAGCCTGGATGGTTGTGGTAATATGTGGATGCATGGAGGCCCTTTTATTGTGGAATCAGATGATTCCTAGAGTGGCAAGATGCATCAGTTTATGCATTTGGTTGACGAGGAGGACACCAGGGATGATGGAATGGGATGGATTTGATTGTTGGATGCTTGCTATTTTTTTGATTGGTTGTTTATCTGCTTTACTTTCCCCACTACTCAAGGCAGATGGTCTCACTTACCCTTCTTCTGAAAGAGGCGAACACACATGGGGTATTCCACGTGCTTTCTGTGTTTATATTCTCATGGAAGGATGGGTATATGCTCTTTTTATAAGTGGAAAAGACTCGACGGGTAGTACATCTACTATCCGTGTTAAGCCCCCTTGTGTTTAGTAGCATATAATGTTTTTCTAGATTTCCTCAGAATGTGGGAAATTATTTCTATAGTGAATAATTGAATAAATGGTGTTAACCCATGGGGATGGAGTTTCTAGAACATAATGATGAGGTTGTAATCATTGAAGGAACAATTGACTTTGGGTGTGATGCTAATGAAACTTAATGTGGAACTGTTCATGGTTAATTAACGTTTAAATAGTTAATTAACGTAAATTGAAACTGATAAAAGGGAATGAATTAATCTACTAAATCTCTTTAAATGGTTGTGTGCATATCGGATACCTAGTCTTAGATGTAGAAGCCCGGAGTCTGGGAGATGTAAGCTGTAGTTGTTTCTAAGACTAGGTTATTCCCATAGCGTGGTTTTGAGTTGTAGTATATCTTTTACTTTTTGTGTTTCTATATGCTAATCCACCCAGTCAGCAAGGGAAACTCACACCCCAGGGATTCTGAGCCCTGGGGGGTGTTTTCCCCAAAATTCTGGTGGGAGGATGGATTGCTGAGTACCCCCTTTGGCCTCGCTCTCTTCTCTCGGTAGTTACTTGTGATGGCAGACACATTGGTTTTTTTCCCCATATATGTGTGTAGTGGGATGTAATGGCTTGTGGTTATTCACACATATATATTCTGGATATAGTTTTATATGGACTACTATAGGTGTAACGTGTATAGTTTGTGATGTCTTGAGGATCCTTACTCTGTGTATGGGCTTTGATGGTTTGAAGTATTATACCCGACATATGATACACGTTATGCGAGATGTGGTGGCTCCCAGAACCTACCTGGTTACTTTGGTGTGTGGATGTGGTGGTTTTGTTGCACGAGGTGCATATTATGGTGCTTCCCCCAAGTGTCTGAGGTAAATCCTTTTTGAAGAGAGATTCTCAGGACGTGCGACGTTGGGGCAAAGCAGCAAACCAGTGGGGAAGTGGTAGTGGGGTACCCTTGATATTCTTTATTATATGATATATTATTTTATGCGTTACTTGGTGAGAGTATCCATGGTGAGGTTGGAAACTTAGTATACCTATTTAGGTGAAGGGTTAGTTTCACTTGTTGTTCATTGTGCATTAGCATGATTTCTTTACTTTGCACGAGAGGCTTCGGGGAGGATCCTACTAACTATACTGTTATACTCACTATATGTATATATAAACTGTTTTTCAGGTCACTTGGAGTAGGTTGGAGATCAAGTTGGTTTATACTAGATTGGAGTTACAGGAGATATTCGAGATTGTGGTTGCTACTGTTTTTACATTCTTTTGGGTACTTGCAGTCTTTCCCCTTTCTATTATAGTACTTTTGTATGGCATTTCATATGTGTACTTAGGTTTTCGTTTATATTGTAGTCTGAGTTGGAGATTATTGGTGCCTATCTTATATCTCTCTTTATCATGTGTTCCCTTAGAGGTTAATGACTCCCATTTTTTGTATTATTATACCCTCAGTGCTAGTCGCCAACCCAGGGCCTACAGGAGGTGGGACTCGGGGGTCATTATCTCCCTTCTCACATGCCAGCCCAGGAGGGGTACACTTTATGGGGAGGGGGTCGTGACAGAGTGGTATCAAAGGTTTGGTTGGGGGATAGGATGGAGTTTGGAGTTAGGAACAGGTGAGGTTGCATGGGTTGGTATGGAAATAGTGTCATTCATGTTTAGCAAGTGAGTCAAACACTAGATACCAGCTAATACATAGGTGTTTAGGGCCCCCTATGATCTTATGTATAGATCTTTAAGTTTACAATGGCTACTAAACAAGGTGATACTAGTTTCATGGTAGAGACCTAGGAAAGGATCGTGTATAATTCTTCTGTGTGCTTATGTTTGAATGGGTATACCTAAGGATAGGTTAACCTAAAATGAATAAAATAAAACAATTAATTAATTAATGTTGAGTCTTCCATATTCCAGGTTTAGGAGCTCTAATAGTTTTTAATTTTACAGGTATGGCTCCAGGTCAACGTCCTCGTCAAGTTTTCACAGAAAATGTCCAGCAGGCTGTTTGTAGAGACCCGAAACCTAACGTACATTGACATTACATTACTTTTGCAGAATACTTAGTACATAACAAAAACACACACACAAGGATCGTAATAGTTTAGTGTCTTTGGAAACTCGGAATAAAATCTTCTAATCATGGTGAAAGATCTTCAACATCTCCCATAAAGATCTTCCTTTTTTTACCTAAAACCTTTCTTTATATCCTGGGGAAAAGAAAACATAAAAGGGTGAGCTCAAATGCTTAGTAAGGGTAAACAAAAGAAATATCAATCACATCGTATTCATAAGAACATAACATTTTGGAAATCATAACCTGCAAAAGAGAGCATAATTTCATAACATGGGATAAATCATGGTAGTGAAATGTAATCACAATAATCATAACTTAAAACATGAAACTTTGTGGCATTCACACATAATCATAGAGAATCATTTCCTGTTAGTCAAGACTCATTGCCAAGACTATCTTAGTGGACAAAGTCCCTTTCTGAATCGAGTAACCCTCGTTTCAGTCCTGTTTCACTGAACCGGTATAACCTACCATTCCAGCCATGTCTATCTCATGAGATATAAAATCTTTACCCAATGCATTGGAGGGAGATATAGGTCCCACCCATCTTATAATGAATCCTTTCTTATGTGTTCCACATAATCATAAAACATACATCATCGCATAACACATGTAACAAAAATGGGATTCTTGAAACATCATGACATCATAAATCAATTCATATCAGATAAAGTAATTCATAAAAATATTTCCATCACAACATAATCAAATCCATGTAATAATAGGGATAAAAACAGAACCCTTTATTATCTTAGATGGAAAATAATTTTGATAAAACACTTGAACTTCATTCTTGAGAAAAATATCCTTTCTACTTCAAAAACACTTTTCTTTTCTTAATATGTCATACAATTATAAACTAAAATAAGTTGATTAAAAATAAACTTGAAAACTTGTAAAGGAATATTCTTGGAAATAATGTTTTAAAAATCCATTCATGCCGTATAAGTTAAAAAAAACATTCTTCGTACTTTTGTCATAAAAGTCAAAAAGTACCTCGTACGAAAATACGACAAAATATTCCTTTCATATTCTTTACTAAAAACTCATTGAAGGGTAAAATTGGATTTAAACTATTGTAATTGGATGGAAACAATATTACATATTGAGGGAACATGGATGTGGATGATAAAATACACCCTAGTAAATAATTACGAATAAACAATCTCGGATAAAAATGAGATTGTGATATTTCCCTTACCTTAGGTCCGATTTGCTTCGTATGTGTCCGAACCTCCTGTATAATGATTTAAATAATGTCATTGACTTATTACAGAATCATATTCACTGTTATGATATCATATATGGTTCACTTATTACTTTATATTACCCGTTCTTTTGTAAATTCCATGTTAAAGAAGCGTTTTGGATAAAATCGTTTCATTTTATCGTAGGTGTTTTGACTTGTTGTTCTTGACATTATTATTACTTATATCATGATTTAATTACTTCCAGAATATAAAATATGATTTATATATCATATATATTCAGTATATATATATATATAAGATAGATAAATGAAATGAAAAACACTGTTCATGGAGACGGTAGTCCATACGTACGCATGAACGTTGTTTTCCTTTCCTTATTGTCTTGAATGGAAGTAAGTAGATGACATACATATACATATATACATAAATCCAGTAGCTTTATAATGTCATATATTTCATTATTATTTCTTATATATACTTTTTAATCATTCTTAAATGGTTAACATGGAGAATGAATCTCATCGCGTCGTGGAGACGGTAGTCCGTACGTACGCACGAGCGATGATATCGTTCCCATGGTCGTGGAATTGTGTTAAAGTGTATGCATATTATTTCAGTATCAATATCAATTTATAATAATCATATATAGTTACTCATTACACCATTATACCCATCCTATTAAGGTGGTGGCGGAAAATGGATTACACCACGGCGTGGAGACGGTATTCCGTACGTACGCATGCACGGTGATTTCTTTTTCCGTAGGATGGATAGATGGTGAAATAGGGTTGTTCCATACTTAAAATAACATATCATTATATGAGTGATACTGATGTTATTACTTCATAATGAAACAACCTAATAAGAAGAAGTGGAAGAAGAAATAAAGATGAAAGAATTGGTAACGGTAATTACCTCTTCTTTGAAGCGCCTCTTTGAGACCTCCTCTTAGGGCACTAAAATTGGTCTTTGAGGAAGACCAAAACCTCTAGGATGTTTCTAGGGAAGTGGATAAGAGATTTTGGCAGGGTTTGGCCGAGCTTGAGTGCTCAAATTTGTGTGAGGAGGAGGGGGAGGAGGTGTCCTTTTATAAGGGAGGAGAGGGGCACCTTAGGAATACCTCAAAATATTATTTTATATTAATGTCAAAATCGGTTTATAATGGTTCCAAAGGGTATTATTTCGAAGCTAAAGTTGGGATGGTTCGAAATCCTATCAACCAATAATATTTAGACAAGTTTATGGTATTATTTTAACCTTATCAATTAGATTTAACTCTATGTTAAATAATTTAACTTTTACCGTGTCTTTTTGTTTTCTTTCACTATATTGTTAATACACTTACTATAACATGCCAAACGAACCCCAAATTGTTTATTATTAATATATATATCCTTATCTAAGTCATTTTGCCGAACCTTAGATTTTTAGGAATAAAATAACAATTAATAATATAATATTTGATTTAAAAACTATTTTGTGTCAATTTTGACACTATTTGATATATGATTTATGTGAAAGTCATAACAGAATTATATGTTCGAACAAAGTTGATTAAATCAACACTAATATATCATAGTAACCTAGAAAATTAGTGTAATTCATAAAAAGTCTCAAATTACATTCATTTGAGCATTTATAACATCAATTATGTTAATATTTCCTTAAAAAGGGTAATTACTGCATCATCGTTGTGTCATAAATAAATTAATTTATTTAAAGTCTAAAAATTATAAATAAAATATCATTATGTAGGAAATCTTTTTAGCTTTCTAATTAATATTTACAATCGAATTTATCTTATGTATAACCCTATATTAAAAATTTGTTAGTAAATATACATTGATTTTAACTCTTTTAACTCTTCTTTGAATTAAATTAAAATAAATGTCCTAATCTAATCCAAGTGCACCTAAATGATAATATTTTACACCTAAGGTTGTTTTTGGTCGAGATACACTTGTCCAATAGAATTAGGACATGTGTTAGGGTAATATTAATATCATTCTTACCCTTAATTACCTTATTTACTTTTAACCGTGGTAAATAAAAGTAAAAAGTTACTATTCACCAAAAATTATTTTCATCTCATTGAACCACATTTTACTTACTGACATCAACCGTGTCTCTCGGATTTTTGAAATTCCATTCACAGAAGCGGTAAAATTAAGTTTTATGAAAAATTCAGTTTTTAACCTACCACTTAGTGGTTTCATTATTCATCAAAAATTGAAAGTTTTCAGAAAAATACCAAAATTTCATCCTAAGCTATATTTCATATTCCGAATTCAAAAATGAAGTCTATTTTACCAAATTCATAACATAGAAGTTGAATTAATTAATTTTATAATTAAATCCCGCTGTTAAAACAAATAGCGTGTTTTTAAGAAACAATATCTACCAAAAGATTGACACTTGATTATGTCTGGTTTAAATGTAAAATTACATCCAATGACCAACATCGTATTAAATTGTAAAAATATATTCTAAATATACTTTAAAACCACTAAAATTAATAACTTATTACTATTAATTATTTCGATTAAAAAAGTTGTTTTTAATTATAATTTAGTAATTTTCACTATTTATCAGAATATGAAAGTTATCCGAAAAGTACCAAAATTTCACCTTAGGCTAAATTCGATACACAGAATCCAAAAATAAAGTCCATTTTGAGAGCTAAATTTTCTAAAATTTAAAAAGTGGTTATTACTATTCATAATGGCTAGTTTTAATAATATTTTAATAGCATATCATTGTTTCGTGAAACTCGGTATTACGTACTACACACGCTATCGAGGAAGGTTGCGATTGCGTGTAATGCAAGGCAAGTCAAGGATGCGTGTTGTGCAAGATCCTTTTGGTGTAGCATAAAACACAAGACATTAATAATATTAAAAAGAATATTTTTCATAAAATCTCGGGCTGTTACATTCTACCTCCCTTAAAATGAATTTCGCCCTCGAAATTCGTCGGGGTTATAAATGGTTTACTATTCGAAAGTTTCTTTAATAGAAACCCACATCGTAAAAAAGAATACCAAAACTTGGCTTTAAAAACTAAAGTATGAAATGTAACGATTACCCAAATAAACTAATCACTGGGTTTCCACATAGGTGAAAATATGGATATGGAAGAGAAATCTAACCATCATGTTCTGATGGAGAGTGGTAGAGAACATGGCTATGGAAAAGCCAGTAATCACAAATCCATAGATTTGTGATGATATAAGGTACCAACTGATTCATCAGGTATAAGATCACTAGGACAACATTTTTGGTTTTCAAGATCATTTCCCTAAAGTTGAAGAATTTGAATTAGAATAAATACTTACTTTATTTTGGTACAATCTCACTGTTGTTCGTGCCTTGAACAATTTCCACTTCATCTCTTAAATAAATGAAGTTGAATTTGTTATTCGTGAAGTGTTAGCAGATCATGTGATAGAATGACGGGTCATTCCATCTGTCTCAAACAAAAGGTTAGCAAAAAGTTATTAAATATACATAAGTCATTCTATAGTGAGATTAATCATATATGGTTCCTAAAATGGACTTATACATCATATGTCATATAATAAAACTAGTTTCTACTAAACAGGGACTTCCTGTAGGCCAGTGGTAGGCGATAAAGGCCAGTCGCACTTCGGTTGTGGGTTCGATTCCCACATCCTTGTCCGACGTGATGGGCTGTCACCCATCCTGCAGGTTGTCCTTTTTCTAAAACTATATTACTATAACATCCCATCAATAATATCAAAAAAAAAACTTCTATCCATAAACAATACTAACTTATGGTTAACATAATCCATTCCAATCTTTAGGCTTATCCATAATACTGTGGTCCACTCTCAGAGATTTAATACTATCATTGATCCCCATATATCATAAGATATATCTTATTGGTCACATTCCAAACATTCAAAGGCCTTAATCTTTTACTCTCTTGAATACCCATTGAACCATAGTGAAAACTTGAATGCAGTTAAAAGTTAACACTTTCCATATACAAAAATCCTCAAAATTCTATATACTCAAACCATGATATCACTTAGTCCTTATATCAATCATGAGCTCATGAATACTGTTAAACATTTAATTTTCTCATTTTCCCTTCATTATGTGCATATCATCTTATTTCCAAAAATATCTCAATCACTTTGAATACCACATTAGACCAATACATAGATATTCCAATACTCCATGATACAACATTATTTTGGAATCCCATTACATAAACACTTAATCATTCCACCACATCGTTGTCATATTCAACATCGCCAATTGTGATCGCATGTGACTTCCCTTTGTCCTTTTCCTTAAGTTGTTGCTCATGTCGATCATCACTAACCCTTGGATTAGGGCATTTATTGGCATAATGTCTCATCTCCTTGCACTTGAAGCATTGAAGTGTTGGTGGTGCGTTCTCTGCAGTGTTTGCTTTATTCACATAATTAGAAACCCTTTTTCCATTACTTCGACACTCAGCTGCTCGATGACCTTATTTTCCACACTTAAAACATTTTCTAGTCCCTTTAAGACAATCTCCACCATGCTTCTTTCCACACTTTGAGCATAAGGAAACATTCATCTCCTTTTCACCATTATTCTGAGATTTCTCCTTGAACTCCATCTTTCGTTTCTTGTCAAAACCATGAGATGGATATGTAACACCAACTTCCATTTCTACCTTGATAGCACAACGCACAATTTCTTCATAGCTACTGAAGTCTCTTATAGCTAATGCCCTTCGAAGACTTGGTTTTAAGCCACTGAAAAATCGATCAACTTTACTTTCAGGTTGGATGATAATGCCAGATGCATACCTTGCAAGTCTTGTAAAATTCGCTTCGTATATACCAACAGATTCATCATCCTTCTGCTTCAGCTCAAGAAACTCCTTTTCCATCTTTGTTCGAAGAATACGAGGGAAGTACTTACTGAAAAACAAGTTCTTGAACTCGTCCCATTCCATGGACTCAATTTCATCTCTTGGCCTCGTATTCTTGATAAGATTCCACCATTGATAAGCTTCACCTTCCAAACGATATACTACTAAGATGACTTTATCATGTTCAGAACATTGAAGAACTGAAAATATCTTTTCAGTGGTACTGATCCATTGTTTAGCAACAAGTGGATCGGAAGTCCCACTGAAAGAAGGTGGACGTTGCCTCATGAAGGACTCAATAGAATATTGTTCCCTTCTCTGCTCATTTGGAAGTCCAGAATGATTAATAGCTTGTGTAAGTATAGAAATAAGATTTTTCACTCCATCTCCCATAACATTTGTTTGTTCAGGAGGGCAATCATTGCATTGTCCGTTGCATTGATCAACACGGTTCCTTCGGGTTCCAGCCATCGTCTAAAACCCAAAAAGAATAGTGTGAGAGGAAAAAATCATGCTAGGGAAAACAAAATAGTAAAGGGGAAGTACCCTTAATATCTAACATCTTAGGTTAAATTCTAAGATCGTTACCGTAGTTCTAGGACTATATCCTATACATATACTTATCCTTAGGGACATCCCTAGACATACCTTAGAAATATCTCTAGGGATCTCACTAACGTTTTCGCATCCTAGTTTCCAAAGGTTGACTAAACCTTTCCTCTGATACCAACTGTAGAGACCCGAAACCTAATGTACATTAACATTACATTACTTTTGCGGAATACTTAGTACATAAAAAAACACACACACAAGGATCGTAATAGTTTAATGTCTTTGGAAACTCGGAATAAAATCTTCTAATCGTGGTGAAAGATCTTCAACATCTCCCATAAAGATCTTCCTTTTTTCACCTAAAACCTTTCTTTATATCCTGGGGAAAAGAAAACATAAAAGGGTGAGCTCAAATGCTCAGTAAGGGTAAACAAAAGAAATATCAATCACATCGTATTCATAGGAATATAACATTTTGTAAATCATAACCTGCAAAAGAGAGCATAATTTCATAACATGGGATAAATCATGGTAGTGAAATGTAATCACAATAATCATAACTTAAAACATGAAACATTGTGGCATTCACACATAATCATAGAGAATCATTTCTTGTTAGTCAAGACTCATTGCCAAGACTATCTTAGTGGACAAAGTCCCTTTCTGAATCGAGTAACCCTCGTTTCAGTCCTGTTTCACTGAACCGGTATAACCTACCATTCCAGCCATGTCTATCTCATGAGATATAAAATCTTTACCCAATGCATTGGAGGGAGATATAGGTCCCACCCATCTTATAATGAATCCTTTCTTATGTGTGCCACATAATCATAAAATATACATCATCGCATAACACATGTAACAAAAATGGGATTCTTGAAACATCATGACATCATAAATCAATTCATATCAGATAAAGGAATTCATAAAAATATTTCCATCACAACATAATCAAATCCATGTAATAATAGGGATAAAAACAGAACCCTTTATTATCTTAGATGGAAAATAATTTTGATAAAACACTTGAACTTCATTCTTGAGGAAAAAATCCTTTCTACTTCAAAAACACTTTTCTTTTCTTAATATGTCATACAACTATAAACTAAAAGAAGTTGATTAAAAATAAACTTGAAAACTTGTAAATGAATCTTCTTGGAAATAATGTTTTAAAAATCCATTCATGCCGTATAAGTTAAAAAAAACATTCTTTGTACTTTTGTCAGAAAAGTCAAAAAGTACCTCATACGAAAATACGACAAAAGATTCCTTTCATATTCTTTACTAAAAACTCATTGAAAGGTAAAATTGGATTTAAACTATTCTAATTGGATGGAAACAATATTACATATTGAGGGAACATGGATTTGGATGATAAAATACACCCCAGTAAATACTTACGAATAAACAATCTCGGATAAAAATGAGATTGTGATATTTCCCTTACCTTAGGTCCGATTTGCTTCGTATGTATCCGAACCTCCTGTATAATGATTTAAATAATGTCATTGACTTATTACAGAATCATATTCACTGTTATGATATCATATATGGTTCACTTATGACTTTATATTACCCGTTCTTTTGTAAATTCCACGTTAAAGAAGCGTTTTGGGTAAAATCGTTTCATTTTATCATAGGTGTTTTGACTTGTTGTTCTTGACATTATTATTACTTATATCATGATTTACTTACTTCCAGAATATAAAATATGATTTATATATCATATATATTCAGTATATATATATATATAAGATAGATAAATGAAATGAAAAACACCGTTCATGGAGACGGTAGTCCGTACGTACGCATGAACGTTGTTTTCCTTTCCTTATTGTCTTGAATGGAAGTAAGTAGATGACATACATATACATATATACATAAATCCAGTAGTTTTATAATGTCATATATTTCATTATTATTTCTTATATATACTTTTTAATAATTCTTAAATGGTTAACATGGAGAATGAATCTCATCGCGTCGTGGAGACGGTAGTCCGTACGTACGCATGAGCGATGATATCGTTCCCATGGTCGTGGAATTGTGTTAAAGTGTATGCATATTATTTCAGTATCAATATCACTTTATAATAATCATATATAGTTACTCATTACACCATTATACCCATACTATTAAGGTGGTGGCGGAAAATGGATTACACCACGGCGTGGAGACGGTATTCCGTACGTACGCACGCGCGGTGATTTCTTTTTCCGTAGGATGCATAGATGGTGAAATAGGGTTGTTCCATACTTAAAATAACATATCATTATATGAGTGATACTTATGTTATTACTTCATAATGAAACAACCTAAGAAGAAGAAGTGGAAGAAGAAATAAAGATGAAAGAATTGGTAACGGTAATTACCTCTTCTTTGAAGCGCATCTTTGAGACCTCCTATTAAGGCACTAAAATTGGTCTTTGAGGAAGACAAGAACCTCTAGGATGTTTCTAAGTAAGTGGATAAGAGATTTCGGCAGGGGTTGGCCGAGCTTGAGTGCTCAAATTTGTGTGAGGAGAAGGGGGAGGAGGTGTCCTTTTATAAGGGAGGAGAGGGGCACCTTAGGAATACCTCAAAATATTATTTTATATTAATGTCAAAATCGGTTTATAATGGTTCAAAAGGGTCTTATTTCGAAGCTAAAGTGGGGATGGGTCGAAATCCTATCAACCAATAAGATTTAGACAAGTTTAGGGTATTATTTTAACCTTATCAATTAGATTTAACTCTATGTTAAATAATTTAACTTTTACCGTGCCTTTTTGTTTTCTTTCACTATATGGTTAATACACTTACTATAACATGCCAAACGAACCCCAAATTGTTTATTATTAATATATATATATCCTTATCTAAGTCATCTGGCCGAACCTTATATTTTTAGGAATAAAATAACAATTAATAATATAATATTTGATTTAAAAACTATTTTGTGTCAATTTTGACACTATTTGATATATGATTTTTGTGAAAGTCATAACAGAATTATATGTTCGAAAAAAGTTGATTAAATCAACACTAATATATCATAGTAACCTAGAAAATTAGTGGAATTCATAAAAAGTCTCAAATTACATTCATTTGAGCATTTATAACATCAATTATGTTAATATTTCCTTAAAAAGGGTAATTACTTCATCATTGTTGTGTCATAAATAAATTAATTTATTTAAAGTCTAAAAATTATAAATAAAATATCATTATGTAGGAAATCTTTTTAGCTTTCTAATGAATATTTACAATCGAATTTATCTTATGTATAACCCTATATTAAAATTTTTTTAGTAAATATACATTGATTTTAACTCTTTTAACTCTTCTTTGAATTAAATTAAAATAAATGTCCTAATCTAATTCAAGTGGGCCTAAATGATAATATTTTACACCTAAGGTTGTTTTTGGTCGAGATACACTTGTCCAATAGAATTAGGACATGTTTTAGGGTAATATTAATATCATTCATACCCTTAATTACCTTATTTAATTTTAACCGTGGTAAATAAAAGTAAAAAGTTACTATTCACCAAAAATTATTTTCATCTCATTGAACCACATTTTACTTACTGACATCAACCGTGTCTCTCGGATTTTTGAAATTCCATTCACAGAAGCGGTAAAATTAAGTTTTATGAAAAATTCAGTTTTTAACCTACCACTTAGTGGTTTCACTATTCATCAAAAATTGAAAGTTTTCAGAAAAATACCAAAATTTCATCCTAAGCTATATTTCATATTCCGAATTCAAAAATGAAGTCTATTTTACCAAATTCATAACATAGAAGTTGAATTAATTAATTTTATAATTAAATCCCGCTGTTAAAACAAATAGCGTGTTTTTAAGAAACAATATCTACCAAAAGATTGACACTTGATTATGTCTGGTTTAAATGTAAAATTACATCCAATGACCAAAATCGTATTAAATTGTAAAAATATATTCTAAATATACTTTAAAACCACTAAAATTAATAATTTATTACCATTAATTATTTCAATTAAAAAAGTTGTTTTTAATTATAATTTAGTAATTTTCACTATTTATCAGAATATGAAAGTTATCCGAAAAGTACCAAAATTTCACCTTAGGCTAAATTCGATACACCGCATCCAAAAATAAAGTCCATTTTGAGAGCTAAATTTTCTAAAATTTAAAAAGTGGTTATTACTATTCATAACCGCTAGTTTTAATAATATTTTAATAGCATATCGTTGTTTCGTGAAACTCAGTATTACGTACTACACACGCTATCGAGGAAGGTTGCGATTGCGTGTAATGCAAGGCAAGTCAAGGATGCGTGTTGTGCAAGATCCTTTTGGTGTAGCATAAAACAAAAGACATTAATAATATTAAAAAGAATATTTTTCATAAAATCTCGGGCTGTTACACTGTTCTAGCAGATCGCCACCGGGTAGAGGTTGATGACGACGACACTTGGAGGAAGACACTTCGAGAGTTTCAGTGCCAGAGTCTGCAGTAGTATGAGGGCTCCATTTCAGATGCAGTCATAGAAGATTGGTTAGAGGAGGTCGAGATCAGCTTCAGTTAGATTCGTGCTCGGAAGGAGCCCTGGGTGTCCTTGGTTGTGACGATGCTACATGAAGCATTGAGGAAGTGGTGGTTCTTGTTCCTCGGGGATTGTGAGGAGTCAGTGATCTCATGGGAGGAGTTCTGAGAAAGGTTTAGAGTCGAGTTTCTTTCTTCGACTGCGAAGGCATCCAGTCGCCAGGAGATTCTTACCCTTCGACAAGGGAGCTCCAGTGTTCGAGAGTTTGGAATTAGTTTCAGGAACCTTTTATTATATGCTTCGGACCTACTTCCAGATGAGGAGGCCAAGGCAAGGCATTTCAAGGAGGCTTTGCATCCAGAGATACAGCACCAGGTCACCCCATTTATGCTGATCAAAGAAGAACGCCCTTAGAGTTTAATATTGGGGATAATGTGTCTCTAAAGGTGACTCATGGTCGTGGGAAGCGAAGGTTTGGTCATGGAAGTAATCTTTCTCTCTGGTTTTTTTGGGCATTTTGAGGTGTTAGCTTGTCTTAGAGATGTGGCATATCAAGTAGCACTTCCCCCACAGATGAGTCGGATACATGATATTTTCCATGTATCACAGCTCTGTAGTTATCTTCATGATGAATCTCACATCATCAATTGGGGAGATATTGATGTTTATGATGTTGCAACCTTCGAGGAGCAACCTGTTGAGATCCAAGACCGCAAGGAGAAGGTGTTGTGTGGGTGTTCTATCCCCTTAGTTCGTGTCTTGTGGCGAAACGGTGGCATAGAGGAGAGTACCTGGGAACGTGAGTCAATGATACGTGCTCAGTACCTAGAGTTGTTTGATATTCAACTCTTTTCATGTAATTATGTTCTCTTTGTGGTTAGACCTTTCATGTTTTATTTATGAATTTCTTTTGTTTCTTTTTTGGCTTGCTCTCTTTTTAGAGGTATCTCGATGGGTAGTTGTCCGGACCTCGTTTCTTTTTTTGTCTCTTTAGGTTGGTTTTGAATTCTCGAGGATGAGAATTTTTTGAGAGGTATCTGATGTAATGGCACAGACCTCTCGGGTCCATTACATTATGAAAATATGGTGTTTGAGGTGTTCTGGGAGGTCAAGGTGACATGTCCCCAACATTTTTCCAAATTGCCAATTCTGTGGACAATTCTATCAGTAATCTATAATGGTAGGTGAACAGTATTCTGTTAGTGAGGTTCAGTGAATAGCGTTCTATAAGTGAGGATTTAGTGAATAGAGTTCTATCAGTGAGGATTTAGTGAACAATGTTCTATCAATGAGGATTCAGTGAATAGTGTTCTATCAGTGAGGTTTAGTGAACAGTGTTCTATCAGTGAGGATTTAGTGAACAATGTTCTATCAGTGACGATTTAGTGAAAAATGTTCTATCAGTGAGGATTTAGTGAACAGTGTTCTATCAGTGAGGGTTCAGTGAACAGTGATCTATCAGTGAGGATTTAGTGAACTGTGTTCTATTAGTGAGGATGTAGTGAACAGTGTGTTATCGGTGAGGATTTAGTGAACAGTGTTCTATCAGTGAGGATTTAGTGAATGCTATTCTATCTGTGAGGATTCAGTGAACAGTGGTCTATCAGTGAGGTTCAATGAATAGTGTTCTATCAGTGAGGTTTTCTGAATAGTTCTATCAGTGAGGTTCCATGAACAGTGTTTCCAGAATGGTGAGGTCTATTGGTAACCTCTAATGGTTGGTGTACAGTAACGGTAGGCGTACAGTAACAGTAGTTCTACAGTGTTTCTAGAACGGTGAGGTCTATAGATAACCTCTATTGGTAACCTCTAATGTTAGGTGTACAGTAACGGCAGGTGTATAGTAACGGTAGGTCTACAGTGTTTCCAGACCAATGAGGTCATGAATAGTGTTTCCAGCTTCCTACAGTTTCACCCCTTTAGCATTTTCCTTTGATGTAAAATGATTTTAAAGACTTATTTTAAGGACTCTTAAGGCCGATTCAAAGACAATAAATCCTATATTAATTATTCCTATGGCTCGGGATGTTTTTACTTGGTCAAACCGTGTGGGTTAATGCGATCCGCTTTTAATAGAGAATTAAGCGTTTCTTAAACCATCACTCCATTAAATCTTCGAAAGGGACAAGATATCATCCTCCATTTTTCTTCCTCTTTGTTCTCGGCTATGAGACTCTAGAACCTTTCAATCCTTCCTGTAGGAGTTGCACAATAAAACTTTCCTCCTCAGATTGGTTCCACTATATTTTGATGCAACCGAGCTATATCTATCAATCTTTGATATAAGGTATGTTTTATAGTCGTTCCATTGGGGATCATATCCTCATATTTCTCCTTCCATGTTATATCATGTAATATACATGCTTCTAATGGGGTTTTTCTTGGGGTTTGGTTGGTGATGTCATATCGTGGCATCCTCGGGTGGATGCAGTTGTTGTGAGAGGAGGATCGTGACCCGTTGTGTGGATAAATAACGTGAGGAACTGTTTGATGTAGGGGATTTTTTACTTCTCTATCTTTTACATTCAACTATATTGTTAGAATGTTTAATCCCACTTGATGAAAATGGAATTGAAATAATAAATATTTTAACCAGATAAATAATTTGATATCGATCGTATGTTATTGCCTCTAGTTTTTCTAGATTGTGTGATATCTATGCTTGCTTTGCTTAGTTGTTTGTTCTTGATGGAAATCGGTAAAGAATGTAAACCGAGATTAATTGATAATTGTTGGCTAAATATAAAGAGGCATGAAAATGAATTTGGTTCTTGATATAATTTGATTTTAATCAAATTAGTGCAGTAAGCATGTTTATTTATTTGTGATAACTTACTGGTTAGGTTTCCAGAATATGGAACCAATGAATAATAAATCGGTTAACCCAAGATGGATTAAATAACTAGTGGTTGTTAAAAAGATAATTGCTTGTAGGGTTCTGAGTTACCATATTTTTTGTTTAAGGGCTAAGAGCCCAATTTTTAACATGTTTGTTTTATTTCTGCTTGTGTTTTAATGTGATCCTGGATGGTTGGGGTAATATGTGGAGGCTAGGAGGCCCTTTTGGTTGTGGTAGTAGATGACGCCTAGAGTGGCGAGATGCATTGGTTTATGCATGTGGGTGTCAGGGAGGACACCAGGGATGATGGAATGTGATGGATGTGATTGTTGGATGCTTGCTGTTTTTTTGATTTGTTGTTTATCTGCTTTACTTTTCCCCACTCCTCAAGGCAACTGGTCTTACTTACCCTTCTTCTGAAAGAGGTGATGACACACGGGGTATGCCACGGGCTTTCTATGTTTAGCTTCTCAAGGAATGATGGGTATATGCTCTTGCTATATGCATCAAATAAACAACGGGCAGTACATCTACTCACCGTGTTGATCCCCCTTGTGTTTAGTTGCATATAATTTTTTTCTAGAATGCCTGGGAATGTGGGAAATTATTTCTATAATGAATAATTTAATAAATGGTGTTAACCCATGGGGATGGAGTTGCTGGAACATAATGATGATGTTGAAATATTTTTTAGGAACAATTGACTTTGGGTGTGATACTAATGAAACTTAATGTGGAACTATTCATGGTTAATTAAAATTTAAAGAATTAATTAACATAAAGTGAAACTGATAAATAGGGAATGAAGTAATCGAATAAATCTCTTTAAATGGTTGTGTGCATATAGGATACCTAGCCCTAGAAGTATCAGCCCAGAGTCTGAGAGACATTAGCTGTAGTTGTGTCTAAGACTATGTTATGCCCATAGTGTGGTTGTGAGTTATAGTATATCCTATACTTTTTATGTTTCTATACGCTACTCCACCTAGTAATTAAGGTAAACTGACACCCTGGGGATTTTGATCCCTAGGGGGTTGTTTTCCCCAACATTCTGGTGGGAGGATGGATGGCTGACTACCCCCTTTGGCCCACCTCTCTTCTCTTGGTAGTTACATGTGCTGGCAGGCACATTGGTTAGTTTTCCCCATATATGTGTGTAGAGGGATGTAATGGCTTATGGTCATTAACAAACATATATTCTGGACATAGTTTTATATTTACTACTATAGGTGTAACGTGTATAGGATGTGATGGCTTGAGGATCCTTACTCGGTGTATGGGTTCTGATAGCTTGAAGTATAATACCCGACGTATGATACACGTTATGTGAGATGTGGTGGATCTAGGAACCTACCCGCTTACTTTGGTGTGTGGACGTGGTGGTTTTGTTGCACGAGGTGCATATTATGGTGCTTCACACAGGTGTCTACAGGAAAACCTTTTTCGAGAGATATGCTCAGGACGTGCGACGTTGGGGAAAAGCGGAAAAACAGTGGGGTAGTAGCAGAGGGGTACCCTTGATATTATTTATTATATGATATATTCTTGTATGCATTACTTGGTGAGAGTATCCATGGTGTGGTTGGGAACTTATTATACCTATTTAGGCGACAAGTTAGTTTCACTTTTTGTTCACCGTGCTTTAGTATGATTTCTTTACTTTGCATGAGAGGCTTCGGGGAGGATCCTACTGAGTATACTGTTATACTCACCCTATGTATATATAAACTTTTTTTCAGGTAACTTGGAGCAGGTTGGAGATCAAGATGGTTTTTACTAGCTTGGGGTTGTAGGAGCTGTTCGGGCTTGTGGTTACTTCTGTTATTACTTTTTTTGGGTACTTGCAGTCTTTCCCCTTTTAGTTGTAGTACTTTTTCATGGCATTTCATATGTGTACTTGGGTTTTCATTTATATTGTAGTCTGAGTTGGAGTTGATTGGTGTCTATCTTATCTCTCTCTTCAGCATGTGTTCTCTTAGAGGGTAATTCCTCCCATTTTGTGTGTTATTATACCCTCGGTGCTAATCGCTAACCCGGGGATTACTGGAGGTGGGACTTGGGGGTCATTATCTCCATTCTCACATTGCTGGCCTAGAAGGGGTACACTTTGTGGGGAGGGGGTCGTAACATTATATTATAGGTATTTGTATGTGATTAATTCTTCATTCAATCATATTGGACATGCTTACAACATCTCTACTAATTCTCATTCTAAAAACCAGTCATCGGTATTTCCAACTATTAGAGGACTAATTGGAATGGGGTCAAGTTCTACACTGAATGAATTGGATTTTCTATAAGAACATAGTTATGTGCTATTCCAAAGTGTTATTTAAAATCCATTTATTAAATAATTGTAACTGTAAACAAAGAGGCAACTATGGGGTCAATCTCTAAATGAGTTGGAATTAACAAAATCTATTAATAAGAAACTTGTCGAATGGTTCACTCATCATGTAAGTATATACTCATACTCATATTATTGATTTGTAGTTATTTTTTCTTTGTTAAAAGTAACATATTATATCTTCTTGTATAGATAATGAATGTTTGAAAATCAAGTTGAAATATTAAATTATTTGATGTTTTTGGATTGAGTTCTTCTAAGGCGAGCTAAGAGATTCGATGCCTACAATATTCATGGCTTTAGGTTTCATAAAATTTATCGCGAAGAAGACTTGAAAACTCATAATAGTTGTGTATTTACATTTTCAAAGGTGGGATACTATGGGAACCTGAATGATATAATTGAATTAAACTATCTTGGCCAGTTTTCTGTTATCTTATTCAAATGCAAGTGGGTCAACATTGATAAGGGTATAACGAAAGATTCGTTAAATTTTACTTCTTTCGACTTCTTCTACTTGATGGATAACAATGAGAATAAAAATCATTATCCATTTATCTTGGATCCACAAGAAAATATTTTTTATTATGTGGATTATTAAATACATGAAATTTTAAGTGTCTTTCTACACTTAAAGTATAGGGACTTTTATGATATGGGTGAGGAAGGTCAATTGGTGCATTATGACAGTGAACCTCATCAACCACAAAACATTGAATAGTTTTTTCCTGATAATATAGAAATAGTATATTTAGAAAGAGATTGTGAAAATGAAGGACTCATTTTAATGAATGTTGTTAATAATAAAGATAATAAAGATAAATACAATTGAATGTATAAATTGGTAATGAAAATATTTTACAATTTATCATTGATAAGTGTTTTGTGCATATATACATTGTTCTGGTTTTCCTTTTTTATTGTAAAAAGATTTTAGTTTTTAATTTTTTATACATTTAATATACCATAACCATTTGAAATAAAGGAAGTTCGAGAATAAAAAAAATCAGGATCCAAGTCGGTCAGCATCTCGGAGCACACCACCACTACCATCATCTTCTATGGATCCTAGTGATTCTGTTATACCCGAGACTGCTAGCGATCTAGTTGTTTCCCTATATTTCATTGTTATCCCACCATATGATTCACATCCATCGATGAATCATTTTATCACCCCTCCATCTAGGGGATATTGTAGTGTTGTTGTTGCTAGTATGCATTTCATTTTTCAAAAAAAATTATATTTTATTAACTAATAAATTAATTTTTCAAACATATAAAGACTACCATATAAGGGATACAAATATGAACATGGAATATGTAAGGGACCTGAAGGAATTCAAGATTATCATTCCATTTGATGAGTTCTGGGAACCTACTGGTGACATTTCTGGAATCTATGGGCAGAGACATGGGCATCTTTCTTATGAGATGATGAGTTTTACCCTTAATTATTAATATTGAAGGCATATTCCTACATCTTGGAAAAATGAGTTCATTGTTACTCAAGTAAATGTAATATTAATTTAATATTCCTTGGAAACTAATTTAAAATACATGAGTAAAATTTTGTAATATACTAATAAAGTGTTATGTTTTTTATTTCTAGATGTTTTTCCATTTTGATGTCCCTAACTCCGTTTTATGCCTATGGACTTTGAAAAATTTGGTAATAAATGGAGATATTTTAAATGGATATTATAATTGGTTTAATAATGCTTCTTTGAGCTCACGAAAAATGTATGAGAAAGTTCAAGAAGGAATTTCTTATGAACAATGGAAGCTCTTTGTCGATATCAACAAAGATGAATATCATGAGGTAATTTCATATTTTATGGTATCTTAATAACATAAACACAATAAAATTATAAGTTTTATTTATGTTGTTATTTTTTTTGGAATTATCTAAAAACATTATGTGAATTGCGAGAAGCAATTCATTACTCACATTGAAGGGTCTTAGAGTTTTTCAAGAAAAATAACAATTTTGGTTTTTATTTTATTCATTATTATTTATATTATTTTATTATAAGTCATGGATTTTTCTAACTTGTTTACATTTTTTTATAAATGATAATTAATTTGGTAACTCTTTTGGCTAAATAGAGATGTTGTTTAAAGTGCCTTGGAAACTCGATGGTAGTTTTGTAAATGACCCTATCAAAGACGTTAGAGTAAGCACTTTGATTACTATTTCATGTTATTTATTTATAATAAAATCCTAATAATGAAAAATGTATTATAACAACTAACAATCATTAAAAACAATTAAATGGGGCCAACTACATGGATGAAATAACTCCAATTTGGCATTGTTTGATATATCTACCATGCCCAGTTAATTGGGCTTAAGTCTTGTTTGTTGTTTAGTATAATATTAAATATTATGTATTTATATTTTGGAAATAATAATAAATACTAATGAAAAAATTATTAATTAGATAAAATTATCAAGATTGGATATTTTAAAAAACATTGTTAAATTTTTTGTATTAATAGGATTAAATTCAAGAAGTATGGGATGTGAACCCTTCACAATAAGCATCGGTTTTCTAGAATGATGTAGTTAGAATAATTTTAGGGAAGGAGCATCCCAGATGTGTATGGGGGATGGGTTCAAGGAATAATCCATCAGTTTTCTTTAGTAGGGTGTCATCATATGCTATTTACACACCCGGTGGGGGTTTGATTAGCATCGTTGATCAAGAATCACAAAGAGAAATTATAATATTGAAAGAAAAATTACAAGAACAAGACTCTTATAGGAAAAAAATCATCATTGTCTATACTAAATCAAAAATTATTTTGTTCCTGTATTTCAATAGATCACTGGTATGATCCACGAGGGAATTTTCTTCCTTATATCTCATCCCACTAAGGTAAATTCTAAATTCCATAAATCATTCACACATTTGAAAAGAACACATAAAACATCCATAAATAAAATTAAAATGAACCTTTTATATATAAAATATGAATTTTGAGTCATACCAACCACATATTATTCTATATTTACATTTGGTTGATTCCTACATGTCAAATATGAATTATAGATCATTATCTATAAGTTTGAAAACAATGTGAGCTTGTTTTCTTATTTTTGACATAGTAAACACTTTTTAAAGGTTCATAAGCCTTTCAAAACAATTTTAAGGGTAAAAACTATTAAAAAGCTGTTGGGTTTCCCTAAAATCATGGGACAATGACCGTATATTTAATGTCAAAATGTAGGAATCGATGACACGTCATTTCGAATTACAGCTTGTATGCTATGGTCGTGAACACATTTTTAGTGTTCTAAAACACTAAAAAAGCATAGAATGGTCAAAAACATTTAAAAATACCTAATATTGATGTGAAATCACGGGACAACCACCTATTATTTTTTTGATGTGTACGTGCAGAAAAAACGCCAATATGATGTGTGGTGTGGTTGGAATTACTTAGTATAAACTTTTGAAAGGTACAAAATCCTTTAAAAACAAGTGTTAGTGGGTCAAACCCAGATAAATGACATTATATTACCCTAAAATCATTGTACAATTACCATATATTTAATTTTGAAATGATGGAATTGACGTCACTTCATTCCAAATTACGGTTTTCCCATTATGGTCATAAAGGCGTTTTTAGTGTTATAAAACACTAAAACATGTGTGAAATGGTCAAAACCATAGAAAATAACCTCAAATTGATATAAAATCATGATAAATCCATCACTAAGTTGTTTTTTACATGTATGTGTAGACAACATGTCAATCTGATGTGGTGTGTTGTCGGAATTACTCGGTATACACTTTTAAAAGGTAAAAAAGCCCTTAAAAACAAGTGTCAAGGATTAAAAACTAGGAAAATAACATTGGATTGCCATGAAATAAGGAAAAAATACTATATATTTAATTATAAAATATAGGGATTGATGGTAGTCATTATGTATTACAGTATGCCTGTTATGGTCGTAAATGCGTTTTTAGTGTTTTAAAACGCTAAAATGTATGTGGAATGATCAAACCCAAAGAAAAAGACCTCATATTGATTATAAATCACAAGAAAACCACCTATAAGTTTTTTTTACATTTATTCACAAACAAAATGTCAATTAAACATGCAGCGTGGTCGTAATTACGCTTTATACACATTTGAAATCTACAAAAGCCTTTAAAAACATGTTTTAGGGGTATCGAAAACAAGGAAAATGACATTGGATTATCCTTAAACCATGGGGAAATGGATTTAGATTTAACATTGAAATATAGAAACTGATATCACATCATTAGGAATTATGGTTTACCCGTTCTAGCTGTATATGTATTTTTAGTGTTTCAAAACACGAAAACGTGCGTAAAATGGTCAAATCCATAGGAAATGACCTATTATTGATGTAAAATAATTATACACCCACAGATGGGTTATTTTTTCTATGTATTCATATAAAAAATGTCAATCCAATGTGCGAGATGTTTGTAATTACTCAGTATACACTTCTGAAAGGTACAAAAGCCTTTAAAAACAAGTGTCGGAGGTCAAAACATGGAAAATGATGTTGAATTGCCTTGAAATCATTCTAAAACAACCATATATTTAATTTTGAAATTTGGAACTGACATCACATCATTCTTAATTATAGTTTTCCTGTTATGGTTGTAAATGTGTTTTAGTGTTATAAAACACCAAAACGTGTATGAATGGTCAAAACCATATAAAATGACCACATATTGATGTGAAATCCGGAGACAACCACTGATGAGTTTTTTTATGTGTATTCATAGAAAAAATGTCAATCTGACATGCGGTGTGGTCATAATTACTCATTATACACTTATGAAAGGTACAAAAGCCATTAAAAACAAGTGTCGAGGGGTCAAAACCAGAAAAACGACATCAGATTTTCCTGAAATCATGGGAAACAATTATATAATTTATTTTTAAATGTAAGAACCGATGGCACGTCATTCCGAATTATGGTTTTCTCATTATAGTTGTAAATGAATTTTTAGTGTTTCAAAACACTAAAATAATCATGTAATGGTCAAGACCATAGAAAACGGCCTTAGATTGATGTGTAATCTTGTTAAAACCACCATTGAGTTTTTTTTACATTTACGTGTAGACAACACAACAATTCGATGTGTGGTGTGGTCGGAATTACTCAATAAACACTTCTGAAAGGTACAAAAGCCTTTAAAATCAAGTGTCGGGAGGTCAAAACCTAAAAAGGGATGTCAAATTACCCTAAAATCATGGTATAATTCCCATATTTTTAATTTTGTAATTTAGAAATCGACAACACAGCATTATGAATTATGGTTTTCCAGTTATGGTCGTAACCATGTTTTTAGTGTTTTAAAGACTAAAATGTGCATGGAATGGTCAAAACCGTAGAAAATGACCTCATATTGGTGTGAAAACCTGGGAAAACTATTACTGAGTTTTTATTATGTGTACTCATAGACAACATGTCAATCCAACATGTTTTGTGGTCAGAATTAATCGATATACACTTATAAAAGGTAAACATGCCTTTAAAAATAAGTGTTGAAGGATTAAAAATAAGAAAGTAATGTCGTATTTCCCTAAAATCATGGGACATGACTGTAGATTAAATTTTGAAATTTAGGAACCAACGACACATCATTCTGAATTACATTTTTCCCATTATGGCCTTAAACATATTTTTAGTGTTATAAAACACTAAAACATGTGGGAAGCGGTCAAAACCATATCAAATGGAATCATATTTATTTTAAATCATGGTATAACCACCACTAAGTTTTTTTACATGTACATATAGATAATAAATCAATATGATGTGTGATGTGGTCATAATTACTCGTTATACACTTTTGAAAGGTATAAAATCCTTTTAAAACAAGTTTTGGGGGGTCCAAACCAGGCAACTGATGTTGGACTACCCTAAAATCATGGTAAAATGACCATAGATTTAATTTTAAAAAGGTAGGAATTTATAGCACTTCATTCCAAATTATGATTTTCTCTTTTTGGTCGTAAACACATTTTTAGTATTTTAAAACACTAAAACATGCCAGGAACGGTAAAAACCTTAGAAAATGACCTCTGGTTGATGTGAAATCATGGTACAACCTTTTTGAGTTGTTTTTTATGTGTACACATAGAAAAAATGTCAATATGATGTGCGGTGTGGTTCAAATTAATCGGTATACATTTCTGAAAGGTATACAAGCCTTTGAAAGCAAGTGTTGGGGAGTAAAAACAAGGAAAACAATGTCAGATTTCCCTAACATCATGGTAAAAAACTATATATTTAATTTTGAAATTTATGATCTAACGACACATCCTTATGAATTATGGTTTTCCCATTATGGCTATAAATGCATTTTTAGTGTCTTAAAACACTAAAATGTACGTGGAATGGTTGAAACCATAGAAAACAACCTAATATTGATGTGAAATGATGGTACAACCACCAATGAGTTTTTTTAAAATATTTTTCATTTTTTGGTATCAAAATATTTATAAATTATTATTATATAAATTTCATGCACACCACACATTGCTTTAGTAGTAAATTTGAATATTTACTCATCCCTTTTCAGTTTCAACTATTGAATATTATCTTAAATAGGCATGTTTATGTTTTCAAATTGTTTTGAATTAAATATTATTTTTTTAGGTTAAAATATCTTCTGTTTGATTACCAAAATAATAAATTTTATGTGGAACATTCTGAATATATCCTATGTCTTTTCTCTTTCTCGTTTCTTTTCTTAAATGTCCTAGTTTTCATTGTAGGTGACAGATGCTGGTAGTAGGTAGGAGGTTGACCATTCCAAACAATGACATTCTTCATAAGGCATTCATGATGGTTCTTAGTTTTTGTAGTATGTTGAAATTTTATAAATTATCCTATTGTAATTCTGATTTATTATGTGTAGTTTTATTTTTTGTTACAATTGGTGAGATGATGTGGTCTGTTTTAGTTGATGACAAGATGTGGAGGCAAACAAATACAGTAGAGGTCATGATATGGATGTATATCGTGAAAGGGTAATTGTTGGACATATTTTATATGTATATTTATTAGATGTATTGGTTAATTTATATTGAGGTTACGATAACTGAATGTGTGTATATGACTATGGATGTATGATATATGTATTATGGGTTTAACATATATTTATGTTTTAGTTTATTATATGTTATTTTGTCTATATTTATAGTTATTTATTTATTTTTTTTAAAAAGAAATCTTTTTTAGTGGCAGTTTTAAGTAACCATCACTAAATACATTTTATATAATATGTTTAGTGGCAGTTACGCTTAGAAGCCGTAAAAAGAAACCACTACTAATATTTTCCATGGAGGTTTCTTTTATTTTATTTATATTTCCTATGGATATTTTTTTTATAAAAAAAACTACTGCTAAATAAACAAGTAACCACTGCTAAATGCTCTAAAAATGACACTTAACAAAAATCCACTAAATTAAAAATATCCCCTCTAAATGACTAGAGGTTGTGAAATACACGATGGTTTTAATAACCACCACTATACTATTAGGTGTTGGTTTAAATCTTGACTAGTTCATGGAAAAACCACCACTGCTGACCCTTGTTTGTATTGTATACTTCTCATAACCAATACAGGCTTCTTCTACATTAATTTTGTTAAATGTTTTGAATCTAGTGTTATGGTGTTGTATAATAGCCATAACTTTTTATGTGTGTTAAATTCAATTAATTATTTTTCATTAATAATAAGGACTGATGGGTTATAATACCCATTAAAATGTATGTTGGGTTATGCCTCTAGGTAGAAAAAGATTTTACTATTTGGTTTGTGGAACTAGGAGAAAAAGGCAGGGATATTTGGTTTGTGGCTCCAAGTGTGAAAAAATTAGTTGTAATAGGTTGTGACTCCCCATTAAAAGTAGGGTTGTGTTGGTTATGCATCCACTAGAAAAAGAAGTTGTAATTGGGTTGTGAATCCCCTTATAAATTTTGGTCACATTATAGTGGGTGTCAAACTCTCACGTTAAGTGTGTGAAAAGTATATGTGTAATCACTTTGATCTGAACTACTATATAAATCTCTTGTGTTCTTTATTTTCATTTTAAAAAATTAATACTTTAACTCGGATATAATATTTCAAGTTTTATAAATTAAATAATTTATCCCTCTATTGTCCATTCATCCATCCCACTATATTTGACAAAAATTTTGAATCAAATATTGAAACTTGATCCAGTATATACATATATTTTTTTTGTCACTAACTACTTCATAGAAATTACTATTAAGGGTAAAATCATTTGAGATGACATAATGATGTTCTAATGATTGCTCAAATACTTAAAGGTCTCCATTATTTGATGGAAATTATTGTGTTTATTGGAAATAGAATATAGAATCTTATTTTAGAAAAATAAGTATTGATTTTTGGATTTAAATGTTAAAATCCTAAAAAATTCTAGAAACTAGTCCTCGTTATCTTATTGGTGTTGATTCTCTAAAATGCATACTTAACTAAAAATATGAATATTATTTATTATCTTATAAGATAAAATGTTTTTAGTCATATTTATACTTATAAAAATGTTCATGATATGTGGAAAATTTTGAAAACTACTCATTATGGATCTCATAAGTTGATTTGAACAAAACTTTGAATGTTAAGAGGTGGATATCAAGATTTCAAAATAGGTGAGAGTAATATTGTTTACCAAATGTTTCATCGGTTCACTAATATTGTAAATGGCCTTGGATAATATTATTCTTATTGAAAGTGTACTTAAATATTTACCAAATAAATTGAATTATAAAAAGGTTTTAATTAAAGTATAAAATTCAAAAAATATACTCTTGATGAACTTATCATTTCATTATTATAATATGGATTGGAATTAAAAAACTTTGATGAAGAAGAATATACTAAGATAAAATGAATTTCTCTTAATTAAAATATAAATATTATTAATTACTCGTCTAATTTTGAGTTATAGGGAAATGAAAGTGATTAAAAAACTCATTTAGAAAAAGGAGTGTAAAAAATAAATAAATGATATTCAAGAAGAAATAGAAGTGATTATCTTAGTGAGGATTAAAAAGGAAGTATTAAAGGTAATTTTATTTATAATTATTCTCCAGAAGTAATTTTTTGTGAATATAGAATAAAATTTCATATTAATCCTAAATTCCCAAGGATAAATAAATAAAGAAAGAAATAATAACAAGCTAAATTATATCGAGAATATAGCCTTGGCATGTAGTTGGAGTTATATAGATAATTAAAATTTTAGTGATGAATCTGGAAATAAAAAATAATTATCCTACATGTGTCTCATGGATTCATTAAATAAGGATAGCAATTATAATTATGATTTAGATGAATCTAATTCTCAAAAACCTATTATTGATGAGTTATATGATGATATTGAAAATTAAAAAATGTTATTATTAAAATTTCTAGTATATACAAGGAACTTAAAGAAAATAATAAGAATAATGTTAAAGAAATTAAGAATAATTATCAAGAGAATAAGAAAATTAAATGTAAAAATTAAAATTACAAATATTTTGTTTCTAATAATAATGAAATTGAATAAAGGAGGTTTGAAGTCTTATATGATGAATTTTAAATTTCTCAAAAACAAAATAAAAGGCTCAAAAATTAATTTTATTGTTTAAAGAATAATTTTTCCACATTTTTTCAAGGTAAATAAATCAATTATAATATGATAAGAAATAAATAAATGAATAAAAGAAAATTTGAACTTGTATATGATCAATAATTACCAAAAATGTGCAAAACATTCTTTGTAAAAATTTCTAAAGTGTTTCAATAGTCACATGTTTTAGATGTGGGATGGATGGTCATTATGCATGTGAATGATCCTAAATATTTAAAAAATCTTGGGGACATAAAAATATTTCATAAATAAATCTTTATATTAAATATTACCTAGGAATACATGTTTTAAATCTTTTTTTGTTCTTAAAAATTCATTTTCTAACCCGATTAGACCCAAATTTTCATGGGTACCAAAACTATATTAAATATGTTTTTAAAGAAACTATGCCTTATAAGTCACCAAAGGAGACTTCTTATATGGATATAGGCTTATTCAAGCATATAAAAGGATATGATTTAAATTTTATATCATTTAATAGATATGAAGGAGGTAATGTGTCTTTTGAGGACAACTCAAAAGGAATGGTTAAAGGCTTTGGTGAAGTAAGTATTTATAAATCTATTTTCACTTTTAAATTTTTATATTTTGATGGCATGAAACATAATCATATTATTAGTTCACAGTTATATGATGATTTTATGTTTTTTAGATTTCAAACTTAAAAGTGAATTGTTTATAAATATGAATATGCTTTTTATACTGATCTAAAATACAACATTTATTCCATTAATTTTTCTATACTAACGAATCAAGATGTTATGTGTTGGAATATTTCATGGTCAGAAAATATTATATGGAAAAGGAGTCTCATTAATGTAAATTATGGGATACTAAAAAATATATCAAATCAAAAAAAATCTATTTTTTCCGGAATTAAAACCAGACAGTAATCTTGTTTGAAAATCTATCATAAAGGGTAAACAACATAGAGAAAGTTTCTAGTCTATAAAATAATTTAAAACTATAAGTACTCTTAAACATATTCATCTTGACTTATTTAAAACTATAAAAACAACATTTATTATAGTAAATAAATATTTTTTGATAATTCTTGATGAATTTAGTAGATTTTCATGGGTTAATTTACCTACACATACAAGTGAAACCTTGTATAGCTTTATTTCTTATTGTAAATTTGTTTAAATGAGAAAGGCTACATAATTTTACCAATTAAGATTTATAGAGGAGGATACTTAATAAATTTTTAATTTTTAATTTTTTGTGAAAATATGGTTATTTTCATATCCTTTCAACACCTAGAACACCCCAACGAAATGGTGTAGTTGAAAAGAAAATTGGATTATAAAAAAATGTCTAAAACCATGCTAAATGAATTTAAAAACCTAAATACTTTTGGTTATAATATATAAATATTTCTTTCTAAATTTCTAATAAAATTATTTTAAGACCTATTCTAAAGAAAACACCTTATGCATTTTGGAGGGGAAGGAAACCTAAAATTGGATATTTTAGATTTTTTGTTTGTAAAATTTTTATTATTAATAAAAAATATGATTTAGATGAATTTGATGCTAAATTATATGAATGAATATTTTTATATTATTCAAATGAAATTATATCCTATAGAGTTTATAAAAAGATAACCATGGTTGTTTAAGAGTTTATTCATGATAAGTTTGATAAAAAAGATTTAAAATATAAATCATCTATTGAAAATCATATTGAATAATATATTAGATGTTTTAATTTTTTAGAGGATGAGACTCAAAATGAAAATGCACATATTGAGAGGTAGAATCACCCTCATGAAAGATCATGAAAAACATATAAAAATCATCCAATAGATAAAGTTATTGGATATGTTGATTCAAGATTACTAATAGAAAATTTATTCATAATTGTTTGTACTCACAACTCTTTTATTTCAAATTTTGTTCCAAAATATATTTTATAAGCTTTGAAAGATAAAATTTGTATTTTATATAAGGAAGATGAACTAAATAAAATTTCTAAAAATAATTTCTAGACCTTAGTATAACCAATTAAAGTTTAAGAAATTATTGGTTCTAAATTGGTATTTTGAAAAAAACTTAATGAATCTGGAAAAAATATTAGAAATAAATCTAGAGTAGTTTTTTAAGGTTATTTTCAAGAACAAAATTTTGATTATGATGATACTTTTACACCTGTTTCTGGATTAAAGGTTATTGGAATTTTATTATCTTATAATTCTCAAGATGGTTTTAAATTATATCAAATGGATGTAAAATGGTTTAATTTATAAATTAATATATCCTAAAAAACATCTAGATTTTGAATATGAAAATAATTGTGAACATGTTCTAAAAAATTCAAAAATCTGTTTATAAACATAAATAATCTCCTCGAGCTAGGTATGAAATATTATATCAATTTATTCTGAAAAATGAATTTATAAATGGAGAATTGTGTCGTAAATTATTATTAAGAAATGTTTAAAATATATTTTTATTATTCAAATATATGTTGATGATATTATTTTTCGATTTTCAAGTGAAATAATTTGTAAATAATTTTCAATTTTTATGACATCTCAATTTGATATGAGTCCTATGAGTGAATTGAAATTATTATTAGGGATTTAAAATTTTAAAAGAAATGAAATAATTTTTCTTAATCAATCTAAAGTATGATAAATTGTTATTTGAAATATTTGGGCTTGATTCTTGTAAAAGTTTAAGTACTCTAATGAGTACTTCCAATAATTTGGATTATGATAAATTTAGAAAATTAGTGTATGCTAGCATTTTTAAAGGAATGGTTAGTATATAATAAGTCAATTATATCTACCACTGTGGAACAAAATGCATGTAGGAATATTGTAGTAAATCATGGGATTGAGGACCTGACCCCGTGGCATGCCCCTCACCCCCACAAACCCTTACCGCCCCACTACCAATAGTGGGGAATAGGAATAGTTAGTAGTTTACTTTATTTAACTTCTTTTAGACCTAATTTTATGTTTTGTGTATGAATGTGTGATAAATTTAAATATTACCCTAAAGAGATTAACTTGTTGGTTGTTAAAAGAATAATTAGATATTTTAATGGTTCTTTAAATATTGGTTTATTTTGTCCTAGAAATATCTCATATGAATTGTAAATTTATTCAGTTTCTAATTTTGAGGATTTAAAATAGGTAAAAAATTTCATGTGGTATGTTTCACTTTACAGTTAAAAGATTAGTGTCTATGAGTTCAAAAGAAAATTCTTCTACTTTATCTACAGTTGAAGCATAATATATTATTTTTGTTATTTTTTTGCTCAATGTTTATGAATTAAGAAAACATTATCTAATTTTAATATTTATTTTGATAAGTTTCCTATTTTTTGTGATAACTCATCTATTATTTCAGTTTATAATAACCCTTTACATCCTTCTAGAACTAAACATATTTAAGTTAGATGTCATTTTTGGTAGAGGTCATATTCAAAATAGAGAAATATATTTGGAATATGTTTAAAAATATGATAAACTATATGAAATTTTTACTAAACCATTTTTTTAAAATAAGTTTGAGAAAATTAATTATGAACTTGAGATGATGGAATTTTGGAATGGATATTTCAAATAAATCTCTTTGAATCAGTTTTTTAGAATGTAATTATGAAATTTATTTTTATTCTCTAGTTTACTATAATATTTAATCGTTATTTATTTCTACTTAATTTTTTGAAAATCATTTTATAATTCCCTCGATATCATAACGTACTTTGTGGATCCTTTTAGTTTTTTAATTGTTTCACATGACGTGTATCATCTCACCCATCCTCATTGTCTTGATAAGAGGTTGTAGTGACACTAGGCCTTAGGTGACTTCCTCAAGAAATCAAAGGCTGGAAATCAATGCCAAGGGTCTCAATAATACATGGGGAACATTTTTTCATTTTTAAATACAAAACACCTAGAAAACATAAAAAATAAACATCCAAACCTCATTATGGTGTAACATCTCGCCCCTACTCATTAGCCTTGGGGTTGGATGACTCATTGGAGTACGAGTCAAGTGATAAATATACACGCTACTTTTGTGTGGTATCCTCTGAATCTAAATCGGTGAGTGGTCGAGTGTGAGATGAGGACTGATGTTTTTAAGAATTTCTATGGGCTTAGATCTGAGAATTTATGTTTTAATGTCCCCCCATAGTAGAGGTGACATCATGAAATGTTGGGGTACCATAAGATTGTTGACCTGTGCCTGAATCCTAGTCAGTTTTTATGAGGATGTGAAGCATAGCTCGAAGGGAGCTGTATACTCCCTTGGTGGAATCTTATTGTACTCCTATTAGAGATTATCACTCTCTACCTTGATTCTTCTTGAGTATGCTAATATAGTTTTGGCCCTACACCAAGCTCTTTTTTTATTTTTAAATGTCCTTCCTGTTGTGGAAAAGGAAACCCGTTGAGGTTGCACTCGAGGAGCGGTGTAAGGTTAGCCATATGGTGTGGTGTGCACCTTTGGCCATTTGAGAGTGGTGACCCTCGTTTTAAGTTTCTCTTCATTTTTTCAATTGGTTTTTGAGCTTTTAGTTTTGTTTAACATGATGATAAGGGTATTCCTATGGTGGGGAGTACCAGATCAGTCACAGTTAAAATGTCTTCCATGTAGAAGGCTTTTTTTTTACGCTACGAGGTTGGTCGTTAGATAGTCCATATATCTTGGTTGTGTAGATTATTGGGTTGAGAGAATGGTTTCTAATATTTCACTTTCCTTATCGAGGATGAGAAGGTTTATGGTGGGAAATTTGTATGGTCCCTTGTTTTTTCGAATGGCAGTTTTGATCATAAATTTTAATTTTTTCTTTCAGATGTTTGTAAATGGGTAAAATGGTATTTTCACCTATAATGTGATCTCAATTAAATTCTATGACCACTCTATTGATCCTAGAATGGGATGTTTACCCTAGGATAGGATTTTGGTTGAAATCTGAGCCATTTGAATTTTTGCAGAATAGTTAATATTTAAAATTTAATAAATTAAATATTAAATTGTTCACATAAGTTTGTTCAGACATAACTTTTGAATGGATCTTCATATTGAGATTCTATATCTTCCTTTGAGTCTATAACAAGGATTTTAGCCTAAGCGAGGCATAAACCTCGGTTGGCCATTGGGTCCAGCTGGAGCCCCTTTTTCTTTTTCTTTTTCTTTTTCTTTTTCTTTTTCTTTTTATTTTTCTTTTTATTTTATTTTTTCTTCTTTTCTTCTTTTCTATTATTTCTTCATCCCTCTCGTGTATGCAACTCCTATGGCTCCTCCTACACCACTCAACCAAGAGATAAAAGGGTAAGGGATAGAGAGAGATAGAGATAGAGGTAAGGGAAGATAGGTACCATCATAGAGCTCTTGACACGTTGGTCTGAGATACAACACTCATGGATGGTGGAATCGAGTAAAGCATTGGCAATTTCCACCCAAAGGTAGGACCATTTCTATATTTACTATAAAACCCCTTTAAATTCATTGTTTCAAGTTTTTATATCCATATCATGATTTTATGTGGTCCCTAGTGGCCGGATCTACTGATTTGGGGGTTTAAAGGGGGGTTTTGGCCGATCCTAGGGTTTTCCGTTCAGGGAAAACATGCTACACAGTGTGTAGTCCAGGGTTACATGCCATGTGTTCTTCCTGTTCAGAGAAGATGATGTTTAAAGGAGTACACGCTGTGTATGGGGTATACACACTATATATTGGTACTTGGTCGGGTAGTTGAGTACATGTTCATGTCTACCCCTATAGGGTTACATGGCCATGTAGAGTACATAGCCAGACCCTATGTAGGAAACACACCGTGTAAAACTAAACATCTTGGCCAAGTAGATGGCCAAGCCAGTTGAGGGACATGGGAATGTACCCCATGTAGGGTACACACCGTGTACCCATGTTACATGTCTTGTACCTAGGGGTTTTACACACCCAGGCCGGTGAGAATACATGCCCACGTGGCAAGATGAGAGTAAATTCTGTGTACAAAGGTTAAACGTCGTGTATTAGCCCCTTGTAACCCTTTGTGGGGTTTCATGTTTTCATTCCCCGATGTTTGAATTTGGCTTGAGAGTAGTCCATTCTGAGTGTTTTTTCACATATATCATGATGGTGAAACCCGTGGAGTGTTCTGAGGACTCTTAATGGGTGTATTAGGGATTTTATCTAAATGGAGAGGTTTTTACTCTAGTTATTGAATTTAGTTGTATCCTGAGAGTGATACCATAGAATGAATGATTGTTTGGGTGTTCAGAACAACCTAGTTGAGTTTTTTATCTAAGATGACATATGATATATCTATCATGACCTATTCTTTTGAGGACGTTCCCCTTGTGAGACATGATCTTCTGGCCTATGAGGATATGATAATGAATTCTTCTAAGGATCCCTTGAGGGATTCCATTGCATATGTGCTGATCTAGGGAGTTCCTTTATAGGACCCATTTACCCATGTATTGTTTAGAGGATCCCTGTTGTAGGATGCCTCCGCTTATGAGTTTACCTGGAGGATCCGAAGTAGGATGCCTCCTGGTGTTTGAGTAGAGGGACCCAGTGGGTTCTTGTTGATTGATCGGCCCTACATTATACATCAGGTTTGGGTAGAGATGGTGTTCGAGTGTCACCTGGAACCCGTTCAAAAATGGTAATCCCTTGGGTCTATGGCTGGCATGTTGGGTTGGGCGTTCATGCCACCCTCACTCATGGTTTCCACTTGACATGGTTTTTTGTATGTGGAAATGATTACCAGAGGTGCTTCTTGGTTGGTGGCTATTGAGCCTTATTTGAGACGTATTTCTTCTTTTCGGATTCCCACACATTTTTCCTAGGATCATTTTTTCTTATCAGGATGATCATACAGGCTTTCTTTGGATCCTACTTCCAAGCCATGTTATTTCTAATATTTTAATAATACCCAAAAGTATTACTTGGGACTTGGTTGTTAAGACTATATGTATCTATATATATTATGATCTATATTTTTTAGGGATGTCCATGGGTGTTTCCTTGTATCTGGATGTTGAGCCTTAACTATTTACTTGTATTCCCTTAGTGATACTTGGATTCCCATTGCAGGAATACCTTGGACGGGCTTAGTGGAATGTTTATTTTTAAGTACTGTAAGTGATACTTGGATTCCAGTTGTATTAATTATTTGGACGGGCTTAGTGGTTTGATGATTTGTATACCATGAGTGATTCTTGGATTCCTATTGTAGGAATGCCTTTTATGGGCTCAGTGGGTTGATTTCTTATATGCCTGGAGTGATAGTTGGATCTAGTTGAAGGATGACATGGACAAGCTCATTGGTTGGATATTTTTATACCCTGAGTGATACTTGGATCCAATTGAGGGATTCCTTGGATGAGCTCAGTGGGTGATAAATTATGTGATCTGAGTGATACTTAGATCCAGTTGAGGGATTCCTTGGATGGGCTCAGAGGGCTGATGACTTCCACATCTTGAGTGATACTTGGATTCCCACTATAGGAATTCCTTGGATGATCTCATAGGTTGGATGTTCTATGATCGGAATGACGGTGCTATTTCAGATCAGTTATAGGACTCGAGGGGTGTATCATGGCATCTCACTGGATGTCTAGATTTTTTTGGGAATCATTCTTTACAAGATTTATCATCAGTATATGGAATCCTTACTTCAGTGATTGGAGGTGAGTACATGTGAACCCAAGTGTAGGACGAGTACTACCCTGTGAGTACGTAGCTTTCTCAGAGACTTTTTGGCATTGGACAAAATAGGTATATGTCGATTGGTATTATGGACCAATAGATCTACTTAATGGTACATGGCTTGAGTGGCACAACGTCTAGCTCAATTACCTTGCACGGGATGTCCATTTGAGTGGGATTATGGACCTGAGGTTTTACTACTTATGTGGTTTCATGTTATTGATTCACATACCAATGAAAATTCATATCTATGAATATATTTATAGGTATGGTACTTTACATGTATACATGTTACGGACCCTAGGTTTGACTATGGGATCACAATGGTTTTTCTTACTTTTTGGTTGTGCTTCCGCTAGGCTGAGCATGTTGCTTTTGAATACACATTTAGTTGAACAGTTACAAGTTGCTTTTTGGGGTGGCCTACTGAGATTCTTTCTCACCCATGCACATTCACCTCAGTGTATGTGTAGACCTTGTGTCTGATTTTTAGGTTGAGCATGATTTTCATGGTGGATAGGGCTAAGGCCCAGAGTTTTATGATCAAGTGGAGTTGTTCTTGTGGTTCTTCTGATTGGGCTAGTGTAGTTCGACAGTGTCTAGAGACTGGGTATATGGTATGGATCAGAGTTAATAGTAGATACATGTACTTTTACTTTTAGTTTATTTTTTATCCATATGGTTGGCCTAGTGGGTGACTACTATTTTATTGTATGAAATTGTTTTTTCGATCTTTTATAGATTTCCATTTATTATTCTAGCATGTTCTATTTCAGTTTTTTACTACTTATGTGCTCTATTTACTTTTCTCTATGTATGATACATAGTTGTTTAATGATGTTTTATTACTCTTATAAGAGGTCATAGTCTCCGCACTATCACCTCATAGGCCCTCACTACTAGTCGATGGCCTCTAGCATACGGGGTGACACGCTTGAGGCCTAGTGACCCACCAGCTCACAACACTTGTTTAGTGGCATCTGTGTCAGGATGTTACATCCTGAAAGAGAGCCTTCTTCATGGATTAATTGGATGATGGTGGGGTTTATTAATCCAGTATTATGATTAGGCAACTCTAGAATGGTCAAATTTTGAGTTACTTTACATAGAGGAGTTATCACTAGCTAAGATAAGGGTTGTATGTATAAAAGAGCTTTTACAACTCCAGTAGGGTAGCACGATACTAGCTAAGTATTTATTAATGTTTACCAACCTCTCTAGGTACTTGAAGAATATTCTTTGTGACCAGTTATTTAGGGATCATACCTTTTAGATAGGGATGTGTAGTTACATATGAGTCAGTGTTATCCCTCTATGAATTCCTACCAATGCTTGGATTCTAGGGAAAACTTTGGTGGTTAATATTTTCTTGACTAAGAAGATACAACTAGTAATTGATGGTAGAGGGAAGGTAGAAGTAGAGACTTTGGAAGTAGGGAATCGATTTTAATCTTAGGGACCTAGACATGCAAGATGTTTTAAGTGGAGGCCCCAGGATAGAGGTTTTGTGGTTCAGGTCTCTTAGGATGGGTCCATTCAGTCTAGGGAGAGGTCGTGCAACTCATGTGATGGTAGGGGAAATCTTGCATGAGATTTTCCAACCCACTGTAAGGATAACTAGGATACCATAGATGGTCCACCGAGGCATAGGAAGTGGCAGGAGCAGACAGGTTCACAAGGAGGTGGAAATGAAAAATGAGCTAGGAGAGTAGCAGGAAGTGGTAGACACTTTGAATTATTACCACCACCACCCACAGGTGGTCCACACCAAGCTCAGGAAGTTGAAGGACAGGGGAGGGGATAGTAGTAGGCAGTCAAATCTTATAACCTAGAGACTCTAAGAATGATAAGAGGTATTTATGTGTCTTTTATACCTTATCTACAGTACTGATAGACATAGTTTCCAGTCATTCCTTTCTTTCCACCTATCTTTTTTGAGACATAAATATTCTGGTTAATCCCTTGGCTTGAACTTTTCACTTGGATAATTTTACTATAAATGACTCAATGATCACACACCTATGTAAATAGTGTTACCTGACTCTTGGAGGTGAGAGTTTCTGTTTGGATCTATTTGTATTAGTGATGAGGTCTTACGACATCATCTTAGGTATGAACTGGTTATCCACAGTTCATGCCTAGATTCACTATTTCTGGTAGAGGATTCAGTGTGTCCACAATGATACAACCAATTTTTCCTTTGTGTTTGAAAAGGAAACCCAAGTAACATAGTGTGGACTCAAGCATAGGAGGGTGCAGCTGATTACTAATTAGTTGTCTAGAATAACCCTTAGTGTAGTGGATTTCATGAGTTTCTAGTTTCCTATAGTGGTGGGGGATTATGATGATGTCTTCTCTAAGAATGTTCTTGGCTTACCTCCCTACCAAAAGATTGACTTCTGCATTGATCTACACCTTGAGACAGCACCAATATTTTTTCCATCATATTGGATAGCTCGTGTAGTGCTTCGCGAGCTGATGGTGTGGTTCGAGGACTTGCATATAAAGGGATTTTCTAGACCCAATGTTTCACCCAAGTCATCTCCAGTTTTTTTTCAAGAAGGAGGATTGGATATTGAGGTTATGTGTGGAATACCATCACTTTAACTAGGTGACTATGAAGAATAAATATCCACTACCAAGGATCAATGACCTCTTTGATAAATTGAGAGGGGTTTGATGGTTCTTGAAGGTTGACCTCAAATCAGGTTATCACCAGTTGCAAGTGTAGGATGATGATATATTGAAGATGACATTTAGATGTCAATATGGTCACTATGAGTACTTGGTGATGCCATTGCCATGATGAACTCCCCAAAAGAGTTCATGGGACTCATGAGTTGGATATTTCATACTTTCTAAGATTGGTTCGTGGTAGTATTCATCGATTGTATCCTTGTGTACTTTTTGTCTGAGGAGGAGCACATGAGACACCTAAGGATGGTTTTTGAAAAACTTTGAGAGAAATATCTTTATGGGAATCTCTTGAAGTGCTAGTTCTAAATTCAGGTGATCCACTTTCTAGGACATGTTATCTCAGTAGATTGAGTGGCAGTGGACCCATCCATGATTGAGGTATTGTTATCTTGGGATCCACCTAAGAGTGTGATAGGGGTGTGGAACTTCCTTGGGTTGGTAAGATATTACTACAGATTCATACCCGATTTATCCAAGATATTAGCACCCATTATTTGAGCTGAAATGGGTATCATTTCATGTGTATAGATAGGTTCTAGTAGGATTTTCAGTAGTTTAGGTAGAGGTTGATGAGTTCTCCCATCTTGAGATTTATGGAGGAGGGAATCAAGAACGTAGTGTTCTATGATGCATTTGGAACTGGGATTGGTTTTGTTTTGATGTAGAGGTGGGTGGGGATATTCTACGGTTCAAATTAGTTGAGACCACATGAAAAGAACTACGCGACCCATGATCTTAAGTTAGTAGCAGTTTTCTTTACACTAATATGTAGTGACACTATCGGATGTGTGATAGGTTTATCATCTATTCTTATCATAAGAGTATCAAGTATATATTCTCTCAAAAGGACTTTAACATGATATATAGGTGATGTCTAGTGTTTCTATAGGATTATGACTTCAATATTTTCTATACTCCTAAGAAGGGGAATGTTCTAGTAGATGCTCTTAGTAGGAGATATTGTTCACAGTTGTTGAATAAGGAATCGGAACAATTGGACTCATTATAGTTATCCTTTTTGGGTGGAGATGGATCATCTTACCTCCAGTCGATGGTTGTCACCCCTCCTCTATTTTAGTGATTCAGGGAGTCACATCTTGGGGATACCGACTGTGAGACCCAATGTACTCATATATCCACCGAACATGATCCTAATGTATTTTCTAAAGGTGGGTACCATGACATTATTTTATGAGGATACATGATGGTACCAATGATGAGGTGGTATAAGGTTCTAAGAGAGTTTCATATGTATCCTTTGGTGGTATATCTAGGTGTGGAAAATATGTATCAGGGCCTTTGATGTCATTTTTTGAGTCCAGTGATGAAGAAGGGGGTTGCAGAGTTTGTCTCTTGATGCCTTAATTTTCAATAAGTGAAGGATGAGTGCCAAGTTCTAGTAGGTTTAGCTCAACCCATTGAGGTGCCTGAGTAGAAGTGGGATAGGATATCCATGTACTTCATGATGGTCTTACCATGTACATCTAGGGGACATGATGCCATCTGGGTGATTATAGATTGATTCACCAAGTTTTCCCAATTATTATCTATTCGAGAGCAGAGAGTAGTAGAGATCATGATATGACTCTACATATAGGAGATAGTATAACTCCATGGTGTCCCATCGACGATCATCTTTATCCATGATTCTCTCTTCACATCCTGGATATATAAGTGATTGTAGGAGGAATTTGGGGATCAATTATGCTTGAGCATAGTGTTTCAACCCCAAATTGATGGCAAGACTAAGCAATCCATTCATGTTCTAGAGTACATGTTACAAGTTTTCATATTGGACTTTGGCCATAGTTAGAAGGATCACCTACCACTGGTAAAGTTTTTGTATAATAATAGCTATAATTCCACCATTGGTATGGCATAACACAAGGATTTGTATGGACAACCCTCCAGGTCACCACTTTTTCAAACTGAACCAAGAGATTCAGTACTCATGGGCCTAATTTTAGTGAGAGAAACTACTGAGAAGTTGAAGATCATCTAGGTTTGGATAAAGACTACACAGAGTTGTCATAAATCTTATGCAAACAAAAGATGGATTCCTTTGGAGTTTGAGGAGGGAGACCATGTGTTCTTGCGAGTTTCACCTCGATGTGGATTATGGAGATTTGGATAATATAGAAAGATATATCTAAAAATCATTGTCCCTTACATATATTATGTAGAGTTGTAAAGGTGTAATACCTCTTAGATGTACCTTTGTAGTTAGACTGGGTACACTATTTCTTCCATGTGTCACAGTTGAGGAGGTACATGCGTAACCCATTACACGTTTAGAATGGGGTGAGCTGGACATAGAGGATTGAGATACCGTTTCTAAGTACCCAATAAAAATTAAGGATCGGTATGTGAGGATTATTTATGAGAAATAAATTTCTTTAGTAAATTTCTATTTGTATCATGGTAATCTCTAAGAGAGCACATGGGATCGGGAGGCTCAAATACATGTCCAGTACCCACATCTATTTGTTTATCCCTTGTTTTAGATTTTTTGGGATGTAAATACCCAAGTTGGGGAGAATGTAATGCTTATATATTCCATCTATTTTTTTTTGGATATTGTATGAATTATCTTTGAGACTAGAAGATGAGACAAAATTTGATTCTAAGGCTCAATGTGCTCGGAATAAATGTCTAAAATGTATTAAATATATTAAATATCATGCACATATGATTTTCATAAAAAAGTGGAATAACTTATAAATGGGGTCCTGGATCCAAAATCTATGGGAACTATTGAGTTCGGAATAGGGGTTATACCCTAGGCACAACATAACCTTGGTCAGAAATGAGATTTTGTATAAAATTCATTATGGGAATGAAAATGAATAAAATGATTGAAAACATTATTTTATTTTTAATTCATTGACACATTGGTTGACAAGTCATTAAGAATATTTTTGTGATGGAATTATAGGGTTATCCAAATAACCATAGAGTCATTGAAGAAAACTTCTAGAAAGATTTTGAGGATCTCTATCATAGGAACTTCTGCCAAATCATGGATCAGTGATCGACATGTGACGGAGTTAAAGTATCACACCAATAACAATGACACCACTTCATTATTCATTAGAAATCAATTCAAATCGAGGTAGGGTGTCATCTTATTTTGTTTCTTTCCTCATTCTTAATTTCTATGAAAACCCCGGATTAATTAACCAATCGATTGATTTGTGGTTCGGTCAACTTGTGGGATGGGTTTATTTTTGGGGGAATTTTGGGGTAATTTCTTTGTGATTCTTGAATATTAATTTTCATACTAACATAAATTGATCAATTCCAACACACACAAAAATCTAGGGTTCATTCCTCATGTTTTTTTTCTCTGCTCCCTCAATTCTTCATTCATAAAGGGAGTTCTTGGTTGGGAATTTGGTTCAACACATACCATAAATTCAAACATTGTGCAACTGATTATTGGATTAATAGTTCAAAATCATAGATCTGGTATTGGCACAACATTATGGAGGGGGAAGAAAATCAAAGGACATAGGCACCCGGTTTTCATATTCTTGGACATGCAACAAATAAAATCATTTGAAAGTATTTTCTTAATGATTCGAAGGTCAGGAATGTGTTGTTCATTAATGGTGAGGCTCCATAGGAATTGATCTTTGGTTTTTCGGTGAGGTGCGCAGCCGAATTGATGGCCGGAGGTTCTAAAATAGACAAGAATTCCATATCTGAGATTCTAGAAATTTCCACATTACAATATGTGTAACTAGAATCCACACACCATGTGGTCCCTCCCCATTGGTGGCTAGGGTTTCCAGAGGAAGATAAGTATCACACTATGTGTGACCTTTTCACATGACATGTGGACCTCCTTGGTGATCTCAAACTGTACCTCAAAGGGTACACAAACACAGGCTGAAATACATGCGATAGATCATGTCGTATTCTCCAATGTGGACAGGGATTTTCTTGGTGTACACAAGAATACCCGTGTATTGGTATGTGGGTAGAGTACACAGGTAGCTGACATGCCATGTACTGTTACATGGACATAGACATAGAACACGAGCTATTTACACGGGTAGGATTCAGGGTTTAAGGGACATAATGTTTACCCCTACTACATGTTGTGTACTCCTAAAGAAATGGCTTGGATACTTTATTCTATGTATATTGGAAAAGTTTTATTAGGGTTTTTTCCTCATATCCATTCCCTAATGGTTAGTATGGAATCACCTCCTACACATCAGACAGTGATCCCTTCAGCAAGAATTCTTGGATAGAGTTGTTGGAATCCCTCTATGAGGCCTGGAGTGAGATCCTATATTCATCTTCATGCCCAAGGTGGATTTTATGCATGGCCTTGCGAGTGATCCTCATATTTTTATCATATCTCTTTGGAAATTCAATGTGTACTTATAATGGAAATACCGAACGATTATTACCTCTTAGATGGACGTCATTAGTGTTATCAGACTCAAGAGTGTGTTCTCCAAAATGATTTCTATGTGGAACCTTCGAGCATAAATCCTAGGCTGGAATTATGGTTGTTACTTACCATTATATAGTTTTTCTTTCTTTATTATATCTGGATATTCTTGTTATATGTTCTGTGGGCATATTTTTATATAGATATGATTGTACTTATTTTATTGTATGCTTTTGGGTTTTAGGGTGTCCTACTAGGTATTGTTATAATCACCCTTTCATGGTATTTTCCCACATGTGTCGTGTCTTCTATAGATGATTAATCTTTTTATAGATTCCTAGAAAAACCAAGACCAGATTGTTCTTAATGAGACCAGATAGACCAAGGTGTATTTCTATGGCATTTTGACAACAGTCCCTAGTATTACTTTCAGGTGGGGTTTTTCTAGGCTCTTTGTGGTGGGATTTTATTTTGTTTTGTTTACTTTGCCTTACTTCCTATTATACTTTAGTTGTGGGATTTAGATGTATTCATTCATGGTTGTTCATTTGTTTTTATATTTCGGCATTGTATAGGCCTAGAGATTTGTGTGTGTGTAGGTACTTAGGCTAAGGCCTCCCATGTTAGTGATATTCCTACTCAGTGATAGTCTAAATCTCCAAGACTATTATAGGAGGACTAGGGGATTCAAGGAATAGTCACATTTTGAAAAGGACATTAAAATATAATATCATCTGTTTATTAATAATTTTTTATTAACATCATTGTTCTAGGTGATAACTACTTTGTTTTCCAAGAAAGTTTTGGTTTAGCGGTCCGAGTCCTTATACTTCGATCATGGTCCCATAATTTCAAAAATTTTAATCATGTTATGGAAATCATATATATTCATTATATATATATTTATAATCATTCATAAAAATTAGAGGTAGAAAATTAAGTATTTGTTCATAGAGATGGTAAGTCGTACATTTGCATGAACACTGTGTTCACTTTTTACAGGATGGAAAAAAAGAAAGGTAAATAATAATTCACATTTTTAGAATCATTATTATATCATGTATATAAAATATATTTCTAATATATATAATCCTTACTATATAATTAAAATTGAAATGAAAAATGAATCACATCGCTTCGTGTAGGTGGTAGTCCACACGTATGCACGAGCAACATTATCATTTTCTAACAGTTTAGAAGTTAAGAAGGTAGATATGATATTATCATTTAAGAAGTATAATTATGTTATAAATATAATATATTAACAATAAAACCATCATAATACTCATCCATAAAATATGGTCATGAAAAATGAATTCTATCGCTACATGACAGTAAGTCATACGTACGCATGAACGATAATTTCACTTCTTATTTGATGAAAAATATGGGGTATAATGGTGTTTTCATAATCATATTAAAATTTAAACATATTTATTATACTAAATATATTATGTTATGATAAATATAATTGATTTATATATGTTAAATATGAGTATAAAAAAGAAATTGATCCGTTAGGGGGATTACCTATTCCTCGAAATGACTCCTTTAGATATCCTATAAAGGGCTATAGGGTTTATATTTTGGAAATAAAATCACATCTAAAATGAGACTAAATAAGGTTAGAAGATTTTTTTTAATGTTATGTTTGATCTAGAAGGATCAATTTGGTTTAAATAAGTGAGGGAGGAGGTGTTCTTTTATAATTGAGATAAGGGCCACTTTTGGAATTTCTCAAAGGATTAAAATTTAATAATTATATTCTAGATAAAAATACATCCAAATGGCTTATAAATTCACAAGATATGTGATTTTATAAAATTTATTATCCCATTTCTCCTTATTTATGTTTTTTATTATTTTTAAACAATTTAATAAAATGTTATTTTCATAAAATATCATCCGTTTCAATTTTATCACTATTCATTACTTTTACTTTAATAACATCAAGAAAACAATATAAAATAAAAATAATAATTTAATAAATCCCTAATATTTCATTTTAATCTATATAATTTTTTTATACCCTTAATTATCTCAAATTATAAAACTTTTAATAATTTTAATATCATTTATTTGATTTTCCTGTTAATTGAATAATTTCTACATTGGTGTTGTGTAAGTATTTAAGGTAATTATTTAATTAATAAAACATATAAATAAATTTTCATAATTAATATAATTTCATTATACACAAAATTAATATTAATATTAATTCATAACTAATTTGTTTTATGTTAACACATAAATGATATTTAAAACTAAGATAGTGACATTTTGTCACTTCCTTTTGTATAATTAATATAAAAGTAATTTCCAGGGAAAAGTGTACATTTCATAACACAAATTAGAGCCTAAAATGATAATAGTAACATTTAATTTATACAATAAGAAATGTTATGAATAATTATGTCCTTATCACTTAGTTTTATCCTAGATTTACCTAATTTACCCTTTACAAATGTGATAAATGTTACCACGGTTACAATTCATTTTGACAAAAAATAAAAGGGTCATATTAGAAAATTTTAAACCTTGTGATTATAAATATGGAATCTATTTTTTAAGATTCAATTTCTATAGTTGTAATAAATTAATATTAATATAAATCTGTAAAACACAGTGAAAGACAGTTTTTAGAAAAATGTGTTTTTAATCCCAAAAATGCACTTATACCAAAATCATGTATACTGATGATTCAAATGAAATTAATTATATTAAATCTAATTAAATAATTATTATTTTAATTTGATATAAAATTAAAATCATAATGAAACTTTATATGAAAATAAAATGACAGTTTAATAAAAATTTGTATTTTCACTATTCATTGAAAAATAAATCTTATCAGAAAAATATAAAAAAATAACTCAAAGATAATTTTCATTTCAAAAATGAATTTAATTTTATAAAATATATTTTTTGAAAGTTACAAATATTAATTATTATATTTTCTCTTAAAATAAATAAAAATACATTTTTGAGGAGAACATATTTTAAAAGAATAAATTACTTTACTAAAAATTATGTGACTAATTATTAAGTATTTATATTGAGTGGGGACTTTGTATGTAATTAATAATATATTTAATCATATTCATACCTACAAAATTAATATCTAGGTGACATGATACTATCCTGGAGTGTGGAAAAACAATTATTTCCTAAGTTAAAATGTAATGAAGTGGTCAACCTAGGTTGTCTCCAAAGAGGAGGCACATCAATAAAGTTTTCACCTTTAAATTAGCCGGAAATGTGGATATTTTTTAAATTGTTTGACTTTGAAAACAAACTAAAGAAAAAAAATAAAATAACTTAATTAAGAAAAATATTATAAACAAATTGACAAAGAAAGCTATTGATAACTATGATATGAGAAGGATGATCATATCGGGGTAGGTTTTCCAAATTCAATGATATCCTAGTTCCAATTTATCCAATCCACTTATACTAAAATAATTAAAGTGAGATTCCATGATCTATTCCTCTCACCCCCTTGTTCAAATGTTTATGGTGAGAGTAAACCTTTCCAAGATCTCGGTTTGGTGCACTCTCCTTTCAATGTGTGAGAGAGTTGCAGAGAATATCCTCAATTGACTTAGGAAATGCCCAATCCGGTATTTTTTATCCCAAACAATCAAGAATATCCAATAACCCTCCTATAATAAACCATACCGGGATACCATCCTACCCAACACGTGACCCAATTTTCCACAAGGCCCTATCACATATTTGTTCTGATTTTGAGGTATTTTCCTATTTTATTTTTGCAGTATCTTCATTGTGTAGATTTCCCATGATTTTTTTGGGAAAATTGGATTTTTGGACTTGACAGTAGGTGGGTTAAGGTTGGGGAAAAGTCAGTAAAAATTGTGTGCCCATGATAGTGGCACTATCTAGGCTACACATCATGCTGCACTTATCTAGGGTGCATGGTCTACCACCCAAATGTGAATCCTCCACCAAAAAACTATGTGGCCCCATTCCTCTTTTGAAATATAGGATTCACGGTTTCTGCATGGTTTGGTAAACTGTTCTACCTATCTATATCATTAAAAATGTTGAATTTATGGTTTCTCCCTTACCTAATTTAACCCCAATTCCACCCATTTTTCCCCCATTATGGATTTACAGCACTAAGTGCATCCATATCTTCTCATTTCTTTTTTAGACCTCAAATTTTGGGGCGGTTTAGTGTGTATCCTTCAAGAAATCCTCAAGACCTTCTTTCTTGATTTCTTCCTCCTTTTTTGTTCTTCTTTCCTTTCTCTTTGGTTATTCATTCTCTAGTAGGTTTGTTTCCTAAAATGTGTTGAACCATGATTATTTGGGTTTGATATTGGTTTTTAAGGTTTTATCATTCCTTTATAAGGTCTTCTTACAGTGAAGTTGTGGTTTTTCGCCTGATTCTATAATTTTCCAAGTTTGAGGTTGTTGATTCCATGTTTTATCATTATTAGATGATTTTTTATGCTTTATTTGTTTCTTAAATGTGTTCCATGGATTATTTGTGTCCTGAGAAATGTGTTTTCAAAAGTATTCAAGATTTTTAGGGGTATAAATATGACTTTCCAAATGGAATTGGTTGGATTTCATGTGTTCCTTCTTTGTTGTTCCTTAAAAATGTGTTCTAGGAATTTTGTAAGGTGTGTAAAGGATGATTGAAATAGATTTAGTGTGTTTATGGTTTTGAAACTAGTTTTTTCTAAGAAAAAGGTTGGTTTTCATTTGAGTTCATATTTCTCGGTGTGTGTATTTAAAAGTGGTGATCTATGTGACATGTAAAATGAATATTGATCACAAAGGGAATCTTAGGTATCTGGGAGGGTAGACTAGGATTAGTATTCTAGTTGGATTAGCGGGGGTGAGGCCTGATTCCTTCTATTAGGATTGAAGATACAACACTAACTAAACTAGGATGATGATTAGAGGCCACTGGAACTTTGAATAGATTCCTTTCTAGTGGCTCATACATGAGGACACTATGGGTTATGGATATTATACCATGTTTTTCAGAGATATAGGGTTACTAGGGTCCCACTAGTGCTAGTTCCTTTAGGGATTACCTATGGTGTTCTTATGGTGGGGGGATTACAATTAGCATATGGTTAACCTTACTATCATTTTAATTCTAAAATAATGTTTCTCTTGGAATTTTTTCCCTTAAAATGTTTTGTTAAAAAATATATTTTTTTCTAAAACTATAATGGTAATTTTTATTCTATGATATGAAATGGAATATATTTTGGGTGGAATCCTAATGGTAATTGGATCACACCCTATATAGACCCTCGAGTGTATATAGACTTTGTTATGTTTAACCTAGGTAAATCCAATATTTATCGTGGTAGTGATGGTGGATCTGTTTTCTAGTGTTCCCTATTGAAGGTGTTGGTGGAGGTGGAATGAGGGTAATGGCCCAATTATTGCATGGAGGTTGGGATGTGTAGTTAGTTTCCCTCCTTATTTTGGTATTTTTGGGCTTTGGTTAAAGTTGTAAAATGTTTAACTTGAATTTTTTGTTTCTCTTTTTTCTTTGGATATTGATCTTGGTGTGATTTTTTATTCTTGTGAATTATTTATGGTATATTATTATGGGTGAAATCATTCCCAAATGTGTAATGTTGATACCCAGACACTAAATTCCAACCCATGTGGATAGAGAATTATCCTAGGGACATGTCGTGGGTTGGGTCGAGTGTCGGTTTGGGTAGAACCTTGGGCCAGTTCAAGACAAAATGGTATTAGAGTAGGTTTCTTCCTTTCTTGGGGTCACGTTATTTTGGAGATTCTAGATAGAAATGAGTTTGGATTATTATGGATTGGGGTTCTAGTTGCGAGTTGGTTGTCTAGCCAACACACCTTATAACATGACTTGAGTCACCATGGGATATTGGGATTTGGTTTGACTTATCCTCCAGGTGATACATACAAGATGTATATTATGCATGGACACTGAGTGAGGGTGAAGTGGTTTTTATTGTTGTTGTGATGGATATTGTTTTGTTTCAATTTATGGAAGTGTTTAGGAATTATTTTTGTTGATGAAATATTTTCATAATGGTGTATTTATAGTTTTTCCTTGTGATTGTTTCTTTATGTATCAAGATGGCTCCTTGGAAGTTTCATGTACATCCAAATGAAGAGGCTGGAGAGAGTTCTCCCTCATCAGTTGATCAGAGACTACTGGAATTCATGGTTTGGGCTATCCAATCCTTTTTTCGGGGAGTTTTATTTAGACATTTTCAGCTCAGGGAAGCTGAACTTGGTCCTGGGAAGGAAAAGACATCAGATTTTCTCAAAAATAAACCTCCGACTTTCTAGGATATCATGGATCCCTAGGAGATAGAGGAGGGTATTGAGAATATTTAAAGGATGTTTGGGTTCCTTAACACTCCCGAGGTAGTGACGGTGAAGTATGCTTTGTCTATGTTGGAATTTCCCAGTCAGTGATGATGAGACTAAGTGGTTCAAGTTGGGAGGCATGAGAATATGGTTTGGAAGGATTTCAAGGTCTTCTATAATGAGCAGTATTTCTCTATGACCTTGTCCTTCACCGAGACTTGAGAGTTTATGGATCTCTACCAAGGGTATTAGATCATGTTAGAGTACACCAACCATTTTTATGAGTTATTATGATTCTCACCCTAGATAGTTTACAATGAGAAGCTGAAGGATAAACAGTTTTATATAAGCTTGTGTTTGGATATCCAACCCTAGGTCTTTCTATTTAAGTTAAAGACATATGCTAAGGTGGTTTATTCAGCTTTGATGGTGGATATCGATCATAGTGAAAATTATAGTTTATCTGGAGCAATGCCAGTAGTATTCTAGGGAAGAGGTACTTCATATCAGAAGAAGATGAAGTGGGATGAGTAGGAGAATAATGGAGGTGGTAGTTCGAGCCATCCTTCTGGACTGTCTTAATTAGTGGCTTTAGACGCCGGATCAGTCTTATGCCACCATTTTGGGAAGGCAAGAAATGCACGATCGGTGTGTTCATAACCACCTAGACCTTACCATCAGTGTGTAAATATGGGGAACATGTAGTGTTTTTTTATATCCACACATCCATACCATGGTGGTGTAGCATCATCGGCTTTTAGAGGAATGTCATCCTAGTCAGAGCCATCCCGGATAGTGGATTCATGGTTTGGTGATCATTGTGGTAATGCTAGATCTTCTTCTTTCTAGAGTCGACTTAAGGTAGAGATATAGGTCATAAGTCATTCTCAGGCTCATGCATAGATGAGGAATCTTTATGCTGTAAATCAAGAAACACTAGAATCAGAAGCAAGGCCTGTGACAGTTTGAGGTACCATTTTTATTATGTCGTCTATAGTCATTTATTTGTTTGAGTTGGTGCCTCAATTTATTTTATCTCTAGCCATATTTTGGATGTGATGAAATTTCCAACTGAGATTATTTCAAAAGTGATAGAGTTGGTGAGGCTTCTGGGTAAGAAGAAATATCATGGTTTTATGTGTCCATCTTGTGAACTCACCCTATCGGGGGTCGAGTTGGAATAAGATTTTTTGTTTTAGAAATGGAACTCTTTGATGTGATCCTTAGTATCAATTTAATGGTTCATTTTCAGGCACACATCAATTGTTATAAATAATGATTGAGTTTCATGGAACCTGATGGAAGATCTTAGGTCTTCTATGTTGAATGGGATCCTTAGTAAAGACTTGATGGACCTCCACTTCTATAATTTGGAATTTTGGGTTTTCATATCTTTTCACTCATGTTGGAGGATGGTGGTGGTAGTGGTTTTGAGAGTTGATTACCTCATGTAGTAGATGAGTTCCCAGAGGTACTTTCAGATGAATTCTCAGGGTTACATATGGATCAAGATGTGGATTTCACCATTGATTTGGTGGTAGGAATGTAGCTGATATCTCTTCCCTCATACAGTTTGTCCCCCACCGATTTCATGGAATTAAAGATACACCAGGATGATTTGGAATCCAAAGGATTCATTCACCCAAGTTTCTCACCTTGGGATTCCCCAATCATGTTTTAAAAATAAGGATGATAGATCTCTATGGTTGTGTAATGATTACTGAAATAAAAATAAGGTGATGATCAATAAAAAATACCCCTTTCAACAAATTGATGACCTTTTTCATCAGCTCAAGGGTTGAGGAGGTTCTTTGAGGTTGTTTTTTTTGCATCACTAGGTCAGATTCATAGATTCATGTGTTCCTAAGATGGATTTTCAAAGCATGTACAACCATTTTAAGTATTTAGTCATTCTATTCGGGTTAAATAATGCTTCAGCGGTCATTATGGAACTCATGAATAGGGTGTTCCATTAGTATCTAAATTCTTTTTTTTTTGTATTCTTGAATGACATCTTGGTCTATTTGGGGACTTATGAGGGGCATGAGCATCATTTGAGGATTGTGTTGGGAACTCTTTGAGATCATTTCCTCTATGAGAAGATTTCCAAGTGCACCTTATGGACTAAGGAGGTGAAGTTTTTGGGCCATGTGGTCTTAGAATGAGGGGTTTCAGTGGACCCCGAGAATATCGGTGTAGAGATTTCATGGGAGCAGCCATAGAATGTTTTCAAGATTAGAGGCTTTATGGGCTTAGAAGGGCATTACAGGTGGTTCATTAGAGATTTCTCTCAGCTTTATTCACCCATGATGGTGATTACCCAAAAAGGAGTGAAGTTTGAATAGAACCCAGAATGTCAGGTGTTTTTTGAGGAGCTTAAGTGGTGGTTAACCACAGCCTATGTTTTGACAATTATGGAATCCCGCCATTTTACTGCATAACCTTACATGAAATTTTATAAATAGCAGATATTTTGTGTTTAGTGTATTGGAAATCAGGAACATAATACATAAAAACATAAAAAAAATTATTCTAATCCACTTAAAGGGATTATTCAAGGTTCATACTAAGTATATTTATTTCATCTCATAACCCTAGGACATACACCAAAGGAAAGGGTGAGAAGAGGGCCCAGTAAGGGAAAATAAGTGAAACAATTTACATGTGAACTTGAGTGATATTAATAAGAACATGAAGAATATAGGGAAGGCATAATAAAGAGGCATAATATAATAATTAGATCTCGAATCATAACTTGAAAATGTGGATAAAACATTTAATTTAGACATTAATAAGCATATCACCAAGGTCCATCCCCAAGGTGTCTTAAAATTTACCAAGGTTATTCACCAAAGTATCATAAAAGAATATTACCAAGGTTTATCACTGGGGTGTCATAAAAATTACCAACATTATTCACCAAAGTATTGTAAAAGAATATCACTAAGATTTCATAAAAATTACAAAGGTTATTCACCATGGTATCATAAAAGCATATCACTAAGGTTTATCACCGAGGTGTCATAAAAATTACCTAGGTGATTCACCAAGGTATCGTAAAACTTGTCATATCTAGATATTAATTTATTTACATAGTGCATTGGAGTCCTATTAGGTTGCACCCTTAATATGTCTTTAATTTCTTGTGAGCCACATATATCATAATCAAACATTTTATAAATAATCCAATGATAATAAAAGAAATGGGTTTCATATCAAAATCGTGGAATTTTAAAAAAAAGTGCTTAAAAACATGATCATTATGTCATTTATAACCCATAGAAAGGGAATTGGGGTTTTATGTATTTCAATTACAGAATAAAAAATATAATTTATATGTATTTTTTAATACCCATTGAAATGAAGTAGGTTTGGGTATTCACATAAATAAAATAAAATAATTTCTTTAGAAAAAGAGAGAGATTTTGAGATTAAAATTCTGTAGCATAACAGTTATGCAAAATGATTTTAGAAAACACTAAAAAGAGAGGGGAAATGGGTCACCCATTAATAAAATTATCATAATATAGTAGAGGTATATAATGAAATGTAAAATTTAAATACATAACGCATAAAATAAAACTTGAAAGGAAAATAGAAGTGGGGAATTCCCTTACAAAATTTCAGCATCCAAATGGTTTCACTTAAAAATTTATAAAATGAGTTGATGAGAGAAAAAGGGGTCTCTCATAATTTTTACATAATATGGATAGTAATGGGGTATGGAATGACATATACCAACATAAAAAATAAAAATTAAAAAGGAATAACATTAAAAGAGTGCTTGAAAAGAGAGGGGTGGTAGATTCCCTTACCTTGTAGAGTAACTTCTAAAAATCTATGATTGAGACCTGGAGGGATTGAGGACACCTTGGAAGGACTCATTGGGAGGTATAGATAGCATAAATTCATGGATTATGAATTTTTAATTAAAAGGGACAAAATAATGGGTGGGTATTTATAGAAGAAGTGAGGGAATATTTTATTAATTTCAAAGGACACCTCATTTGCAGTACCCCCAGTTTCGGGAATGTAACCCTTTATTGATATTTTTTATGGTTTTAAATTTAAGGGTGATGAATGGGAGAGTTGATAGAACTCTGAATGATTTTTTTAGGAAAAGGGGAAGTCGCATAGGCGGTGCACGTGTGGTCTAAACTGTGCGGCCAAATCATGCGTAGTTGGCCCTTGAGGCAGTAGCTTCTGCATGGGCGGTGCACAATTTGTCTAACAGTGCAGCCAAACTGTGCATAGAGTGTCTGCCGAGGTAGTGTCTAACGCACGGTTAGCACACGGTTTTTCTAACCATGCGAGCAAACTATGAAGCCACTTAAACGAGATCCTATAAAGGTGGATCTCACGCGTTTTTGGCTCTATGTGGCTCGTTTTTTCTCATAAGTAGCCCTAACTCGGGATTTTTCTTCTCCTAAAGTCAAAGAGGGTTCTCCCATTGTTCCAGAGGTGATTCAAAGGCTTCTCTTGGTGAATAAAAGCTTGATTCTTGAGGTATGTGATCGTTCTTCTTCGTTCTTGATCGGTTTCTTAGATCTACTTAGATCTACTTCTCCTCTTTTCTTGGTTTCTTAGATCTACGCCCATTATGGGTAGATATAAGTGTGTGGATGAAAAATATGATGATATTTGGTCTTTATATTGCTAGGAGAATAGATCTAATGCGGGTTCTTGAAGAAGCATCTTGGTTTTCTTGAGCGTTCTTCGTCTGTTGTGGTTTTCGTCAAAACCTTTGAGGTAGGAGGATTCACTCTCGACTCCTCTTGTTAGAATTTATTGTCTTAGTATTAAATTGGTTTATTTGGATGGATTTTATTGTGAAAATCATGGAATAAATCTTCTTTAGTGATGATTTATGGTTTTAGTGAAATTTTGAAATCTTGGTGAATTTTTGTGCAAAGTGATTTGGATTCTTGAATTTAAAATGTTGATTTTAAATTATGGATTTTCTGAAATTGTAAATGGTTTGATGAAAAATGGGTTTTCAATTAAAAGGTAGTTTTATTGAAATGGTTTGGAATTGAAATGGTTTTCATGGAAATGTTTTTCAATGAAAAGGTGTTTTTATTGAAATGGTGTTTTGGAATGATTGATGGGAAGATGTAGTGTGTGTTCATATTGAATTCAGGATGGACAAGGGATAGGAGTCCCCCCCATCAGTGTTGGTATGGATAAGGGTTAGCTATCTCATCCATCAAACATTCATATTACATTCGGGACAGATAAGGGTTAGGGGTCTCCCCCATCAGTGTTGGGATAGATAAGGGTTAGGGATCTCCCTCATCAAACATTCATGTGAATTTTATTTGGATAACGGTAAGAAGTCTCCCCCATCATGGTTGGGATGGATAAGGGTTAGGGATTTTATCCTCTTCTAGGTAGCATGCATGGTTGGTTTCATGGGTTTGTGGAATGGTTTGGGTGTGCCAAAAAGGGATCCTATGAAATGGTTCTAAAGCTTGTTTGGTTATTTTTCTGAAAAAATATCTTGTTGGAAAATTGGTTTCAATTGCTTTTGGAATGCCTTTGGTTATGAATGGTTTTGGAAACTTGTTTATATTTAGTTATAAACTACTTTTGAAAAAAAAATTATATAAACTGTTCTTTATATAAATGTTTCTAACCATTCTATCCTAGTGGAGTGAGTAGGGAAGTCATTGGGGAAACCTACTGAGTTTTATACTCACCCCTTCTTTGGCACTTTGGTGGTTTTGCAGATGTTGTATTCAGGTACACAGGTAAAGGTAAATCATCTTATTGTTAGTGGCTCATGGTGATGCTTGGGAGATGTTGTGGAGCTTGGAGCTTGTGGAGCATAGAGTCCTGGTGTCTTTTGAGAGTCTTGAGTTGTTCATCTACTATGTACCTTGATGCTTAGTTTGGTATTCTTCTGTTTTGTACTTGATGTGGTTTGACATAATGAATTCTTTTAGTGTTCATTATTTTGTTCATGCGTCATATAGTGAATGTTTGGTTATGCTTGGTTGGTTTATGGGTTGTTTATTAAAGGGTAAATCGTCCCCCAACTTTTATTTGAAACCATTCGGCATTTATTTCCAGCCTTTGGAATCATGGGAATGTCTCTTAAGGCCTAGTAATGACTCGTTGTACTCTCAGGCCAATGAGAATGGGTTGGTCATTACAAATGGTATCACATTGTTCAGTCCTTGCCTAACAAGTAGTCATCGATGTTCTTGGTCTTGGAGTTGAAATTCATTCTTGTCTATTCCTTGGGTCGAAATATTAGACAGGAGTAGGATTTTCGGAACTTGAAATGTATAGCATAAAGGGAAGTAGCTAACCCATTTTTGCTAAACTTCAAGTTACCAGGGTGTTGGGTATATAAGTGTTTTGGATACACTTCTAGAATGTTGATAAATCTCATTGTCATGGGTTTAGCCAATGAGATGAGCATGACATGCATTGTAGAGGAATAACTTCCCACTAGGATTGCATATCTCATTGTGAAGAATGAGTAAGGATTTTGTGCAAGGTGTGAATTTTTGAAAAATACAGAAATTGTTTTCCAGTAAAAGATTTTGAAAACATGGTATTTTCTGTATTTTGGAAATGGGTTTATTTTCAAAAGGCATGAGGAATGTTTTCAAAAAATTTTGAACATGGGAAAAAGGTCATTTTGAAAACAATGTTAGGATTGATGATGTGATATAATTTGAAATTCTAATCCATCAGTTGCTAGAGAGTGAGATTGATGGAGGTTTTTGTTGGTTTAGAAAATGGAACCTAGTAGGCATCGTCGGAACCAACCCCAAGAAGCTTTGGAGAATGTGACTGCACCTGATCCACGTGTGAACCAACAGCTGGTTCAGAGTATCGTCCAAGATTTTCAAGCTATGGATATGGGGAACCGGAGGAATGATCCAAAGCATGTGGATCATACCATTCAGTTCATGAAGCAGAATCCACTAAACTTTCGGGGTGATGTTGAACCCAAGAAGGCGAAGGTGTGGCTAAGTAGGATGAATTGTATCTTCAATTTCATCGACACATCAGTAGAAGTGAAAGTAAAGTTGGCGACGTATATGCTCTAGGATCTTTCACATCAGTGGTTGGATTTAGCGGTGCATGATAAATTGGATGAAGGCCTTACATGGGAGGATTTGGAAGAATTTCTCAACAAAAAATTCTATTCTCACACGTTCAAGATCCAGAAAACGATGGACTTCTTCAGCCTAAAACAAGAGAGTCTCTCTGTCATAGAGTATGCAGCTAAATTCATGAATTTATTCCGTTTTTCACCAGAGGTTGCGGCAAGTGTGTCGTTGAATGAGCACATCTTCAAATCGGGGCTAAGACAAGAGATTCAATCTAAGATTTCGGTGCTCTGAATTACGGATTATACAGAGTTGCTGAACAGAGTGACTTTTGCTGAACGTGATATCTCAGGATCGATAGGAGGAGGTATGAAGATACCTATAGGAAATGGTGGGAACTCAACCTCTAGGAACAAGAGGAAAAGGGACACCTATTTCCATGGTGTAAGTGGAAATCAGTATCAGATAGTGGGATCAATGAACCTTCCTCCATGACCCCAGAGCAAAGCAGGTTGTTTTCAATGTTGTTCGCTTGACCACAAAAGGCGAGATTGTACGGCGCAACATAGATCATGTCACAATTGCAAGAAGATGGGGCATCTACAGTGCTATTGTAGGAATTATCTAGGGTCAGGTGCGCGTGACACTTCCTACACGTCACAAGCAGTGTATGCTTCGACAGGACGAGGACAGCAGATTCAGTCTCGTCATCATCATAGAGGTAGCCATGGTTATTCTCAAAATACCATGACTCTTCAACTAGGGAAATATCAACAAGGAAACAAGGAGAACAGTGCAGCGACGAATCAATTGTATAGATCTAAGCAGATGATTGTCGATGATCAGACTGGACCATCTGTAGTGAGAGGTAAGGTTCTTTTGAATTTTACCCTTGTGCAAGTGTTGTTTGATACTGGTGCATCTCATTCCTTCATTTCCTCTCATGTTGTTGACTTGATATGTTTAAAACTGGAAATGATGCCTTCTATTTTGAAACTGAAAACCACTCTTGGTGAAAGAGAACGTCAAGCATTTGTGTGTAGAGCATGTGCTATAACTGTTGATAGAGCTTAGTTAAAATGGGACTTCTCGATGTTGGACATGGACTTCTATGATGTAATCATGGGTATGGATTGGTTGACAATGTTTAAGGATCACATCGAATGTTATTGGAGAATGGTTAGTTTCACGACTAAGGACAACATAAACCGTATCTTCAGAGGAGAGAGGATGGTAAAGAAAGGTGCAAAGAACTTGTTGGCACCAATGGTGGGAACGATATCTTACCAACTAGAAGTGTTGACTTTGGCATCAATGGAAGAGATTGAGGAAAATAGTTTTCCAGCTGTTGTGGATCAATTTCTAGATTTCTTTCCCAACAAATTCTCAGGGTTACCACCTCTAAGGTAAGTGGAGCTTACGATTGATCTCCTTCCAGGGACCAGTCCTATTTCCCTTCCGTATTATAGGATGGAACCAATAGAGTTATGGGAATTGAAAGTGTAGTTAGAGGAGCTGGAAAGCAAGGGTTTCATTTGACCAAGTACTTCTCCATGGGAAGCACCGGTGTTGTTTGTGAAGAAGGCAGATGGAACTCTTTGACTGTGTGTTGATTATCGTAAGCTTAACCAAGTTACGATACACAATAGATATCCACTTACACACATTGATGATCTGTTTGATCAATTAAGGGGAGATCAGTGGTTCTCCATGATTGACTTCCGATCAGAATGTCACCAATTGTGGGTTCAGAAGGAGGATATTCCAAAGACATGTTTCAGAAGTAGATATGGACACTATGATTATGTATTCATGCCTTTCAGTCTAACAAATTCACCAGCGGTCTTCATGGATTTGATGAATCAAATATTTCAGTGATATATGGATTCTTTTGTCGTGGTGTTTTTTGGATGATATTTCGGTCTATTCAAAGAGAAGGGTTGATCATGATGTGCACCTAGAAATAGTGTTACAAATCCTGATAGATCATTGTTTGTATGCCAAATTATCAAAGTGTGATTTTTGGATATAGGAAGTACGTTTCCTTGGCCATGTTATTTCTGAGAAAGGCAATTCTATTGATCCTGAAAATATAGAATCCATTATCTCTTGGAAACCACCGAAGAATGTGTTCAAGATACACATTTTTCCTGGTCTAGATGGTTACTACCGATGCTTTGTGCATGATTTCTTATGACTAGCTTCACCAATGATAGCTCTGACGAAGAAGAATGCTCTATTCCAATAGATAGAAGAATTTCATAAGTCTTTCCAAGAAATGAAAGTTTGGCTTACGTCAACAGCTATCTTGATCTTTCCATAATCAGGACAGGGGTATGTGGTGTATTGTGATGCTTCAGGATCAGGGTTGGATTGTGTTCTCATGAAAAGAGATCATGTGGTTGCTTATGGTTCAAGGCAGTTGAGGGTGCATGAGAAAAATTACCCAACACACGATTTGGAGTTTGCTACAGTTGTTCATTCGTTGAAAACATGGAGACATTATCTATTTGGTGAGAAATTTACTGTTTTTATGGATCACAAAAGCTTGAAACACATTTTCTCACAACTAAATTTGAATTTGAGGCAAAGGAGATGGATGGAGTATCTCCAGATGTTTGACTTTGAATTTATGTACACACCAGGAAAAGGGAATTCGGTGGTGGATGCATTGAGTAGAAAGTCATATGCTCAGTTGGAAAAAGAAGCTTTAGATGAATGGTAGTTGATGTCAATCTTAGCCGACATGCATGTGGAATTTGAAGACCGAGGTGATGTTGTTGTTTTCTTTTCATCTACACTTGTTCTTGATTTAGTAAATATTATCAAAGAAGCAGAAGTATCTAAAGAAGAATGTCTTGTTGTAAGTTCAAAACTCAATGTTGGGGAGACCATTGATGGTTGGAAACTTGATGGGGGTTCGATTTTGTGTTTCAGAGATCGAATGATTGTACCTATGGTTTGTTAGGAACAACTCCTTCATTATTACCACCATTCAAGATGGGTTGTACATCTAGGAACACAGAATATGTATAAGGTGTTGAAGGTGCAGTTTTGGTGGAGCGTCATGAAAAGAAAGGCGGTCGAGTTCATCTCGTGGTGCTTAACTTGTAAGCAGGTTAAAGCAGAGCATTAGAGACCAACTGGTATGTTACAATATTTATCTATCCCAGTGTGGAAATGGGATCATATAGAAATGGATTTTGTTACAGGTCTTCTAAGAACGGTCCGGAAACACGATGCCATTTGGGTGATAGTGGATCGTCTAACCAAGTCGGCCCATTTCATCCCTATTCGTGAAACCCATACAGTGGAAGATCCTTCAAAAATATATATCCGAGAAGTGGTGAAGAGGCATGGTGTACTAGTGTCTATAGTCTCAAATAGAGATCTGAGGTTCACATCTCATTTCTGGAAATCATTTCAGCAAGCTCTCATAACTTAGTTTACTATGAGCACGGCATATCATCCCCAGATGAATGGGAAGTCCGAGCGGACGATACAAATGTTGGAAGACATGTTGTGGGCTTGTGTAATGGATTTTGGTGGCTCATGGGAGGAGAATATACCCTTGGTGGATTTATCATACAATAACAACTATCAAGCCTCGATACGCATGGCTCCGTTTGAAGCATTGTATGGGCGTCCTTGTCGTTCTCCACTATGCTGGGTGGAAACGGGTCAAACATGACTAGTCAGGCCAAGCCTTGTCCAGGAGACAACAAAGAAGATCCAGTTGATTAGAAAGAGGATGGAGACGGCTCAGAGTCGTCATAAATCTTATGCAGATCACCATCGAAGTCTGTTTTTCGTTCGTTGTGGGTGATCATGTCTTCTTGAAGATCTCTCTAAGGCTTGGACATCATCATTTCCGGAAGCAAGGAAAGTTATCTACTAGATAAATTGGCCCTTTTGAGATACTGGAACAGGTTATAGAGGTGGAATATCATTTTGCATTACCACCATGGTTCAGTTTAGTGCACAATGTCTTCCATGTATCTCAGTTGAAAAGGTATCAGCCTGATCCTGACCATGTGATCAGATGGGATCACGTTGACCTAGAGCCAGATGCTTCATTGATACATACACCAGTACAGATTTTGGATAGGAAAGATAAAGACTTTCATGGAAAAATCATCAGTCTAGTGTGGGTTTTATGACATTATCTCCAGATTTAGGAAGATACTTGGGAACTTGAGAAGGAAATGAAAGAGCAGTGGCTGGAACTCTTTTAGTTGGGAGAAGGTTTTCTACTATCCGAGGACGGAAATTCCAATGGTGGGAAGAATTGTGTACCCCCAGTTTCTGGTATGTAACCCTTTCTTGATACTTTTTATGTTTTTAAAGCTAAGGGTGACGAATGGGAGATTTGGGAGAACTTTGAATGATGTTTTCAGGCAAAGGGGAAGTCGCACGGGCGGCGCACGAGTTGTCTAAACCGTGCGGCCAAACCATGCGTAGTTGGACCTTGAGGCAGTAGCTTCCACATGGGAGGCACACGGTTTGTCTAACTATGCGGCCAAACCGTGCATAGAGTGTCTTCCGAGGCAGTGGCTAATGCACGGTTAGTGCACGGTTTGTATAACCCTGCGAGCAAGCTGTGCAGCCACTTAAATGAGATCCTATAAAGGTGGATCTCACGCGTTTTTGCCTCTATGTGGATCTTTTTTCCTTCTAAGTGGCCCTAACTTGGGATTTTTATTCTCCTAAGGTCAAAGAGGGTTCTCCCATCATTCTGGAGGTGATCTGAAGGCTTCTCTTGGCGAATCAAAGCCGTATTCTTGAGGTATGTGATCGTTCTTCTTTATTCATGATTGGTTTCTTAGATCTACTTAGATATACTTCTCCTCTTTTCTTTATTTCTTATATCTATGCCCATTATGGGTAGATCTAAGTGTTTGGATGCCAAATAAGATGAGATTTGGTCTTGATCTTGCTACGAGAAGAGATCTAAGGTGGGTTCTTGAAGAAGCAACCCGGTTTTCTTGAGCTTTCTTCGTCCGTTGTGGTTTTCGTCAAAACCTTTGAGGTAGGAAGCTTCACTCTCGACTCCTCTTATTATAATTTATTGGATTAGTCTCAAATTGGTTTATTTGAATGGATTTGATAGTGAAAATCATGGAATAAATCTTCTTTAGTGATGATTTATGGTCTTAGTGAAATTGCAAAATCTTGGTGAATTTTTGTGCAAAGGGATTTGGCTTCTTGAATTTGAAATGTTGATTTTAAATTATGGATTTTCTGAAATTGTAAATGGTTTGATGAAAAATGGGTTTTCAATAAAATGGGAATTTTATTGAAATGGTTTGGAATTGAAATGGTTTTGATGGAAATGGTTTTCAAAAAAAGGTGTTTTTATTTAAAGGGTGTTTTGGCATGATTGATGGGCAGATGTGGTGTGTGTTCATATTGCATTCGGGATGGAAAAGGGATAGGAGTCTCCCCCATCAGTGTTGGGATGGATAAGTTTTAGGTCTCTCCCCCGTTAAAAATTCATATTGTATTCAGGATGGATAAGGGTTAGGGGTCTCCCCCATCAGTGTTGGGATGGATAAGGGTTAGGGATCTCCCCCGTCAAACATTCATGTGCATTTGGGTTGGATAAGGGTAAGAAGACTCCACCATCATGGTTGGGATGGATAAGGGTTAGGGCTTCTCCCCTCTTCCAGGTAGCATGCATGGTTGGTTGCATGGGTTTGTGGAATGGTTTGGTTGTGCCAAAAAGGAATCTTGTGAAATTGTTACAAAGCTTGTTTGGTTATTTTTATAGAAAAATAACTTGCTGGAAAATTGGTTTCAATTTCTTTTTGAATGCCTTTTGTTATGAATGGTTTCGGAAACTTGTTTATATTTAGTTATAAACTGATTTTGAAAAACTTTTTTATATAAATTGTTATTTATATAAATGTTGCTAACCATTCTATCCTGGTGGGGTGAGTAAGGAAGTAATTGGGGAAACCTACTGAGTTTTATACTCACCTATGCTTTGGCACTTTGGTGCTTTTGCAGATGTTGTATTCTGGGACACAGGTAAAGGTAAAGCATCTTATTGTTAGTGGCTCATGGTGATGCTCAGGAGATGTTGTGGAGCTTGGAGATTGTGGAGCATGGATTCATGGTGTCTTTTGAGATTCTTGAGTTGTTCATCTGATATGTACATTGATTCTTAGTTTGGTCTTCTGTTGTTGTGTACTTGATGTGGTTTGACATAATGAATATGTTTAGTGGTCATTATTTTGTTCATGCATCATATAGTGAATGTTTTGAGGACATGCTTCGTGAATGTGTCCTAGAATTTGGAGGTTCTTGGGATATCCATTTGGGATTGGTTGAGTTTTCTTATAATAACAGTTACCAATCCTCGATTCGAATGGCTCCTTTTGAGGTGCTCTATGGTAGGCCATGTCGGTCCCCCCTATGTTGGGCTAAGGTAGGAGAGACTTCACTACTGGGGACGTGTAAAGACCCATAAATTTCAAGGAAATTTTTTTTTCTTAATTTTCTTTGGAATTTTACAAGAACGCAGTTTCTGACGGCACCTGATTCTGAGGCCCGGTGTGACCGGAATCATTTTCCGAAGTTGGCTCGGGTACATTCAGTGAACGGACGAGCGGGTTTTTCTAACTTTTGAACCGGCCCTCGGAATCATATTCTGAGGGCACCGATGAAATCGCAGCGCCGGTATTTGCTTAGAAACACATCTTCCGGAGTTGCGTTTGCTCGGGTGTGGTTTTAAATTTTCGGGCTTAAAGTTAAGATATAAAATAATTTTACGACAAACTTTATTTTATTTCACTTAATCCACTTGGAACTCACTTGAATTCCACTTAAAGCGGCTTAAGCTGAGTTGTTGCGGATAGGATGTTCTCCAAAAATATCCTACCCTCTTGGTAGGATATTTGTGAGGTGGGACCCGCACGAGCCCCACTGTTTCTTTTCCGCTAAGTAACGCACCCGCAAAAACCCGTCATTATGAAAGTCAACTGATGCGTTTCTTAAATTCTTAACGCACCATTTAATTGGGCAGTTTTCTTCGTTGAATTAAATGGGCGGTTTATTCGTTGAAATTAATTCTATGAATTAATTTCATTCGTTTCTTAACCAGTTTGAAATCCGTTGGCATAATAATAAAATAAGACCAACGCACGGCTTCTAGAAAAATGTTCGTTGAGAGGATTTGACAGAAACCAAGAGTTCTTCATCCTCCTTCGCGAATAATGCGAAGAACGCGAAGAACGCGAAGAACGCGAAGAACGCGAAGAACGCCAAGCCCTCAGAAATCGACGACGCAATGCCAAGTTCCGCGACGCCGGCGATTCTTCTTCCGCGACGTTCTTCCACGGCAATCCAACCCCGCGACAACCTTCGATCGGCAGCGACAAGGTAGGGGGTTGCGCTCTTTTCTTTTTTTTTAAATTACCTTGTGGATTAAAACAACATTATGGATTTAATTATTATTAATTAAATATTTTTGTTCTTGAACCTCGGAGTTCGTCGACGCGACACCCTTCCGCGACGACGCAACGCTAGATACCGCGACGACGCGACGATCCCCTCTTTCCGCAAAGAACGCGCGTGCGACGACTTGATGAGGTAGGGATTTTTGTTTTGGAAATGCCCTTATTCCCGTGAAAGTTTCTTTAAAATTAAAGAACCGGATGCAAATGAACAATTTTAATTTATTAAAATTGTTGTATCATGTGTTGATTTATTTTCTTCTGTTGTTTTTATCTAACGCGGAGGGTGCTGGCCAAACGAACACGGCCTGACAACCCTCCGCCGTTCTTCGTGGTTGTGAAGATTTGGTGGGCAATGGAAAATCGTGACTCAAGGGAAGTTTTTTGATTCCGTAGTGAAGAACGGAACCCGGGAGGAGCACCGGCGCAGACGGGAAGGAAAACGGACCATCAGAGCAACTCCAGTGGCCCGCGGAAGATTCCGGCGGTGCGGGTCACCATCGCGGCTGAAGCCGCGGCGGCGGCGGCCAACGGACCCACGGCCGCGCGGGTCCGGTTCGCCCACACGGGACGCGGCAGAAGCCGCGTCCGCGGTTCTCCAGCGCGGCCCACGCGGGGCCGCGGCATCTCCAGACCGCGGTGGGGGGGGGGGGCAGCACCCCGCGGTGCACGGCCGTTCGGCTGCTCGACCAAACCGAGCCTGGCCGGTCCGACAGGCCGGGCCACGCCCTGGCCGGACCGGGCCGGGTCGGCCCGGGCCCGGACCCCCCGTCTTCGGACCGTTTTCAGTCTTTTGCCCGTAACTTGAGCTACGGGCCTCCAAACGACTCCCCGTAAACAGTAACGCGATCCTTGGATCGAGACGGTCGTTTCGGTATATCTCACTCCAGGTTTCGGATTACTTTGGGTTCAGCCGGGTTGGTTCGTACACGAAACCAACCGGGCCCTCGGAGCGGAAACGTTCATATCTTGAGCTATGGACGTCCGATTTACGTGCCGTCAGCTTTGTTGAATTCCTCTATGTGAGATGGATCTTTTGGATCACTCCGCCCGAGTTTTGGACGTAGGTGGAGTACGGTCGGGTTGGTTTTGCCTTAAAACCCAACCGGGCCCCTGGGACGAAAAATCCAATAACTCTCAGATCGGGCGTCCGATTGACGCGCCGTCAGCGATGTTGAGTTCCTGTTGACGATACGGAACTTTTGGATACATCAACTTCGGACTTTGTGACATTTGATGTATCGGCCTCTCAGCTCGTGGAGCGGACCCTCCCGAACGAGCTTGTTGTGTGCAGGAACCCTAGAGCTGGCTACGACTGCTACTTCGACAGCGACGACTGTGTAGAGATCCTCAGTGGACTACAACGACGACTGTGAAAAGATCCTCAGTGGACTGCGAAGATGAAGACAGCTGGTCTTGTATCCTATGTGGGTCCCAGCATAGATGATTCAATACTGGTCTTGTATCCTATGGGGGTCCCAGTATAGATGAATCAATGAAGACAGCTGGTCTTGTACCCTATGTGGGTCCTAGTTGTGCTGGTCTTGTATCCTATGTGGGTCCCAGCATAGATGATTCAATAATGGTCTTGTATCCTATGTGGGTCCCAGTATAGATGAATCAATGAAGACAGATGGTCTTGTATCCTATGTGGGTCCTAGCTGTGCTGGTCTTGTATCCTATGTGGGTCTCAGCTTAGATGATTCAATACTGGTCTTGTATCCTATGTGGGTCCCAGTATAGATGAATCAATGAAGACAGCTGGTCTTGTATCCTATGTGGGTCCTAGCTGTGCTGGTCTTGTATCCTATGTGGGTCCCAGCTTAGATGATTCAATACTGGTCTTGTATCTTATGTCGGTCCTAGTATAGATGAATCAATGAAGACAGCTGGTCTTGTATCCTATGTGGGTCCTAGCTGTGCTGGTCTTGTATTCTATGTGGGTCCCAGCTTTGATGATTTTGTGCTGGTCTTGTATCCTATGTGGGTCCCATCATAAACGAAACAATGAAGACAACTGGTCTGGTATCCTCAGTGGGTCCCAGCTTAGATGATTCAGTGTCTACATCTGATCATCCCTTTCACCTTTTCGACGATGTATACCTGTGTGAGCTGAATCCTGTGTTACTCTCCTTTGTGGATTGTGTTGAGCTATCCTGTGTGGATTTACTATTTACTCTCCTTTGTGGATTGTGTTGAGCTATCCTGTGTGGATTTACTATTTACTCTCCTTTGTGGATTGTGTTGAGCTATCCTGTGTGGATTTACTGTTTACTCTTCTTTGTGGATTGGGCTGATCTATCCTGTGTGGATTTACTGTTTACTCTCCTTTGTGGATTGTGTTGTGCTATCATGTGTGGGTATACGTTTGCTTTCCTATGTGGACTGGGTTGTGCTTGGGCTCGGACGTTGGAGTGGAACGGGAATTGATGAATTAGGTATATGTATGGGCACATACCTAAGCCGTGTCAGATTTTACTTCGTGATTGTATCTTTCCTTTGTGGTTTATCCTTTTTGGATTTCGGTAGACCTTCGGGGGTCTCGGGGTCCCTACTGAGTAGCTTATACTCACCCCTGCACGGGCTATGCCCGCACTACGTTGTGTTGGTTGCAGACGACAGACAGCGCTGGTCGTGGTGGAGGCTTGCGGAGCAGGATGGTACCTGGAGGTGGACCACTGGGCTGGACGTACTCGGAGCGGTCAGGTGGACCGGAGGAGCAGTGGAGGCTGTCTATACCCACCCTTCAGGTGGGACTTCTAGAGGACGGATCGATGCTGCGGATTTTCTTTTCAGTTGCTGTTTTTTTTTTCCTTCAGTTGTACTTTACAGTTGGGCTTGTATTTCCGGCCCCTTTTACTTTCAGCACAGCCTGTTACAGTTTTCACTTAGTGTTTACTTTTCCACTTGCTTACTCTGTGGTGCTTGTTTACTTTTCAAAGGAAATGCCTTCCCTTTTTGTTGGGATTTACACCTTGGTGCTAGTCGCCATCCCCTGGCCTATGGAAGGCGGGCTTGGGGTAGTTACGGCACGGGCCCCGAGGATGGGTTGTGACAAATTGGTATCAGAGGTGGTCGGTTCTACCGCAGACTCTGATCTTTCTTCTATGTGAAGCAATAGTGTTCAGCGTATTGGGTGTGGTTATCAGTCCAGGGAGTCCAGTGTTGGTGCGGCGACCGACGTATCCGTACACTAGGACCCTGACTTCTGATTTCCGACTTAATGCACAGAAACACTGATTGCATGTGTGTTCAAGTTTTCTTTGTGATTACTTGTGTCAGCTCACCAGGTATACAATTCTGACCGTGGCGCACCTTCTTCTTTTAGGATGGCCCCACGATGGCAGCCAGCTAGGGTTTCGAGAGAGGAGCGTGATGACAGCCCACCGAGCGACGAGGCCTTGGTGCAGGGCTCCTTGTCAGCAGAGGCACTGGTGGTACCTTTACCCGCTGAGCCAGCTATGCTACTATCCCTAGCCACTGACGATGCACGTCGCCTTAGCGTGCTGCACGAGTTCCAGCGTCAGCGACCGCCCAGGTTCCACGGGGAGACAGACCCCCAGGCAGTCGAGGACTGGCTGGAGGCAGTGGTGCGAGTTTTCAGGCTAGTGAGGACACCAGCAAACCTCATGGTGATCCTCGCAGCGAGCCTCCTGCACGCGGCAGCAAGCAGATGGTGGAGCTTGATGCTCTAGGTGCACGACGAGGCATCTCTCCTCTAGACGGACTTTGAGAGCATCTTCCGCTCTGAGTTCGTCCCAACCACCCTTCGTGCGGTGCGCATACAGGAGCTACTACAACTGCGGCAAGGCAGCATGACAGTGGCCCAGTACTCGGCGAGATTTACTGATCTCTCGCGCTACTCCACAGATATGGTACGAGACCCGTTCTTCCGGGCCCGGACCTTCAAGCAGGGACTGAGGCACGAGATCAGGGCTTCGATGATCTCCCTCAACATTTCGACACAGGCAGAGGTGTTGGAGAGAGCCCTTGTAGTGGAGAGTTTTCTCACCGAGCAGGCTCCAGTGACAGGGCCCCCCACAGGACGGCCCGTAGCAGGGTCTTCTGCAGCTGGAAGTATACATGTGACGCAGAGGTTCAAACAAGCCAGACCATCAGATGGGAAGTCTTAGGATGAAGATTCGGTTGTGCGGGGCACCCGAAGGAGAGCCAGCTACACGAGGGGAAAGCATTTCTACGCATGCAGCGGGCGAGGTCACATGGCTCGAGACTGCCCGACTCATCTTACAGATGAGCAGCATGTGGTAGAGGGACCTCCTAGACAAAGGTTCGGCCACGGTGGTCCGCAGGGTGCAGGCGGACGAGGCAGAGGAGCTGGCCGAGTGGCCGATGGTGGGAGACGCTTCGAGGTGTTGGCACCACCACCACCAGGAGGTCCACCCCGACAGCAGGGAGTTGGTGGACATGGGAGAGCTCAGCTTCAGGTAGCTGAGGCCTTCGATCATGGAGCTCTAGGAGCAGATAGACAGGAGCGGAACTAGTGGATACGTCTTTTGTACTTCTAGTTCCTTGTTGCTGTTGTGTAGTGTCTTTGTATTATGAGATGCAATAATAAAATACTCATACCTTTGTGATGTTTTCATACCTATCCTCTTTTGTGTTTTTACTAAGAGGTTCCATTTTAGACTGTTGACTTGACCCTCACTTGTGAGACATCTACTGGAGGAGACCCAGTTACCACACACTGATGCCGACAGTCTGACTCAACCCTTGGAGGCGAGAGTAATGGTTGGATCTCTTGGTAGTAGCGTCGAGGCCTTACGACGTCATCCTTGGTATGGATTAGTATCATCCATGTTGGGATTGACTGTATTAGGCGAAGAACATGGTTCATCAAGGGGATGAGACTGGATTTATCTTATCGGCAAAGAAGAAATCCCAGCAGCTCTTGTAGGACTAGAAAGGTCCAAGTCATCTATGAGCGGATGAGGACAGCTCAGAACTGGCAAAAGTCTTATGCTGATAGAAGGCGGAGGCCACTAGAGTTCGAGGATGGCGACCACGTCTTCTGGAGTGTATCACCTCAACGTGGATTACGGAGATTTGGCCGAGGCGGCAAGTTGTCTCCATGCTTCATCGGACCATTCCAGGTCCTCGACAAGATTGGCGAGGTGGCTTAACGTCTGGCTCTACCACCTCAGTTGCACCGGGTGCACGGCGTCTTCCACATATCTCAGCTGAGGAGATACGTGCATGACCCGACGCACATCGTTGACCATGGGGATCTAGACGTAGATGATGGGGTGACTTTTGCAGAGGTCCCAGTAGAGATCGAGGATCGACAGGAGCGGGTCCTACGTGGATGATCGATTCCTCTAGTGCGCTTCAGATAGCAGCACGGGAACCTCCAGGAGAGCACTTTGGAGCGGGAGGCTCAGTTGCGTGCTCAGTACTGCCTTTGTATCCCTAAGTTTGTGGTGAAGATTTACGGGGACGTAAAGCCCTGTGGTGGGAGTAATGTAAAGACCCGTAAATTTCAAGGAAATTTTTTTTTCTTAATTTTATTTGTAATTTTACAAGAACGCAATTTCTGACGGCACCTGATTCCGAGGCCCGGTGTGTCCGAAATCATTTTCTGAAGTTGGCTCGGGTACGTTCAGTGAACGGACGAGCAGGTTTTTCTAACTTTTAAACTGGCCCTCGGAATCAAATTCTGAGGGCACCGATGAAATCGCAGCGCCGTTATTTGCTTAGGAACGCCTCTTCCAGAGTTGTGTTTGCTCGAGTGTGGTTTTTAATTTTCGGGCTTAAAGTTAAGAAATAAAATAATTTTACGACAAAATTTATTTTATTTCACTTAAGCCACTTGGATCTCACTTGAATGCCACTTAAAGCGGCTTAAGATGAGTTGTTGCGGATAAGATGTTATCCAAAAATATCCTACCCTCTTGGTAGGATATTTGTGAGGTGGGACCCACACGAGCCCCACCGTTTCTTTTCCGCTAAGTAACGCACCCGCGAAAACCTTTCATTATGAAAGTCAACTGATGTGTTTCTTAAATTCTTAACGCACCATTTAATTGGGTAGTTTTCTTCATTGAATTAAATGGGCGGTTTATTCGTTGAAATTAATTCTATGAATTAATTTCATTAGTTTCTTAACCAGTTTGAAATCCGTTGGCGTAATAATAAAATAAGACTAATGCACGGCTTTTAGAAAAATGTTCGTTGAGAGGATTTGACAGAAACCAAGAGTTCTTCATCCTCCTTCGCGAAGAACACGAAGAACACAAAGAACACGAAGAACGCGAAGAACGCGAAGAACACGAAGAACGCGAAGAACTCCGAGCCCTCGGAAATCGACGACGCGACGCCAAGTTCTGCGACGCCGGCGATTCTTCCTCTGCGACGTTCTTCCACGACAATCCAACCCCGCGACAACCTTCGATCGGCAGCGACAAGGTAGGGGGTTACGGTCTTTTCTTTTTTTTTTTAAATTACCTTGTGGATTAAAACAACATTATGGATTTAATTATTATTAATTAAATCTTTTTTTTCTTGAACCTCGGAGTTCGTCGATGCAACACCCTTCCACGATGACGCGACGCCGGATACCGCGACGACACGACGATCCCCTCTTTCCGCAAAGAACACGCGTGCGACGACTTGATGAGGTAGGGATTTTTGTTTTGGAAATGCCCTTATTCCCATGAAAGTTTCTTTAAAATTAAAGAACCGGATGCAAATGAACAATTTTAATTTATTAAAATTTTTGTATCATGTGTTGATTTATTTTTTCCCATTGTTTTTATCTAACACGGAGGGTGCGGGCCAAACGAACACGGCCCGACAACCCTCCGTCGTTCTTCGTGGTTGTGCGGATTTGGCGGGCGATGGAAAATCGTGACGCAAGGGCAGTTTGTTGATTCCACAATGAAGAACGGAACCCAGAAGGAGCACCGGCACAGACGGGAAGGAAAACGGACCACCGGAGCAACTCCGGTGGCCCGCGGAAGATTCCGGCGGCGCGGGTCGCCGGCGCGGCGGCGCCGGCAGCCGGAGGCGGTGGCGCCCCGATGCGCCACTGGACGAGGTCGCCGCTGCTAAAGCCGCGGCGGCGGCGGCCAACGGACCCGCGGCCGCGCAGTCCCGGTTCGCCCGCACGGGACGCGGCAGAAGCCGCGTCCACGGTTCTCCAGCACGGCCCACGCGGGGCCGCGGCATCTCTAGACCGCGGGGGGGCAGCGCCCCGCGGCGCATGGCCGTTCGGCCGCTCGGACTAACCGAGCCAGGCCGGTCCAACCGGTCGGGCCGCGCCCTGGCCGGACCGGACCGGGTCGGGTTCACCCGGTTCGGCCGACCCAGGGGGGGTCGGCCCGGGCCCGGACCCCCCTTCTTCGGACCATTTTCGGTCTTTTGCCCGTAACTTGAGCTACATGCCTCCAAACGACTCGCCATTAGCGGAAACGCGATCCTTGGATCGAGACGGTCGTTTCGGTATATCGCACTCAAGGTTTCGGATTACTTTGGGTTCGGCCGGGTTGGTTCGTACACAAAACCAACCGGGCCCTCGGAGTGGAAACGTTCATATCTTGAGCTACAGACGTCTGATTTATGTGCCGTCAGCTTTGTTGAATTCCTCTATGTGAGACGGATCTTTTGGCTCACTCCTCCCGAGTTTTGGACGCAGGTGGAGTACGGTCGGGTTGGTTTTGCCTTAAAAACCAACCAGGCCCCTGGGACGAAAAAGCCAATAACTCTCAGACCGGGCATCCGATTGACGTGCCGTCTGCGATGTTGAGTTCCTGTTGACGATACGGAACTTTTGGATACATCAAATTCAGACTTTGTGATAGTTGATGTATCGGCCTCTCGGCTCGTGGAGCGGACCCTCCCGAATGAGCATGTTGTGTGCGGGAACCCTAGAGCTGGCTGCGACTGCTACTTCGACAGCGACGACTGTACAGAGATCCTCAGTGGACTGTAGTGACGACTGTGCAAAGATCCTCAGTGGACTGCGACGATGAAGACAGCTGGTCTTGTATCCTATGTGGGTCCTAGTTGTGCTGGTCTTGTATCCTATGTGGGTCCCAGCTTAGATGATTCAATACTGGTCTTGTATCCTATGTGGGTCCCAGTATAGGTGAATCAATGAAGACAACTGGTCATGTATCCTATGTGGGTCCTAGCTGTGCTGGTCTTGTATCCTATGTGGGTCCCAACTTAGATGATTCAATACTGGTCTTGTATCCTATGTGGGTCCCAGTATAGATGAATCAATGAAGACAGCTGGTCTTGTATCCTATGTGGGTCCTAGCTGTACTGGTCTTGTATCCTATGTGGGTCCCAGCTTAGATGATTCAATACTGGTCTTGTATCCTTTGTGGGTCACAGTATAGATGAATCAATGAAGACAGCTGGTCTTGTATCCTATGTGGGTCCTAACTGTGCTGGTCTTGTATCCTATGTGGGTCCCAGCTTAGATGATTCAATACTGGTCTTGTATCCTATGTGGGTCCCAGTATAGATGAATCAATGAAGACAGCTGGTCTTGTATCCTATGTGGGTCCTAGTTGTGCTGGTCTTTTATCCTATGTGGGTATCAGCTTTGATGATTCTGTGCTGGTCTTGTATCCTATGTGGGTCCCAGCATAAATGAAACAATGAAGACAGCTGGTCTGGTATCCTCAGTGGGTCCCAGCTTAGATGATTCAGTGTCTACATCTGATCATCTCTTTCACCTTTTCGACGATGTATACCTATGTGAGCTGAATCCTATGTTACTCTCCTTTGTGGATTGTGTTGAGCTATCTTGAAAACGGCCTCGGATAACCAAACGGATCACACCATTTCAATCCTTGCTGAAAAATTCACATGATCGACTATTCATTCACCCGAAACAGACTCTTTATGAAGAAACTACATTCCACCACACTGTGTAGTGCCCCATGGGGACCACACATCGATCTAGAAACACATCAAATAGATTTTACCATTGATATCCCCTTAAAAACACATGGGATTGGGTATTCATTTGTCCAAAACAGACACCTAGTGAAAAGTGATATTTCACCACAAGCGCTCAAAACGGGGCTCATTGTAATGCCCCAACCCTAGTTACCCAATGTTAGTGCATTATTACGTAACATTGGCATGATCACAAGAGATAAAATCCTTAAAGACCGATCATTTTAGTAGCCTTGGAAGTACTAGATACATACATAATTTTTACATTACATTATAAAATGAAAAACAACAAAAACATTGTCTCCTTGAACACATTAATATCCCTTAGAATATCCCTATAAGTCAGTCATAATATACTTCTTTTCTTCTTGGGAAAAATAAAATATAGAAAGGTGTGAGCTTAGGTGATCATTAAGGATAGCAATATAGAAGAAACTTTAATAAATAAGCATAAAATTTTAAGGCAATGTATAAGACCAAAACACAATCCTTTTAAACTTAAACATCAGAATAATATGACAAAGATAAATCAAATAATTCCATTTACTTATTCACATGGATATTCTACTAGTCGAATAATCACATGTAATATCATTATCAAATTTCATAATGATGGAATTCATAATTCCAGACTTCATGACCACATAGTCAAAGCCTCGTTCCAAGACTACAAATAATATTTTGTCAAGGCCTTATTCCAAGGAACTAGTTTGTCTTATGAGACCTACCAATGCATCGAGGATCTATAACAGGCTCCACCTGTCACTTACTAAGTCCAATGCATTCCTCATATGAAAAGGTTGAAACATAACATAAACATTCGTATTAAAACTATCATATAAAATGTTAATACATTAACCATAAACCAAGAATGGTATAAAAATAATGCATCCATAGTAAAACATATCACAAAACCTTCAATATAATATAGAAGATTTTATCATAATAAATCAACTTCAAACAAGTGTAAAATCCATCAAAAGATGTTGACATAGATAAAATCAAAACTGTTTGAGATAAATATCTCTTTCTATTTTGAAATCATTTAAAAGTAACATAATTGTAAAAGAAATCATTTATTTTGAAAATTTTCTTATAAGCTTGTAAGGGATGCTTCGAAGGTGTTATAATGGAAGAAAATAGTTGCACCCACCGTATAAGTTAAAAAACATTCTTACCTTAATTTGTCGAAAAGTTCATAAAGTACCTTGTTTGGAAAACAACGGAAAGATTCCTTTCAAACCATTTTATAAAAATTAAAAAGAAGGTATAAATGACTTTAACCCATAGTCTTGTAAATAGTAAAAAAAATTTGAAATACATTTTTAAGAAACATGGATGTGGATGATAAAGAGGTCCCAGTAGATACTCACGTATAAACAACCTTGGATAATGAATAGATTGTATAATTAACCCTTACCTTGAACTTTTCCTTGATCAAGGGTACATTAAATTCCTATATAATAGTTAAATCATTGTTATTAAATTATACAAGAACCACATACATAAATATGATATCACATATGATCTTCTAATATTGCTTTGTTAATAATATTTCAATAGTATCATTGTTTCGGATGTTAACTGATTCGTTTTCCTTTATTTGTTTTGTTATGTAAGTCATGTTTGTTATGGATAAGATGTATTTGATTCATATCTAGAATGATATTAAGTTCTTAAACATTATTTTTTAATCATAAAATGATATTTATTCTTGAATGGTTATGATGGGTAATGAATCTCATCGCGTTCGTGGAGACAGTAATCTGTACATACGCATGAGCGACCATACCATTCTATTGATGGAGGAATCATGTGTAATTGGATGGTATATCATATGTACATAATAATTAACATGTTATATTAATTATTTACATCAATTATACTCATTATTATACCCATCCAAATAATGATGTGTTTGAATAACAAACTACACCACGACGTGGAGACAGTAAGCCGTACGTACGCACGTATGGTGACTTTTCATTCATAGGATGGATAGAATACTGAATATGGTTGTGCCATATTTATAATAACATAACGGTATGTATAAGGTATTGGAGTTATTATTTTGGTATGGAAACAACAAATAAATAGGAAGTGGAAGAAGAAAATAACCTTGAAAGAGGTGATGAAATTATTACCTCTTCTTCGGGTGTTTTTTTTTTGAGTTGATGAAAAGGGATCTTTAGGTTGGATTTCTGATCAAAGTAACGCCTCTAGGTGCTAACGAGCCCGTACCCAAGTGTTAAGGGCTCCTGCTTGGAATCCAAGAGACCCAGGTTCAAAACTGGGTGAAGGTGAATTTTCGGGGTACTATAGCAGGTACTGTTCAGTACTGTAGCATCCGAAACTATTCACCCGATTTGGGCTTTCGGGCCACCGGTTTGGACCTACAGGTCTCCAGGGCCTTCGGGTCATCTAAGGTCTTTGGGACTTTGGGATTTAGGGCCATAAAGACCATGGAGTAGCCCAGTTCACATAGAGAAAGCCCCAGAAGAGGATCAGAGCAACAAAGACTAGCAGTCACCAGATGCAGAGCTACCAGGTTGGAAGAATGAGAGGGTATGGAAACCGCCATAGGGACCAGGCACTGTGCGGCTTTGTACGGGGCAATGCTAGCCGATTAGTAATGCAAGGTGGGGAGCTAGGTGATCAATGATGCATAAGCTATGGGGGGGAAATTTCTATGGGTTGGGCCTACGGGTCATGTATTGGTTATAGTATGATTCTAGGCCTTCGGGTCATGTATTGTGAGTCGTGTCGGGCCTTGTGCCTTGGGCCTACGAGTCATGTACGGGTTCCCATTCATCCCTTAAAAGGGGTTTTATCTATAATAAAATTAAAAATAAGGCCTTCAGGTCATTCAGGTAAGGCCTCTAGGTCAAAGTGAGGGTAGTTGGGAGGATATTTGAGTAGGTTTTTGCCGATCCAAATGGATTTGGTGGTGTGATTTTAAGAGAAGGGGAAGTACCCTTTTATAAGAGAGGTGAGGGTCACTTTAAGAAAAGATTGAAATATTATTTTATTATACAATAATATTCTGTGTATAATGGATCAGAAATGATTTATTTCAAGGATAAGGTGTGTATGGGTCAAAAACCTCTCAACCAATAGGTTTTTTACAGTTTTAGGTCACCATATTAACCTTATCTTTTAGATTTAACTCTTGGTTAAATAGTTTAACTTTTACCATGTATTCATTTATTATTATAATAAATGGTTAATAAACTTACTATAAAAAGAAAATATAACCCCAAGTGGTTAATTATTAATATATATAACCTTATTTAAGTCCTTTGGCTGAACCTTAGATTTTTAGGAATATTATATCAATTAATAATATAGTATTTGTTTTAAAATTTCATTTATTTCAATTTTGACACTATTTGGTATTTTGTTTTTATGAAAGTCATAATAACTTTATCACTTCAAAAAAATTATTCAATAAAACCTAACATGTCATATTAACCTGGAAAATTAGTGTAATTCATCAGAAGTGTCAATTTACATTTATTTGGATATTTATAATATCAATTATGTTAATCTTTTATTAATAAGGTAATTACAGCATCATCATTGTATCATAAATAAATTTAATTATTTAATATCTAAAAATTATAAATAAAATACCATTTTATAGGAAATATATTTAGATTTCTAATTAATATTTATATTTAAATTTATCTTATGTATAAACCTATATTAAAAATGGTTTAGTTATTAAACTTTGAATTTAACACTTTTAACTCTTCTTGAAATAAAATAATAATAAATGTCCTAATCTACTCCAAGTCGACCAAAAGGATCATATTTTATTCCTAAGGTTTATTTTGGTTGAAAAAAACTTATCCAATAGAATTAGGACATGTGTTTGGGTAATTATAATATCATTTTTACCTTTACTTACTCTATTTACTTTTAACTATGGTAAATAAAAGTCAAAAGTTACTATTCACCAACAATTATTTTCATCTTTTTAAACCAAATTTTAATTATTGATATCAACCTTGTCTCTCGTATTTTTAAAAATTAATTCATATAAGTGGTAAAATTACATTTTATTAAAATTTACAAATGCGCCTTGAAGGTGGATAAAAGACGGTAAAAAGTTAAATAAATTTTATATATCTAATATTATTATAAAATGACTCCAATGAATTACATTGAACATATATAGGTATTATGTATCTATTTTTACTTAATATAAATTTAAATAAAATAACTAATTATTTAAATAAAAAGTCGGTTTTAAACAATAACGCAGTGTTTTTCACTATTCATCAAAAATTGAATGTTTTTAGAAAAATACCAAAAATTCACCCTAAGCTAATTTTGATATTCTGAATCCAAAAATAAAGTCCATTTTGAAAAATAAATTTCAAAAATTTCAAAATTTCGGTATTACTATTCATAACGACAAGTTTGATTGGTCGTGGTGTGCTAGAACTCGAAGCTGTGTAAAATGCAAGCAATTGTATTATTCAAAGGGAAACGTATTGTGGAAGCTTGGGGTGTTACACTCGTGAGTACCACAATTACATTTTAGTTTAAGCGCCCAAAATTAGTCTCAAAAATTCTACATCAACTCCAGGGTCACAACGCCTCTAAAGGAAAATCAATCGGACGTCGTATGCAGACGTACGGTTTGATACAATTTCCCAAATAATAATAATTATATTATTATTATTAAAATTGGAATTTTTATGCCCCCGATCATCGAGTCTGAAACAAAAAAATTTCTGAACTTTCCTCAAAATGTCCTTCTCATTAAGAGGAATGCCCGAATGGCCCGAAGGCCTTATTTTTTATTTTATTATGGATAATCCCCCCATTTAAGGGTTGAAGGGAAACCCGTACATTACCCGTAGGCCCAAGGCACAAGGACCGACAAACCCGCAGTACATGACCCGAAGGCCCAGAGGCATACCATGCCCAATACATGACCTGTAGGCCCTGCCCACTTGAACTGCCCCTCCCCAGATTTCTGCGTCATTGATCACCTAGCTCCCCACCTTGCATTACTGATCGGCTAGCATTGCCCTGTACAAAGTTGCACGGTGCCTAGTCCCGATGGTGGCTACCATACCCTCTCATTCTTCTAATCTGGTTAGCTCTACATATGGGGGTTGCTACTCCTGTTGCTCTGATCCTCTTCTAGGACCTGTTCTGTGTGAACTAGGCTACTCCATGGTCTACGTGACCCGAAGGCCCTGTGGCCCAAAGGTCTTTGATGACCCGAAGGCCCTGGAGACATGTAGGACCAAACTAGTGGCCCGAAGGTCCAAATCGGGTGAATATTTTTGGCTGCTATAGTACCAAACAGTAACTGCTATAGTGACTGCTACTGTGCTGCTACAGTACCCGAAAATTCGCCTCCACCCGATTTTGAACCCGGGTCTCTTGGATGCCAATAAGGATCCCTTACCACTCGGGTACAGGCTCGTTGTCTCATTAAGAGGAATACATATCTGAAAACGGAACATCAAACAGAGACCCAATTGGAATAAATGGGTATTTGAAGCATTTCTAGCCCATCTGGGCCCAAACTGGCAAGACCAGACCAATCCAGCCAGTCTACCCCACTAGGGCCAGCCCGCTCCTGTCGGCCTGGTCTGCCCCAGCCACTCACCGGCTGGCCGAACTGCTAGCTCGCTGGCCCCACCGCCCTCCCGCGGCAGTCTACCGCCGCCCCTCAACACCTCTGCGCCACATCCCACCACTGTCGGTCGACGTCAGCGGATCTTCTATGGGCCACCGGGAGCACCCCGGTGGCCCAAAATTCAATATGAGACCAAGTCTGAACTCCCATTGAGGATACCTTCACTGTGCCAACCTTCGTGAAGTGATCCATTTTTGTTTCAATGCAGTGAAAAGTAACAGCCGCTTCCGCTCACCGTTGTGCTTCCTTTGGTGCCCAAAATGAAAAACTGTAGCAGATTCGGAATCCTTGGATCACGACCTTCACATATCAAATATCTGCACAACGATTAAACATCGTTTCAGTGAGTTAAAAAGTTGACCGATGAAGAACGCTAATAATGATGAAAAACAGATGATCCAGAAATCAAACGATCGATGACCGTTGTTACTTTGGCCATCGATTAAGGTTTTCAAAGTAGCAAAGATGATCATAATTGATTTTCAAAAATGAAATTTAAAATGGGTAGCTGAAGAATCCAAACTAGAAATCCTACCTCGAATCTGGATCCGCCTTTATGTATTCTGTGCTCTGATCTACCAGTGCCTAAAGTTTCATTGTGATCCGATAAAGTTTGGACGTGGAATCGTCGTCAGTCAGAGCACTATCATCTGAAAGAGAAATTATCTAACTCTGGCTCATTTCTCTAAACTCCTATTTATAGGAAATTGTTAGCGGTCACTTAATATGAACCTCCTATGCCCTCTCAAATGAGGTCACCTCTAGGGAAAATACCACGCTATGAACTCAATGTCAGTCTTAGATTTCTAATCTGAGTCCTCATTCATAATTTATTCTAAGTACGATTTGAAATTAAACTATTTTATTTAATTATTTTATTTACGTTTTTCCCTCCATGAGTTTTTCTACAGAAACCCTACACTGAAAAAATTTATACCCCTCATTGGGTAAACAACATGCTTCAGACTCAATCGTGGCCTCAATTTCCAATTTGAGTTACTGTTTGAGAGTTCTTTAGGTTTAAGCTATTAAATGAATTAATTGTTAAATTAATTCATCCATTTAATGTTCCTCTAATAAGTGAGGGGTCCTAACATCCCACGAACACATATTTTATGTCACACCTAGGGTAAACACCGCATTTCAGACCCAACTATGGTCTCATATTTCTGATCCAATCAACTGTTTAATAGATATCTCATTTCAGTTACGTGAATAGTGTGAAAACACTTGATATTTTTGTATAATTTATTCTGGGCTCATTGGGCCTTGAAATTTCTTTTTGTCTCAATGCCTGGCTCTGAAAATATATTTAGAAATATTCCAATGTCTTACAAGGAAAAAACCAGGTCTCTAAATCATTCCCACCATCAAGATTTTCATCCCCAAAAAGCAAAATAGGGGAAAAAACTTGGGATACTGAGCTTACAGCTATCTCTACTGCTCCCAAGAACTCTCTAATGTACGTTTCTGTGCTACCACAAAACTCGAACCAAGGGTATGGTCCATTCTCATAAGGTTTTCTCCTACCAATGACATGTAAAGAAAATATGCATGCATCTCTTCAGCATATCCTCTAGCACTTGGATTGTGTGCTCGGTCTGCCCATCGGTCTGGGGGGAAAAGGGCCATACTCATTCATATCTAGGTCCTGAACTACTTCTATAGGCATCTCTACAATCATGACTTAATTCATGTGTCATGATAAGAGATAATTGTCAAGGGTACCCTGTGAATTAGAATGATCTCTGGTACATACAACTTCCCCAAAAACCCAACTGAACTATTCTCCCTCATAACAATGAAGTGCACCGACTTTGTGAGGTAGTCCATTAACACCCATATGGAACCATGGACCTTCGCAGAAACCCTATAACGACGTTCTTGGATATGTTGTCTCATTCCCAATCTAGGATTTCAAGAGGCTGCAACAACCCACTAAAAATTGGTGCTCATCCTTCACTCACATCACAACTAGAACCACTGTTTGGCCCTCAACCATTGTCTTGTGATTCCCTCCTTCAGAATATCCATCTGGTGAAATTCATAAGGATATATGGTCATACAGGATTTTACAATCAATGTCTCACAACCAAAACTCTCTTACATGCTCGATAAGCCAAAGAATCAACACCATCGATTGAAGAAATCTATACTATCATTCTCCACCAAATTTAGCTATAGGGAAGTTAACTACTCAAGAAATTCCCACATTTGGTGAGGCTGGCACTTCCTGCTAAGGGAATCTACTACAATGTTTCCCTTTTTCCAAAGTATAGACTACCTTAAATTCACATTCATGTAGGAAGTTCAACCATCATCTCTTCCTCATGTTCAGGTCTCTCTGAGTGAAGATATACCTAAGACTCTGGTGGTCTATGAAAACCAAAAATTGTAATCCCAAAAGATAACACCTCTGCAACCTCTGGGCGAGGACTACTATTGCCAGCACCACATAGTGAGTCATGTAGTTCTGTTTATCTAGTTTCCATCACTGTGACCTGTTGAAGTAACAAGATTGACGTTGATCACACAAGGTACCCACAAACAAAGTAGGTGATTAAACATAAAACCACAAAAATCTATACACATAAAGTACATAGTAGAGTGTACTGCCTTTCCCTACCCCCCAATAGTTGGAGTGGGTGCATGAAGTCTTCCATATATCATAGCTAATGTGATATGTGTTTGTTCCTACACACATCATTGTAGGGATCAGAACTTATGTGGATAGACCATCCCTTTGGTTTGCGTGTTGTGTCAGTATGGTAACGTGTAGGTTTTTCCTGGAAGTGGGTGAGCCAGATGTGAGCTCAGTATCCCAAGTTGTTTTTCTTAGCTTTTCTTTTCGAGGATAAAAATCTAGAAGGAGGGAATGATGTAGAGACATGGTTTTTCCTTGTAAAACAATGGAATATTTCTACATATATTTCCAGAGGTAGGCGCTAAGACATCATGAAATTTCGAGACCCAGTTTGCCAAAATAAATTATAAAAAATGTTAAGTATTTTTTTACTATTCACACAACAGAAATGGGATATCTCTTAAACGGTTGATTAGATAAAAAATATGAGACCATGTTTGGGTTTGGAACATGGTTTTCACCCTATGAGAGACATAAAATATGTCGGTGTGGGACGTTTGAACCCCTCTCTTGTTGGAGTTGTGTTAAATAGATGAATTAATTTATTAAACCATTCATTAAATAGCTCAAACCCAAAGAACTATAAAACGGTAACTCGAATTGGAAATATGAGGCCATAATTGAGTCTAAATCATGGTTTTTACCCTATGAGGGGTATAAATTTTTTCGATGCAGGTCTTGTAACACCCCAAGCCTCTGTGATACGCTTCTCTTTGAATAATACAGTAGCGTGTGTTGTACGCAACTTCGAGTTCTAACACACCACAACCAATCAAACTAGCTGTTATGAATAGTAATACCCACTTTTTGAAATTTTATAAATTTTATCTTTCAAAATGGACTTCATTTTTGGATTTGAAATATCGAAATTAGATTAGGGTTAATTTTTGGTATTTTTCTGAAAACTTTAAATTTTGATGAATAGGGAAAAACACTGAGTTATAGTTTAAAACCGAATTTTTATTTAAATAATTATTTTTTTTATTTAAATTTATTTTTGGTTAAAATAGATACATAATACCTATATAATTTCAATGTAATTCATTGGAGTCAGTTTATAATAATTTTAGATATATAAAAATTTTATTGAACTTTTCATCGTCTTTTACCCACCTCCGAGGAGAATTTGCAAATTCACATAAAAATTAATTTTACCGCTTCTCTGAGTTTAATATCAAAAATAAGAGAGACATGGTTAATATCAAGGAGTAAAATTTGGTTCAATAAGATAAAAATAATTTTTGGTGAATAGTACCTTTTTACTTTTATTTACCACGATTAAAAGTAAATAGGGTAATTAAGGGTAAAAATGATATTATTATTACCCTAACACATGTCCTAATTAAATTGGATAAGTATAGTTCGACCAAAAACAACATTAGGAATAAAATATGAACCTCTTTGGTCCACTTGGATTAGATTAGGACATTTATTTTTATTTAATTCAAAGAAGAGTAAAAAGAGTTAAAATCAAAGTTTAATAACTAAAAAAAATTTAATATAGGGTTATACATAAGAAAAATTAGATGATAAATATTAATTAGAAATATAAAAATATTCCATACATAATTTATTTTATTTATAAAATTTCGACATTAAATAATTTAATTTATTTATGACACAATGGTGATGTAGTAATTACCTAATTAATGAAATATTAAAATAATTGATATTATAAATATACAAATAAAGGTAATTTGAGACTTTTTATGAATTACACTAATTATCTAGGTTAATATGACGTATTAGGGTTGGTTAGATGAATTTTTTTCGAAGTAATAATGCTATTATGAATTTAGAAAAAACAAAATACCAAATAGTGTCAAAATTGACATAAAAGTGTTTTTAAAAAAAATATTATATTATTAATTGATATTCTATTACTAAAAATCTAACATTACACTAAATGACTTATATAATGATAGGTGTATCATTAATGAGCTGATTTTGGTTCACTTGGAAGTATATAGTAAGTTTATTAACCATATAATATAAAAATACAAAGAGACATGGTAAATGTCGAACTTTGTAACTAAGAGTTAAATCTAAAAGATAAAGTTAATATAGTGACCCAAAACTGTCTAAAACCTATTGGTTTAGTGGTTTTCAACCCATACCCACCTTATCCTTTAAATAATCCATTTTTGAGCCATTAAAAACCAAAAAATATTTTATTATAAAAAAATATTTCTAGATTTTCCTAAGGTGCCCCTCACCCCGCTTATAAAAGGGCACTCCCCCTTCTCTCTAATTCACACCTTCATAGCCTTTTTACTTGGCCAAACCCTGCCCAAATATCCTATAAAATTCCCTCAATTCATCTTAGGGGCATTACTTTAGTCATAAATTCAACTTAAGGATCCCTTTTGATCAAATCAAATGGAAGAACCCGTAGAAGAGGTAAATATCTCACCACCTCTTTCAAGTTCCTTTCTTCTTCCACTTCCTCTTTCATTCTATTTCCATTATAAAATAATAAATCAAGTATATTCTATATACTTTGATGCTATTATGAATATGGTACAACCATATTCATTATTCTATCCATTCATTTAATGACATGTCACCATATGTGTGTACGTACGGACTACCATCTCCACGTCGTGGTGTAATTGTTATTCAATACATTATTATTTGAATGGATATAATAATGATGTGTAATTGATGTAAATAATAAATATAACATGATAATTATTATTTATATATGATATACCATCCAATTATATATTATTTTAATATCAAAAGAATGATATTGTCACTTGTACGTACGTACGGATTACCGTATCCACGAACGCGATGGGATTCATTCTCCATCGTATCCATTAAAGACTGAATTTCATTTTATGGTTAAAAAAATGTTTAGAGACATGATATAATTCTCTATATGAATAATATACATCCCATCCATAACACATATGACTCACATAACAAATAATACAAAGGAAAATGAATCTGTTAACACCCGAAATGATGATAATACTAAGATATTATTAACAAAGCAATGTTAAAAGATCATATATGATATCATATTAATGTATATTATTCTTATATAATTTAATAACAATTATTTCACCATTATACATGAGTTTCAACTACCCTCGACCAATGAAAAAGTACAAAGTAAGGGGTTTCTTACCTCACATTTAATTCCGTGAGATTTCCTTTGTTCACCACTTATTTATTGCTTGTGATGTGTGTACTGCCCATGATTATATTAATTGTGTGATATAATTTAATTTATGTATATTTACATCATCATTGTTTGATCCTTATTTCATGGTTGTATGTTTTTTAAGTTACCAAATCAATAAGGGAATTTGAAATTTCAATTTCCACTCATTCGGCTTTACGCATACTTCGTTGATTATTTTACTCCAAGATTATGTGTGGAATCACTATTCATTTTCTTATGTCATAATTTCCACTCCCCTTTATATGGATATAATTTTGATACACATAATCACTCCATTGATTAATTCTCAAGTCATCTATATGAACTTGATAAGATTAATTTTAACTCAATCTCCATTTGTTGAGTTAAATATCCAATTCATTAGTGTTGTTTTTACAAGAATATGTGTGAATGTCCTATGATTTATTTACACTGAATATCCAATCATATTGAGTGTATTTATATTTTTCACACATAATTATGTTGTTGATTTTTCCTTAACCTAAGGATACAGTCTTTATAATGGATTTCATCTCAATTTACATTACATTGAGACTTCTTTGTCATTATACACCAAATCACTTTTATATGGGGTATATAATGTGATTTGACATAGTATATCATGAATCACTCTATTCTCATGATAATACAAAGTTTTGATTACTTCAATTATTTGTATTCAAGTGTCTCTCTTTTGGTTAAGAACTCTAACTAAAATATCATTTTTAAAATGTTTTAAAGATTTATTATTCTAAATCCTTCTCATTAATGTCCATGTTTTAAAAATGGTTTTAAGGTTTTATTTATATGGAATTTAATTTTTTAAAATTAAAATTATTTTTAAATGTTTAAAATTTTTATGGTACACTTTGATTCAAAAATCTATTTTAAACAGCTTCTTGATAAATAGTGAGACTTTTAAATGTTTTAAAGAAAAAGGGGGATATTTCTCTCAAATAGTTTTGATGATTATTTTCATCTATGTCAATATCCTTTATTATTATTGATTGAGGTTAATCTATTACAATACAATATTCCATATTGTATGGAATGAGTTATTTTTTACTATGGATGTGCTATTTTTATACCATTCATGGTTTGTGGATAAATTATTGACATTTCGTATGTTAGTTTTAATACAAATATTTATGTTATGTGTCAAACTTTTCATATGATGAATGAATTGGACTTAGTAAGTGATGGGTGGAGCCCGTTATAGCTCCTTGATGCATCGGTAGGTCTCATGAGAAAAACTAGTTTTTGGCACAAGGTCTTGACAAAATATTATTTGTTGTCTTGGCACAAGGCCTTTACTATGTGGTTATGTTAGTCTGGAATTATGCATTCCATCATTATAAAAGTGGTTATTGATATTGTATGTGATTATTCGACTAGTATAATATCCATGTGAATAAGTAAATGGAATTATTTTATTTCATTTTTTCCATATTATGTTGAAGTTCAAGTTTAACAGGCTTTTATTTTAGTTATACATTGCCTTAAATGTTTATGATTATTTATGAAAGTTTTCGCTATATTGTTATCCTTACTGAGCATCTGAGCTCACCCATTTCAATGTTTTATATTTCCCAGGATGGAAAGAAGTATTTTATGACTGACCTACAGGGATAGTCTAATGGGATATGAGTTTGGACTATGGAGACTATGTTGTTGTAGTTTTTCACTTTATCATGTAATGTAAGACTTATGAATGTATCTATTACTTCCCAGGCTACTAAACTAATCGGTATTTTGAGACTTGATCTTTTATTATCATTCCAATGATACGTAATAATGCACCGACTTTGGGCTTTTAGGGTCGGGGAGTTACAGTTGGTATCAGAGAAAGTTTAGTACAGACCATGGAAACAAGATTTAGATAATCTCTGATTAGAGCACATAGCCCTAAGATAGACTTTGAGGATTAGAATAGAAGAACTTCCTAAAATTTTGGTATTGTAGAGATTTTGTGATTTTTCCAAGAAATAAATCCCTATCTAGATACGAGTAGGTAGAGGAAGCTCTGGCACAAATGTACCTAGGGGTAAAACCCGAAAACACCGCTTTTAGCTAGACTCGAACGGGAACTGGTGCACGACAATGGGCCTTGCTTCACTCTTGGTTACGAAACTCCCATGGAATGTGATTAGGATAATTTAAATTTTATTTACAAACCGATTTTAAGTATTTTAATATAAGATGAGAGTAAATGACCTTGGTTAATCCGAAGGTGTTTCAAATTGAAAATATGGTGTCATGATATTCTCTAAATGATTTTATGACTACTGTTACTCACACAATGCTTTCTAGTTTTAGTCAATGGCTGGATTCCAAGGAAGTCATAGAAAATTTAAGAGTGATTTACAAGGTGGGAACGGTGGTGGAAATGAGCCAAAAAATGGAATATTGATAGGTGTAAAAGATATCGTGTTCATTCCAAATTAGTTTTCCAAAAATATGATCAACAACATATATATTAACCAACTCCCGGACTCAACAAAGAAAATAAAGGTGATGAATGATAAGAGCTCCAGCATTGGAGACCATAGAGAAAAGAATCCTCAATTTCCATCATGTAGGAAATGTGGAAGGAGACACCCAGGAAAGTGTCTTAATGGAACAAAGAAATGCTTTACGTGTGGGAAAGAAGGACATAACGTGAAGAATTTCCGAGGAAAAATGAAGAGTACTATGGAAGAAAATAAAAATGGTCCCAAGAATCCATTTACAGTCATTTGCAGTAAATTTAGGGGACTTGTCCATTACCTGGGTGAATTCCCTATTCTATAATATATTTTCTTGGTCAAAGAAGAAGATATATGGAAATAAATGGTTGGAAAAATGTTTAAAATTATTAGTTCTCCTTGTTGATGGGATTACTTTGGAATAATTTTCTCTTTTATTTTTAACTCTATAGTTTGTTATGTGAAAAATGATATTTGAGGAAGACTTATATTTTCTCTTGTGGATATATTTATAAATAACCATTTGGTTTTATATGATCATTAGGTTTGAGGCAATTAAAAGTTATTTTATTTTGGGATGAAAATGAAAGGTATGAGATAACATTTGTGGTTAAATTATGTTATGGTTATTTTGAGTAATTTATCTATTTTTGGTAATTTTATAAAATATAGTTTTTGAAAAAAGACAACACGCAGACTGTGTGACAACCCGTCGTGTGGGACAAAGCTGTGGGAATCGAACCCACAACCAGAGTGCGATTGGGATTTATTCCCTACCACTGGACTACGTGAAGTCCCTTGTTAGTGTGACTAAGTATTTTTAGTTAAATTATTTTATTGATCAATAATAAGTTGATTTGGGATCTTATGTCTTATTAAATGAATACCCTTAGTATAGGAAAATGATTTGGTGATTAAGTGATAAATGTTATTTTGGAAGACATTCGCTTTGTTGGGAACACTATATACCCAAGGGAAATAGAATACTATGGGATTTCATTTGAGGAGTAATGGTGGATTTTATCTATGTTTTTATTTTGGATTTATAGTGATTTGGGTTATTTATAGAAATGATTAACCTATAATAGAAAATATTTGATTAGGTTAATTACTTTTATGTATGTGACTTTCAGAGTAGTTGATGTCATTTGGAGATACAATTTAACGTGGAAGACTACATAACCAAATTCTTCTAAGTTTTGGATTTCAATATTAGTTTGGATTATATTGATGGATTTTAAGGACAATTGTTTATTGAATGATATTTATTTATATTTGGGGTATTGTTGGTTTAATTTTAGAAATTAAGATTAGTGTTTCTTTCTCTAAAGGAATATTCTTTTGTGGGATCATCTGATCTTGTATTAACCGTTTTGGTTTAGATTATTCTCTAAAGACAAGGTAAATATATAGTTTATCCTTTGTGAATCATGTGATTCTCTATAAGTTGATTCTAGCTCTTCTGGTGTGACCAATTCATCTTGAATACTCATCGTTTAAAAAGAATGAGTTAGTAGTAGAAATTTATTAAAGAATGAATCCCTAAATAAAAAGTAGGTATAACTTTTTATGTTCTTGTTCAATCTCATAAATAAATTCCTAATCTTTATTAAATGTAACTTAAAAAACGTTGCTCATTAACTTTTCCTACTGGGAAACTAAGGAACGTTTGTCCCATCACAAGTTTGTGGTTTTCTTATTGTTAACTTTCTCCTGATCATGTTTTCTATCCCTCTCCATCAGAACTTGACACTTAGTTTATCTTCCATATCCATGTTTTTCCTACATGGAATCCTACTATGGGTTATCTCGGGTGACCTTTGTACTTCTCTTTCTTTCTTTTAAAGTGATAGTTTATTGACTCTTTTTTCGATGTGGGACTTTAAATTTTGTTCCCAAGCCCAATTTTAAAAATTGAAAGGATGAAATTTATTGAAGGAGGGAAGAATGTAATACCCCAAGCTTCCATGGTACGCTTCTCTTTGAATAATACGGTAGCGTGTGTTGTATGCAACTTCGAGTTCTAACACACCACAACCAATCAAACTAGCCATTATGAATAGTAATACCAACTTTTTGAAATTTTATAAATTGTATCATTCAAAATGGACTTCATTTTTGGATTTGGAATATCGAAATTAGCTTAGGGTGAATTTTTGGTATTTTCTGAAAACTTTCAATTTTGATGAATAGTTAAAAACACTGAGTTATAGTTTAAAATCAAATTTTTATTTAAATAATTATTTATTTTATTTATATTTATTTTAGGTAAAAATAGATACATAATACTTATATAAGTTCAATGTAATTCATTGGAGTCAGTTTATAATAATTTTAGATATATAAAAATTTTATTGAACTTTTCACCATCTTTTACCCACCTCCTAGGAGAATTTACAAATTCACATAAAACTTAATTTTACCGCTTCTGTGAGTTGAATTTCAAAAATCCAAGAGACATGGTTAATATCAATGAGTAAAGTTTGGTTCAATAAGATGAAAATAATTTTTGGTGAATAGTAACTTTTTACTTTTATTTACCACGATTAAAAGTAAATAGGGTAATTAAGGGTAAAAATGATATTAGTATTACCATAAAAAATGTCATAATTAAATTGGAAAAGTATAGCTTGACCAAAAAAACCTTAGGAATAAAATATCAACCTTTTTGGTCCACTTGGATTTGATTTGAACATTTATTATTATTTAATTCAAAGAAGAGTTAAATGAGTTAAAATCAAAATATTATAACTAAAACATTTTTAATATAGGGTTATACATAAGATAAATTAGATTATAAATATTAATTTTAAAGATAAAAATATTACATACATAATGGTATTTTATTTATAATTTTTAGACATTAAATAATTTACTTTATTTATGACACAATAGTGATGCAGTAATTACCTAATTAATGAAATATTAAAATAATTGATATTATAAATATCCAAATAAATGTAATTTGGGACTTTTTATGAATTAAACTAATTTTATAGGTTAATATGACATATTATGGTTGGTTATATTAATTTTTTTTTGAGTAATAATGCTTTTATGATTTTAGAAAAAACAAAATACTGAATAGTGTCAAAATTGACATAAAAGAGTTTTTAAAACAAATATTATATTATTAATTGATATTATATTCCTAAAAATCTAAGGTTCAGCCAAAGGACTTATATAATTATATTTGTTTCATTAATGAACAGCATGGGGTTCTCTTGGAAGTATATAGTAAGTTTATTAACCATATAATATAAAAATACAAAGAGACATGGTAAATGTCAAACTATTTCACTAAGAGTTAAATCTAAAAGATAAAGTTAATATAGTGACCCAAACCTGTCTAAAACCTATTTTTTGAGTGGTTTTCAACCCATACCCACATTATATTTTAAATAATCCATTTTGGATCCATTATAAACCGAAAATAATTTTATTATAAAATAATATTTCTAGCTTTTCCTAAGATGCCCCTCACCCCTCTTATAAAAGGACACTCTCCCTTCTCTCTAATTCACACCTTGAAAGCCTTTTGTCTCGGCCAAAACCCACCAAAATATTCTCTCAACTTAACTCTCTTCATCCTAGTGTCCTTTGTTTATTCATAAAGCCAACTTAAGAAGCCATTTTGATCAAATAAAAATGAAGAACCCGAAGAAGAGGTAAATATCTCACCACCTCTTTCAAGTTCATTTCTTCTTCCACTTCCTTTTTATTAGTTGTTTCCATTATAAAATAATAACTCCAGTATATTCTATATACTATGATGTTATTATGAATATTTTACAACCATATTCACTATTCTATCCATTCTTTGAATGACATGTCACCATACGTGCGTACGTACGGACTACCGTCTCCACGTCGTGGTGTAATTGTTATTCGATACATTATTATTTGGATGGGTATGATAATGATGTGTAATTGATGTAAATAATAAATATAAAATGATAATGATTCTGAATATATGATATACCATCTAATTATATATTATTTTAATATGAAAAGTATAATATTGTCACACGTGCGTACATACGGATTACCGTCTCCATGAAGGCGATGAGATTCATTCCCCATCGTATCCATTCAAGATGAAATTTCATTTGATGATTAAAAATAATTTTTAGAGACATTATATCATTCTATATATGAATAATATACATCCCATTGATTACACATATGACTCACATAATATATAATATAAAGGAAAATGAATCAGTTAACACCCGAAACGACGATAATACAAAGATATTATTAACAAAGTAATGTTAAAAGATCATATATGATATAATATTGATGTATATGATTATTTTATAATTTAAAAACAATTATTTCACCATTATACATGAATTTAACCTACCCTCGACCACGGAAAAAGTACAAAGTAAGGGGTTTCTTATCTCACTTTTAATTCCGTGAGATTTCCATTGTTCAGCACTTATTTATTGCATGTGGTGTGTGTACTGCTCATGATTGTATTAATTATGTAATATAATTTAATTTATGGATATTTTCATCATCATTGTATGATCCTTCTTTCATGGGTGTATGTTTCATAAGTTACCAAATCAATAAGGGAATTTGAAATTTCAATTTCCTCTCATTTGTCTTTACTCATACTTCATTGATTATTTTACTCCAAGATTATGTGTGGAATCGCTATTCATTTTCTTATGTCATAATTTCCACTACCATTTCCCTGGATATACTTTTGATACACACAATCACTCCATTGATGAATTCTCAAGTCATCGATATGAACTTGATAAGAGTAATTTTAACTCAATCTCCATTTGTTGAGTTAAATATCCAATTCATTGGTGTTGTTTTTACAAGAATATGTGTGAATGTCCTATGATTGATTTACACTGAATATCCAATCATATTGAGTGTATTTATATTTTTCACACATAATTATGTCGTTTATTTATCTTTAACCTAAGGATACAATCTTTATAAGAGATTTCATCTCAATTTACATTCCATTGAGACTTATTTGTTGTTATACACCAAATCACTTTTACATGGTGTAAATAATGTACTTTGACATAGTATATCTTGAATCCCTTTATTATCATGATATTAAAAAGTTTTTATTACCTCAATTATTTGTATTTAAGTGTCTCTCTTTTGGTTAGGAACTCTAACTAAAATATCTTTTTTGAAATGTTTTAAAGATTTATTATTCTAAATATTTTTCAATAATGTCCATGTTTTAAAAATGGTTTAAAGGTTTTATTTATATGGACATTAATGTTTTAAAACCAAAAATTCATTTTAAAAGTTTCAAAGTATTATGGGACACTTTTATTCAAAAATCTATTTTAAACAGCTTCTTGATAAATAGTGAGACTTTTAAATGTTTTAAAGAAAAGGGGGACATTTATCTCAAATAGTTTTGATGATTAATTTCTTCTATGTCAATATCCTTCATTATTCTTGATTTAGGTTAATCTGTTACAATAAAATCTTCCATATTGTATTGAATGAGTTATGTTTGACTGTGCATGTGCTATTTTTATACCATTCATGGTTTGTGGATAAAGTATTGCCATTTCGTATGATAGTTTTAATAAGAATGTTTATGTTTTGTGTAAAAATTTTCTTATGATTAATGAATTGGACTTAGTAAGTGACGGGTGGAGCCATCTATAGCTCCTCGATGCATCGGTAGGTCTCATGAGACAAACTAGTGTCATGGCATAAGGCCTTGACAAAATCTTATTTGTAGTCTTGGAATAAGGCCTTGACTATGTGATTATGATAGTCTGAAATTATGCATTCCATCATTATGAAAGTGGTTATTGATATTGTATGTGATTATTTGACTAGTAGAATATCCATGTGAATAAGTAAATGGGATTATTTCATTTCATTTTTTCCATATTATGCTGAATTTCAAGTTTAAAAGGCTTTTGTTTTAGTTATACATTGCCTTAAATGTTTATGATTGTTTATGAAAGTTTCTGCTATATTGTTATCCTTACTAAGCATCTGAGCTCACCCATTTCTATGTTTTATTTTTCCCAGGATGCAAATAAGTATTTTATGACCAACCTACAAGGATAGTCTGAGGGGATATGAGTGTGGAATATGGAGACTATGTTGTTGTAGTTTTTCACATTATCATGTAATGTAGGACTTATGATTGTATCTAGTACTTCCAAGGCTACTAAACTAATCAGTATTTCGAGACATGATCTTTAATGATCATGCCAATAATACGTAATAATGCACCGACTTTGGGCTTCTGTGGTTGGGGTGTTACAGGTCTTCTATAGAAAAAGTCACAGAGGGAAAACCGTAAATAAAATAATTAAATAAAATTATTTTATTTGAAATTCTACTTTGAATAACTTCTAAACGATGACTCGGATTAGGAATCTGAGACTATCATTGAGTTCTTAGCACAGTCTTTTCCCTAGGGGAGACCTCAGTTGAGAGGGAATGGGGGATTCAGATTTTTCTACCACTAGAATCCTCCTATAAATAGAAGTTAATAGAAATGAGCCAGAGTTGGCTCATTTCTCTCTCAGATGGTGGAGCTCTGTCCGATGGCAATTCGACATCCAAATGTCATTGAATTGTGATGAAAATTTAGGTACTAGTAGATCAAAGTGCAATGGACACAATGGAGGATCCAAATTCAAGGTAGGATTTCTATTTTGGATTCTACAGCCCCCCCCCCCCCAATTGAATCCTTTATTGTCATTTTTTATTTTTGTTGGTATTCACTACTTTAGAATCCTTTGTTGATGGCTGATCTAACAATGGTCATCATCTGTTTTGATTCATGATCCTCTGCTCTTCGCGTTCTTCACGTTCTTCATCATTATTCGACAATAAACTTTTCTCCATGCCCAACGACATCTGATCTTGTTGCAAGAACCATATCTATGAATCTATTGACCTGTGGAGTCCCGATCTATGCTTAGATTCAAGTTTTGGGTGCTGGTAGAAGCGTAGTGATAAGTGGAAGTAGCAGTTAATTTTCTCTTCATCAAAACAGTGATAGATCATCGAGTGGAGGTTGGAGCTGTGAAGGTCTCATCCTGAGGAGTCCAGATCTGGTCTAGGATCTTTTCTCTGACCACTAGGGTGTTCATGGTGGTCTGTAGAAGAACCATCAGTGCGGTAGTGGTGGCCAGCCAGTGGCCATAGGAGTCCGTAGCGGCGATGGAGAAAACGGCACCAACGTCTTTATGTGGAAGAATCTGCAGCAGTTTGATGTCGGCGGGCCGTGGGCTGGTGAGGCGGACCGGCTGGACTGGGCCGATCCATCCTGGATGGGCCTTCAGATTAGAGTTCAAATGCTCCTATCTTCTAAAAGGAGATTCCATTTTTCATTCCTTCTGTAGATATGTGTTCCTCTTAACAAAACGGACCTTTTGATTATATTTTGGGAACTTTTTGCTTCATTATCGAAATTCAGTGGTACGAAACATCCATTTTTTAAAATAATACTATAATTATTATTATTTGGGAAACTTGCATCATCCTGTACATCTCTGTATGATGTATGATTGAAGCACCATCAGAGGAATTTCAACCTTGTAGTTGATTAAAACTTTTCAAGACTAATTTCATGTGCTTAAACCAAAATGGTGGTGTGGGCCCCATGAGCATCGTTTTTGGCGTTTGTAGTGAAATGTCATTTTTTCACCGAGTATCTGTTTTGAACAAATGAATAGATGATCAAGTGTGTTTTTTCAAGGGGATCATAATGGTGTGATCCGTTTGATGTGTTTCAGGATCATGGTGTGGGTTCCACGTGGCGCTGCTCATGTGTAGTATGGTGAAATGTGGCTTCTTCACCGGGTGTCTATTTGGGATGAATGAGAAGTCATTCCCATGTGTTTTTTAGGGGATCACAATGGTGAGATATATTTCATGTGTTTTAGGATTGAGACGATGGGTCCATCGGTAACTATTTTTGCATAGTGTGGTAGAATGCAGCTTCTTCAGTGGGAGTCTATTTCGGGTGAATGAATAGTCAGTCCTATGTATTCTTCCACTAGGATAATATTGGTGTAATCTATTTGGTTATTCAGGGGCCATTTACAAGAGGCATGTCAGTAGAATTATGTTTTCTCCATTTGGATCAGTAAAGAGCAATGCGCGCTTGTCAGCCTTTTGGCTAGAGGTGTCATGTACTCTGGGAGTACACTAGCACAACTTATGGGTACTTGATCATAGTTTATTGCCCATGTATGGATATGTACACAACTAGATGATGAGTTGGGGTCAATCTCATGTGGTCCCCACACATGTCATGCACCACTTTACAAATATTCTACCTCTCATATCTCCTTATTCTGAACTCATATTTTTGCCTGTAAGTAGCATATCCTGAGTTTTTTCTGTGTAGAACGCAATGGTACCATCCATAGTGCCTTTGAGATATGATGTGAGATGTTCTGAGTGTGATTCATATCTAAGGAGATGCTCAATGTGTCAAGTGTGATTCCCACCTGAGGAGAAACTCAATTATGGTAGTGATATTCTCTTGGCTTACCCTCCAGCGAGGTTGGGCAGTGAGGTTCTCCAATTAATCTTCTAGGCTTACCCTCAAGCAAGGCTGGGCAGTGAGGTTTGCTGATTACTCTTACAGGCTTACCCTCTAGTGAGGATGGGTAGTGAGGTTCATTGATTTCTCTTCCAGGCTTACCCTCCTTCAAGTTTGGGTAGTGAGGTTCACCGATTACTCTTCTGGTTTTACCCTCTAGTAGCAGCTATGTAGTGAGGTTCACTGATTACTCTTTAGGACTTACCCTCTAGTGGGGATGGGCAGTGAGGTTCATCATTTATTCATCCAGTCTTACCCCCCAGTAGGGTTGGGCATTAAGGTTCGTTGACTACTCTTATGAGCATACCCTCCAGTGGGGATGGGCAGTGGGTTCTCTACTATGTAGATCAGTGACGAGACAAGTTCTGATGTACCTTTGGACTCATGGGAAAGATTGGTTCTTTCCCCACCAAGATGCATCCTTGTGACGTGACCTAAAACTGTGTGGGTGAGACAGACCCACCCAAAGTGGGTAGTATCAAGGTGCGTTGATTGAGCCCCTTTGACTTTCTGTTCAGGGAATATGTGTGAGATGTCGGGCATCGATGGTGGTTACTTCTAGAACCATTGGTGACTCTTTTCCTGGGCTACCCTGTGATATAGATATTCCCTTACTCTCTCATTTGGGATTCTTTGGTTAATAATATATATTTTTTTTATTTTAATTACTCACTCCTCGGGCTTTGGTTACTCTCCTTCCAAGAGTGGTGAAGATGCATGGGGTATTCCATGTGTTTTCCATGTCTAGATTCTCATGTTTGGATGATTCTACTCTCCTGCTATAGGTAGAAAATACTCAACAATAATTTCATCTTCTCACTATTTCAATCTCCTTGTGTTTGGATGAGATTGCTTCACTCTCTAGTTGGGTTGAGTTGTACTCTTTTATTGTACCTTGTTCTATCTACTTCTTCCCTCTTTAGTACATCTTTTTCTACTCACTTGAGCCTTCAAGGAATCCAACTGAGTATTTTTATACTCACCCCTACTTGTGATTTTCCCGCACTTGGTGTACCTTGCAGATGACAGATAGGTTGATCATGACATTAGAGGATCATAGGGAAATAGGGTGCTTGGACCACATGGGGTGGTCATAGCTTAGGATTCAGGAGTGGTTTTTTCTCAGCTGTTTTACTTTTCCACTAGTTTTCGGGTTGTGGAACTTTTCTAGTTGGGAGTGTATTTTTTTCCTTTCCCTTTCAGTTTACTTTAATTTACTCATAATATTTAGAGTTCGATGCATATTTTTCATTTATATATATATCAGTGTTGTATCTTGTTTTTTCTTTCCCTCTACACTTTTTCATTGAGCTGGTTGCATGTGTGTTTGTTAAGGTACTTAGGCAAAGGCCTCCTCGAGTTTTTTTCCTTTGGCATTGGTCGCCATCCTTTGACCTATAGATGTGGGATTGGGGTACAGGCCAGGGGATGGCGACCAATGCCAAAGGCATAACAAACTCGGGGACGCCTTTGCCTAAGTACCTATACACACACGTAGCCAACTCAATGCAAAAGTGTAGAGGGAAAGGAAAAACAAGATACAACACTGCTATATATATAAACCACAAATATGCATTGACCTATAAATAGTAAAAGTATATTAAATTAAACTAAAAGTAAAAGGATAAAAAATACATCCCCAACCAAAAACGTTCCATAACCCGACATTTGGTGGAAAAGTAAAATAGATGAGAGATCCCTGCTCCTGAATCTCAAGATACGACCACCCCACATTGTCCAAGAACCCTATATCCCTATGCTTCTCTGAATTCACGATCAATTTGTATGTCTTCTACAAAGTCACACCCACTAAGAGCATAGCCCAAGTAGAGGTGAGTATAAAAACACTCATTAGGATGCCTCGAATTCTCAAGGGAGCAGCAAAAGATGTACTGAAGAGGGGGTATTAGATATAAAAAGGTACAGTAAAAGAGAATAGCTCAACCCAACTAGAGAGTGAAGTAAACTCATCCAAACACAATGAGATAGAAACAGTGAGAATATGAACATATTGTCAAGTCTTCACTTCCAATAGTAGGAGAGTGGACTCATCCAACCACGAGAAGCTATACATGGAAAGAAAATGACATACCCCTCATGTATTCACCTCTCTTGGAAGTAGAATAACTAAATCCCAAGGAGTGGGTACTACAATACGATATATATATGCTCAACCAAAGAATCCCAAATTAGAGAGTAAGGGGATATCCATATCACATCTCAACCAAGGAAAAGAGTTTCCAATAGTTCCAAGGGTAACCATCAATGCCTAGTATCCCACACGTCTAGTCTGAACTGCAAGTCAAAGGGGCTCAGTCACTGCACCTTGATATTATCCTCTTTGTGCGGGTTTGTCTCACCCGCACGGTTTTATGTCGTTTCGAAAGGACGCATATTGGTGGGAAAAGTGCCCCCTTTTCCTGAGAGTCCAAAGTCATTTCAATCACGTCTCATCATTATGTTGCATAGTCAAGAGATCGTGTCACAAAGTCATGAACCCACTACCCAACTCTGCTAGAGGGTAATCTCAGAAGATCCATCGGGGAACCCACTTCCCAGCCCAGCTGGAGGGTAAGCCCAAAAGAGTAAATGAAAAACATCACTACCTAGCCCTGATGGAGGTTAAGTCCTAAAAGAGTAATTAGTGAACCTCACTGGCCAATCGCATTGTAGGGTAATCCCTAAAGAGAGAATGGTTAACCTCAATACCCAGCCTCACTAGAGGGTAACCCTAGAAGAGTAAATGAAGAACCTCACTGCCCAACCCCGCAAGGGGGTAAGTGTAACGCCCCGACCCCAGAAGCCCAGAGTCGGTGCATTATAACGTATCATTGGCATGATCATAAAAGATCAAGTCTCAAAAGATCGATTAGTTTAGTAGCCTTGGAAGTACTAGATACATTCATAAGGTTTACATTACATCCTAAAATGGAAAACTACAACAACATTTTTTCCATAGACAACACTGAGATCCTATAGACTATCCCTAGAGTTCAGTCATAATATACTTCTTTGAACCCTAGGAAAAATAAAACATAGAAAGGGGTGAGCTCAGATGCTCAGTAAGGATAACAATATAGAGGAAACATTCATAAATAAGCACAAACATTTAAGGCAATGTATAACTAAAACAAAATCCATTTAAACTTGAACTTCAGTGTAATATGGAAAAAATAAAATGAAATAATTCCATTTACTTATTCACATAGATATTCTACTAGTCGAATAATCACATGCAATATCAACAACCACTTTCATAATGATGGAATGCATAATGTCAGACTATCATAACCACATAGTCAAGGCCTTGTGCCAAGAATACAAATAATATTTTGTTACGGCCTTGTGCCAAGACACTAGTTTGTCTCATGAGACCTACCGATGAATCGAGGAGCTATAGGGGGATCCACCTGTCACTTACTAAGTCCAATTCATTCCTCATATGAAAAGTTTGAAACATAACATAAACATTTGTATTAAAACTAGCATACGAAATGTCAATACTTTATCCACAAACCATGAATGGTATAAAAATAGCACATCCATAGTCAAAATTAACTCATTCGATACAATATGGAAGATTTTATTGTGTCAGATTAACCTCAATCAATAATAATTAAGGATATTGACATAGATGAAAATAATCATCAAACTATTAGAGAGAAATATCCCCATTTTTTTAAAATCATTTAAAAGTCCCACTGTTTTTCAAGAATCCATTTAAAAATAGATTTTCAAATCAAAGTGTCCCATACCACTTTGAAACTTTTAAAAGGAATTTTAATTTTAAAACTTTAATTTCCATATAAATAAATCCTTAAAACCATTTTTAAAACATGGACATTAATGAGAAATATTTAGAATAATAAATCTTTAAAACATTTAAAATGATATTTTAGTTAGAGTTCCTAAACAAAAGAGAGACACTTGAATACAAATAATTGAGGTAATAAAAACTTTATAATATCATGAGAATAAAGGGATTCATGATATACTATGTCAAAGTACATTATATACACCATATAAAAGTGAATTGGTGTATAACAACAAAGAAGTCTCAATGGAATGTAAATTGAGATGAAATCTATTATAAAGATGGTATACTTAGGTTAAGGACAAATCAATGACATAATTATGTGTGAAAAATATAAATACACTCAATATGATTGGATTTCCAGTGTAAATCAATCAGAGGACATTCATACATATTCTTCTAAAAACAACACCAATGAATTGGATATTTAAATCAACAAATGGAGATTGAGTTAAAATTACTCTTATCAATTTCATATAGATGAATTGAGAATTTAAAAATGGAGTGATTATGTCTATAAAAATTATATCCACGGAAAGGGGAGTGGAAATTATGACAAAAGAAAATGAATAGTGATTCCACACATAATCTTTGAGTAAAATAATCAATGAAGTATGCATAAAGCTGAATGAGTGGAAATTGAAATTTCAAATTCCCTTATTGATTTGGTAACTTAAAAAACATACACCCATGAAATTAGGATCATACAATGATGATTTAAATGTCCATAAATTAAAGTATATTAAAAAATGAATACATTCATGGGCAGTACACACACCACATGCAATAAATAAGTGGTGAATAATGGAAATCTCACGGAATTAAAAGTGAGATAAGAAACCCCTTACTCTGTACATTTTCCTTGGTCGAGGGTAGTTTAACCTCCTGTATAATGGTTAAATAATTGTTATTAAATTATACAAGAATAATATACATTAATATGATATCATATATGATATTTTAACCTTTCTTTGTTAATAATATCTTAGTATTATCGTCATTTCGGGTGTTAACAGATTCGTTTTCATTTATATTATTTGTTATTTGAGTCATATTTGTTATGGATGGGATGTATCTTATTCATATATAGAATGATAGCATGTCTCTAAACATTATTTTTAGTCATAAAATGAAATTTAGTCTTGAATGGATACGATAGGGAATGAATCTCATTGCCTTCAGGGAGACGGTAATCCGTACGTACGCACGAGCGACAATATCATTCTTTTGATATTAAAATAATATATAATTGGATGGTATATCATATATACAGAATAATTATCATGTTATATTTATTATTTAAATGAATTAAACATCATTATTATACCCATCCAAACAATAATGTATTGAATAACAATTACACCACGACATGGAGACGGTAATCCGTACATACGCACGTATGGTGACATGTCATTAAAAGGATGGATATAATAATGAATATGGATGAACCATATTTATAATAACATCACAGTATATATAAGATACTATATTTATAATTTTATAATGGAAATAACAAATAAAGAATAAGTGGAAGAAGAAAAGAACTTGAAAGAGGGTGGTGAAATTATTACTTCTTCTTCGGGTTCTTCCTTTTGATTTGATCAAAAGGGCTCCTTAAGTTGGGTTTTTGACTAAAGGAGGGCCTCTAAGATGAATTTAGGGAAGTTGATAGGATATTTAGGCAGGTTTTGGCCGAGCCAAAAGGCTTTGAAATTGTGAATTAGAGAGAAGGGGGAGTTCTCTTTTATAAGAGGGGTGATGGGCACCTTTGGAAAAAATAGAAATATTATTTTATAATAAAATCATTTTCGGTTTCTAATGGATCCAAAATGGATTATTTCAAGTATAAGGTGGGTATGGGTCGAAAACCACTCAACCAATAGGTTTTATACAGGTTTGGGTCACTATATTAGCTTTATTTTTTAGATTTAACTCTTAGTTAAATAGTTTGACATTTACCATGTCTCTTTGTATTTTTATATTATATGGTTAATAAACTTACTATATACTTCCAAGAGAACCCCAAGTGGTTCATTAATGATACAGATATCATTATATAAGTCCTTTGACCAAACCTTAGATTTTTATAAATATAATATCAATTAATAATATAATATTTGTTTTAAAAACTCTTTTATGTCAATTTTGACACTATTTGGTATTTTGATTTTTCTAAATTCATAATAGCATTATTACATCGAAAAAAATTCATCTAACCATCCCTAATATGTCATATTAACCTATAAAATTAGTTTAATTCATAAAAAGTCTCAAATTACATTTATTTGGATATTTTTAATGTCAATTATTTTAATATTTCATTAATTTGGTAATTACTGCATCATCATTGTGTCAAAAATAAATTAAATTATTTAATGTCTAAAAAATATAAATAAAATACTTTTAAGTAGGAAATATTTTTATCTTTATAATTAATATTTATAGTTGAATTTATCATATGTTTATCCCTATATTAAAAATGTTTTTGTAATTAAACTTTGATTTTAACTCATTTAACACTTCTTTGAATTAAATAATAATAAGTGTCCTAATCTAATCCAAGTGGACCAAAGAGGTTAATATTTTATTCCTAAGGTTTTTTTTGGTCGAATTATACTTATCCAATAGAATTGGGACATGTGTTAGGGTAATAATAATATCATTTTTACCCTTAATTACTATATTTACTTTTAACCGGGGTAAATAAAAGTAAAATGTTACTATTCACCAAAAATTATTTTTATCTTATTGAACCACATTTTACTCCTTGATATTAATCGTGTCTCTCGGATTTTCAAAATTCAACTCACATAAGTGGTAAAATTAATTTTCATGTGAATTTGCAAATTCTCCTAGGAGGTGGGTAAAAGACGGAGAAAGGTTCAGTAAAATTTTTATATATCTAAAATTATTATAAACTGACTCCAATAAATTACATTTAACTTATATAGGTTTTATATATCTATTTTTACCTAAAATAACTTTAAATAAAATAAATAATTATTTAAATAAAAATTCGGTTTTAAACTATAACTCAATGTTTTTCACTATTCATCAAAAATTAAAAGTTTTCAGAAACATACCAAAAATTCACCCTAAGATAATTTTGATATTCTGAATTAAAAAATGAAGTCTATTTTACCAAATTTAAAACATATAAATTTTATTTATTATTTTCAAATTAATTCTCATTGTCAAAACCAAAAAACGTATTTTTATGAAATAATAACTACAAAAAGATTGACATTTGTTTATGTCCAATTTCAAAGTGAAATTACTTCCAATGACCAACATTGGATTAAATGGTAAAAATATAATCTAATTATACATCCAAATAATTCCTATGTATAGTTGAACACTATAAATTATTTTGACTAAAAAATTTGTTTTCAGTTAAAATATATTATTTTTCACTATTCACCCAAATATGAAAGTTATCAGAAAAACACAAAAAATTTATTGAAACAAAATTCTGATGTCCCAATATCAAATAAGAAGTTTATTTTGTCAAATTTAATATATAAAAGTTTCAAATATTGGATTTAAAAAAGCTTCTCCATTAAAAAGCGGTAAAATTTCATTTTTTGAAAAATACTTCTATTATCTGAAAAAAAATGATTTTTCCTTAAATTATGTCTAAGAAACTCAAAATATGGATTCTAAAATTATAAGGGTTATATAAAGTTCAAAATTCTGTTAATATTATTCATAACCTCTTTTGATTGGCTGGTTTGGTAAGTCGTGGTGTGCTTGATCTCGATATTGCGTGTAGTGTAAGTTATTGAATTACTTTGAAGAACTAACGTACTATGAAATCTTAGGGTGTTACATTCTTCCCACATTCAATAAATTGCGTCCATGTAATTTTTAAAATTGGTCTAGGGAATATAATGGAAAGTCCCACATCGGAAAAAGAGTCAATAAAACTATCACTTTAAAATAAAGAAATAGAAGTACACAAGTCACCCAAGATAACCCGTACTAGGATTCCATGTAGGAAAATATGGATATGGAAGCTAAACTAAGTGTCAAGTTCTGATGGAGAGGGATAGAAAACATGATCAGGAGAAAGTTAACAACAATCAAACTAAAAACTTGTGATGGGACAAATGGTCATTAGTTTCCCAGCAGGAAAAGTAAACGGAAAACATTTTTTTGTTTTAAGTTACATTTCAAAAAGATGAGGAATTTATTTATGAGATTGACTAAGAACATAAAGAGATATACTTACTTTTTAAGTAGAGTTTCATTCTCAAATAAATTTCTACCACTAACTCATTTTTTTAAACGATGAGTATTCAAGAAGACTTGGTCACACAGGAAGAGCTAGAATAAACTTCTAGAGAATCACATGATCCACAAAGGATAAACTATATATTTACCTTGTCTTTAGAGATTAATCAAAACCAAAATGGTTAGTACAAGATTTTTTGATCCCCCAAAAGGATATTCCTTTAGGGAAAGAAACACTAATCATAATTTCTAAAATTAAACCAACAATACCCCAAATTTAAATAAATACCATTCAATAAACAATTGTCTTTAAAATCCTTCAATATAATCCAAACTAATATTGAAACCCAAAACATAGAAGAACTTGTTTATGTAGTCTTCCATGTTAAATTGAATCTCCAAATGACATCAACTACTCTTAAAGTCACATACTTAAAAGTAATGAACCTAATCACATATTCTCTTTTATAGGTTAATCATTTCCATAAATAACCCAAATCGCTATAAATACACAATAAAAACATAGATAAAAATCCACCATTACTCCTCAAATGAAATCTCATAGTATTCTGTTTTCCTTGGGCATATAGTGTTCCCAATAAAGCGAACATCTTCCAAAATAAAATTTATCACTTCATCACCAAATCATTTTCCTATAATAAGGGTATTTATTTGATGAGAAATAAGATCCCAAATCAAATTATTATTGATCAATAAAATCATTTAACTAAAAATAATTAGTCACACTAACTAGGGACTTCACGTAGTCCAGTTGTAGGTGATAAATCCCAATCGTACTCTGGTTGTGGGTTTGATTCCCACAGCTTTGTCCAACGTGACAGGTTGTCACACGGTCTGTGTGTTGTCCTTTTTCAAAAACTATATTTTATAACATTACCAAAATGAGATAAATTCTCAAAATAACCATAACATAATTTAACCACAAATGTTATCTCATGCCTTGAATTTTCATACGAAAATATAATAACTTGTAATTTCTTCAAACCCAATGATCATATAAAACCGGATTGTTATTTATAACTATATCCACAAGAGAAAAGATAATTCTTCCTTAAATATCATTTTCAGATGACAACTGCAGGGTTACAAATACAAGAGAAAATTATTCCAAAGTAATCCCATCAACAAGGAGCACTACTACTTTTAAACATTTCTCCAACCATTTATTTCCACATTGCTTCTTCTTTGTCCAAAAAAAATACTCTATAGAATAGAGCATTCACTCGGGTAATGTCCAGGTCCCATACATTTAGGAAAATGGATGTAAATGGATTCTTGGGACCATTTTTATTATCTTCCATAGTACTCTATATTTTTCCTCATCAATTCTTCACTTTATGTTCTTCTTTACCACACATAAAGCATTTCTTTGTTCCATTGACACACTTTCTTGGGTGTCTCCTTCCACATTTCCTACATGATAGAAATTGAGGATTCTTTTCTCTATGGTCTCCACTGCTGGAGCTCTTATCATTCATCACCTTTCTCTTCTTTGTTGAGTCCGGACGTTGGTTAATATATATGTTGTTGATCATATTTTTGGAAAACTGATTTGGCATGAAAATGATATCTTTTACGCCTATCAACATTCCATTTTGTTGCTCATTTACACCATTGTTCCCACCTTGTACATCATTCTCAAAGTTACTATGACTTCCTTGGAATCCATCCATTGACTAAAACCAGAAATCATTGTGTGAGTAATAGTAGTCATAAAATCATTTAGAGAATACCATGACACCATATTTTCAATTTGAAACACCTTAGGATTAACCAAGGTCATTTATTCTCATCTTATACTAAAATACTTAAAATTGGTTTCTAAAGAAAATGTAAATTATCCTAAGCATATCCCCTGGGAGTGTTGTAACCAAGAGTACATCAAGGCCCATTTTCGTGCACCAGTTCTGGTTCAATTCTAGCTCAAAACGGTGTTTTCGGGTTTTATCCCTAGGTACATCTCTGCCAGAACAACCTCTACCTGATCATATCCAAACATGGATGTAATTCTTGGAAAACTCACAAAATCACTACAATACCAAAATTTTAGGAAGTTCCTCTATACTAATCCTCAATTTCTGTCTTAGGGCTATGTTCTCTAATTAGAGTTTATATAAACCTAGTTTCCAAGGTTTGTACTAAACCTCCTCTGATACCAACTGTAATGCCCCGACCCCAGAAGCCCAGATTCGGTGCATTATTAGGTATCATTTTCATGATCATAAAAGATCAAGTCTCAAAAGATCAATTAGTATAGTATCCTTGGAAGTACTAGATACATTCATAAGGTTTACATTACATCATAAAATAGAAAACTACAAGAACATTGTTTCCATAGACAACACTGAGGTCCCATAGACTATCCCTTGAGTTCAGTCATGATATACTTCTTTGCATCCTGGAAAAAATAAAACATAGAAAGGGGTGAGCTTAGATTCTCAGTAAGGATAACAATATAGCAGAAACTTTCATAAATAAGCACAAACATTCAAGGCAATGTATAACTAAAACAAAAGCCTTTTAAACTTTAACTTCATCATAATATGGAAAAATAAAATGAAATAATGCCATTTACTTATTCACATGGATATTATACTAGTCGAATAATCACATGCAATATCAATAACCACTTTTATAATGATGTAATGCAAAATTTCAGACTATCATAACCACATATTCAAGGCCTTTTGCCAAGACTACAAATAAGATTTTGTTAAGACCTTGTTCCAAGACACTAGTTTTTCTCATGAGACCTACCGATGCATCGAGGAACTATATTGGGCTCCACCTGTCACTTACTAAGTCCAATTCATTCCTCATATGAAAAGTTTGAAACATACCATAAACATTCATATTAAAACTAGCATACGAAATGTCAATATGTTATCCAAAAACCATGAATGGTATAAAAATAGCACATCCACAGTCAAATATAACTCATTCGATACAATATGGAAGTTTGAATTGTATCAGATTTACCTCAATCAAGAATAATGAAGGATATTTACATAGATGAAAATAATTATCAAAACAATTAGAGAGAAATATCCCCATTTTTCTTGAAATCATTTAAAAGTCACACTATTTGTTAAGAATCCATTTAAAAATAGATTTTTCAATAAAAGTGTCCCATACCACTTTTAAACTTTTAAAAGGAATTTTAATTTTAAAATATTAATGTCCATATAAATAAATCCTTAAAACCATTTTTAAAACATGGACATTAATGAGAAATATTTAGAATAATAAATCTTTAAAACATTTAAAATGATATTTTAGTTAGAGTTCCTAACCAAAAGAGAGACACTTGAATATAAATAATTGAGGTAATAAAAACTTTATAATATCATGAGAATAAAGGGATTTATGATATATTATGTCAATGTACATTATATACACCATATAAAAGTGAATTGGTGTATAACAACAAAGAAGTCTCAATGGAAGGTAAATTGAGATGAAATCTCTTATAAAGATTGTATCCTTAGGTTAAGAATAAATCAACGACATAATTATGTATGAAAAATATAAATACACTCAATATGATTTGATATTCAGTGTAAATCAATCATATTACATTCACACATATTCTTGTAAAAACAACACCAATGAATTGGATATTTAACTCAACAAATGGAGATTGAGTTAAAATTACTCTTATCAAGTTCATATTGATGACTTCAGAATTTATCAATGGAGTGACTATGTGTATCAAAAGTATATCCACAGAAAGGGGTGTGGAAATTATGACATAAGAAAATGAATAGTGATTCCACACATAATCTTGAAGTAAAATAATCAATGAAGTATGTGTAAAGCCGAATGAGTGGAAATTGAAATTTCAAACTCCCTTATCGATTTGGTAATTTACAAAACATACACCCATGAAATAAGGATCATACAATGATGATGTAAATATCCATAAATTAATGTATATTACACAATTAATACAATCAAGGGCATTACACACACCACATGTAATAAATAAGTGGTGAACAATGGAAATCTCACGGAATTAAAAGTGAGATAAGAAACCCCTTACTTTGTACTTTTTCCTCGGTAGAGGGTAGGTTAACCTCATGTATAATGGTGAAATAATTTTTATTAAATTATAAAAAAAATTATATACATTAATATGATATCATATTTGATTTTTTAACATTTCTTTGTTAATAATTTCTTAGTATTATCGTTGTTTCAAGTGTTAACAGATTCATTTTACTTTATATTATTTGTTATGTGAGTCATATTTGTTATGGATGGGATGTATCTTATTAATATACAGAATTATATCATCTCTCTAGACATTATTTTTAATCATAAAATGAAATTTAGTCTTGAATGGATGCGATGGGGAATGAATCTAATCGCTTTCCTGGAGACGGTAATCTGTATGTACGCACGAGCGAAAATATCATTCTTTTAATTTTAAAATAATATATAATTGGATGGTATATCATATATATATAGAATAATTATAATTTTATATTTATTATTTACATGAATTACACATCATTATATTACCCATCCAAATAATAATGTATTGAATAACAATTACACCACGACGTGGAGACGGTAATCCGTACATACGCATGTATGGTTACATGTCATTAAAATGATGGATAGAATAATGATTATGGTTGTACCATATTTATAATAACATAAAATTATATAGAAGATACTGGATTTATTATTTTAGAATAGAAATAACAAAGAAATAATAAGTGGAAGAAGAAAATAACTTTAAAGAGGGTGGTGAAATTATTACCTCTTCTTCGGGTTCTTCCTTTTGATTTGATAAAAATGGATCCTTATGTTGGATTTTTGACTAAATTAATGCCTCTAAGATGAATTGAGGGAATTTTAGAGGATATTTAGCCAGGGTTTGGCCTAAATAAAAGGCTTTCAAGGTGTGAGTTAGAGATAAGGGGGAGTGCAATTTTATAAGAGGGGTGAGGGGCACCATAGGAAAAGCTAGAAATATTATTTTATAATAAAATACGTTTCTATTTATAATGGCTCCAAAGTATATTATTTAAAGGAAAAGGTAATTATGGGTCTAAAACCACTCAACAAATAAGTTTTAGACAGGTTTGGGTCACTATATTAACTTTATTTTTTATATTTAACTCTTAGTTAAATAGTTTGACATTTACCATGTCTTTTTGTATTTTTATATTATATGGTTAATAAACATACTATATAATTCCAAGAGAACCCCAAGTGGATAATTAATGATACACATATCATTATATAAGTCCTTTTTCCAAACCCTATATTTTTAGGAATATAATATCAATTAATAATATAATATGTTTATAAAAAACTCTTTTATGTCAATTTTAACACTATTTGGTATTTTGTTTTTTCTAAATTTATACCAGCATTATTAATTAAAAATAAATTCATCTAACCAACCCTAATATGTCATATTATCCTATAAAATTAGTTTAATTCATAAAAAAGTCTCAAATTTCATTTATTTTGATATTTATAATATCAATTATTTTAATATTTCATTAATTTGGTAATTACTCCAACATCATTGTGTCATAAATAAATTAAATTATTTAATGTATAAAAAATATAAATAAAATACCATTATTTAGGAAATATTTTTATATTTCTAATGAATATTTATAGTCGAATTTATCTTATGTTTATCCTTATATTAAAAATATTTTAGTCATTAAACTTTGATTTTAACTCTTTTAATTATTCTTTGAATAAAATAATAATAATTGTCCTAATCTAATCCAAGTGGACCAAAGAGGTTCATATTTTATTCCTAAGGTTTTTTTTGGTCTAATTATACTTATCCAATAGAATTGAGACATGTGTTAGGATAATAATAATATCATTTTTACGCTTAATTACCCTATTTACTTTTAACCGGGGTAAATAAAAATAAAAAGTTACTATTCACCAAAAATTATTTTTATCTTTTTGAACCATATATTACTCTTTGATATTATCTACGTCTGTTGGATTTTCAAAATTCAACTCACATAAGCGGTAAAATTAGGTTTTATGTGAATTTTCAAATTCTCCTAGGAGGTGGGTAAAAGATGGTGAAAAGGTCAATAAAATTTTCATATATCTAAAATTATTATAAACTGACTCCAATGAATTACATTGAACTTATATAGGTATTATATATATATTTTGACCTAAAATAAATTTAATTAAAATAAATAATTATATAAATAAAAAATCGGTTTTAAACTATAACTGAGTGTTTTTCACTATTCATCAAAAATTAAAAGTTTTCAGAAACATACCAAAAATTCTCCCTAAGATAATTTTGATATTCTGAATTCAAAAATAAAGTCTATTTTACCAAATTAAAAACATAGAAATTAAATTTATTAGTTTAAAAATAATTCTCGTTGTCAAAACCAAAAAGCGTATTTTTATAAAATAATAACTACCAAAAGATTGACATTTGTTTATGTCCAATTTCAAAGTGAAATTACTTACAATGACCAAAATTGGATTAAATGGTAAAAATATAAGCTAATTATACATCCAAACCATTCATATGTATAGTTGAACACTATAAATTATTTTGATTAAAAAATTTGTTTTCAGTTAATATATATTATTTTTCACTATTCACCAAAATATGAAAGTTATCAGAAAAACACCAAAAAGTTATTGAAAATAAATTCTTATGACCCGATCCCAAAGAATAAGTTTATTTTGTCAAATTGAATATATAAAAGTTTCAAATATTGGATTTAAAAAAGGTTCGCCATTAAAAGGTGGTAAAATTGTATTTTTTGAAAAATACTTCTTTTTTCTGAAAAAAAAATGAATTTGTCCTTAAATTATGTCTAAGAAACTCATAATATGGATTATAAAATTATAAGGGTTATATAAAGTTCAAAATTCTGTTAATACTATTCATAACCGATTTTGAACGGCTAGTTTGGTAAGTCGTGGTGCGCTTGAACTCGATGTTGCGTATAGTGTAAGTTATTGAATTACTTTGAAGAACTAATGTACTATGAAATCATGGGCTGTTACATTCTTCCCTCATTCAATAAATTACGTCCTTGCAATTTAAAATTGGGCTAGGGAATATAATGGAAATTCCCACATCGGAAAAAGAGTCAATAAAACTATCACTTTAAAAGAAAGAAAGAGAACAACAAAGGTCACCCAAGATAATTGAGACTAGGATTCCATGTAGGAAAACATGGATATAAAAGATAAACTAAGTGTCAAGTTCTGATGGAGAGGGATAGAAAACATGATCACGAGAAAGTTAACAACAAGAAAACCACAAACTTTTGATGGTAAAAACAGTCATTAGTTTCCCAGTAAGAAAAGTAAACTGACAAAAAAAATTTGTTTTAAGTTACATTTTATAAATATGAGGAATTCATTTATGAGATTGACTAAGAACATAAAGAGATATACTTACTTTTTAAGTATAGTTTCATTCTTTAATAAATTTCTACCACTAACACATTTTTTTAAATGATGAGTATTCAAGAAGACTTGGTCACACCGGAAGAGCTAGAATAAACTTCTAGAGAATCACGTGATCCACAAAGGATAAACTATATATTTACCTTGTCTTTAGAGATTAATCAAAACCAAAATGGTTAGTACAAGATCTGATGATCCCCCAAAAGGATATTCCTTTAGAGAAAGAAACACTAATCTTAATTTCTAAAATTAAACCAAACATACCCCAAAGTTAAATAAATACCATTCAATAAACAATTGTTCTTAAAATCCTTCAATATAATCCAAACTAATATTGAAACCCAAAACTTAGAAGAATTTGGTTATGTAGTCTTCCACGTTAAATTGTATCTCCAAATGACATCAACTACTCTTAAAGTCACATACATAAAAGTAATTAACCTAATCACATATTCTCTATTAAAGGTTAATCATTTCCATAAATAACCCAAATCACTATAAATCCACAATAAAAACATAGATAAAAATCCACCATTACTCCTCAAATGAAATCTCATAGTATTCTGTTTTCCTTGGGCATATAGTGTTCCCAACAAAGCGAACATCTTCCAAAATAACATTTATCACTTAATCACCAAATAATTTTCCTATACTATGGGTACTCATTTGATTATACATAAGATCCCAAAATCAACTTATTATTGATCAATAAAATCATTTAACTAAATATAATTAGTCACACTAACTAGGGACTTCACGTAGTCCAGTGGTAGGCGATAAATCCCAATTGCACTCTGGTTGTGGGTTCGATTCCCACAACTTTGTCCGATGGGACGGGTTGTCACACGGTCTTCCTGTTTTCATTTTTCAAAAACTATATTTTATAACATTACCAAAATGAGATAAATTCCTCAAAATAACCATAACATAATTTAACCAAAAAATTTATCTCATACCTTTCATTTTTATCCCAAAATATAATAACTTGTAATTTCCGCAAACCCAATGATCATATAAAATCAAATTGTTATTTATAATTATATCCACAAGAGAAAAGATAATTCTTCCTTAAATATCATTTTCAGATGACAACTGCAGGGTTTCAAATACAAGAGAATATTATTCCAAAGTAATCCCATCAACAAGGACCACTAATACTTTTAAACATTTATCCAACCATTTATTTCCACATAGCTTCTTCTTTGACCAAGAAAATATCCTATAGAATAGGGCATTCACTCGAGTAATGGCCAGGTCCCCTATATTTACAGTAAATGACTATAAATGGATTCTTGGGACCATTTTTATTTTCTTACATAGTACTCTTCATTTTTCCTCAGCAATTATTCAACTTATGTCCTTCTTTCCCACACGTAAATCATTTCTTTGTTCCATTGAGACACTTTCTTGGGTGTCTCCTTCCACATTTCCTGCATGATGGAAATTGAGGATTCTTTTCTCCATGGTCTCCACTGCTGGAGCTATTATCATTCATCACCTTTCTCTTCTTTATTGAGTCCCAGAGTTGGTTATATATATGTTGTTGATCATATTTTTGGAAAACTTATTTGGCATGAACACGATATCTTTCACGCCTATAAACATTCCATTTTTTTGCTCATTTCCACCATCGTTCCCACCTTGTACATCATTCTAAAAGTTACTATGACTTCAATGGAATCCAACTATTGAATAAAACCATAAACCATTATGTGAGTAACAGTAGTCATAAAATCATTTAGATAATATCATGACACCATATTTTCAATTTGAAACACCTTAGGATGAACCGAGGTAATTTATTCCCATCTTATATTAAAATACTTCAAATCGGTTTGTAAATAAAATGTAAATTATCCTAAGTATATCCCCCGGGAGTGTCGTAACCAAGAGTGAAGCAAGACCCATAGTCGTGTACCAGTTCTCGATCGAGTCTAGCTCAAAGCGGCGTTTTCGGGTTTTACCCCTAGGTACATCTGTTCCAGAGCCGCCTCTGCTTGCACGTATCCAGATAGGGATGTATTGCTTAGAAAACTCACAAAATCACTACAATACCAAAATTTTAGGAAGTTCCTCTATATTAATCCTCAAAATCTATCTTAGGGCTATGTGCTCTAATCAGAGTTTATCTAAATCTAATTTCCAAGGTTTGTACTAAACTTCCCCTGATACCAAATATAAAGCCCCGAACCCAAAAGCCCAGAGTCGGTGCATTATTATGTATCATTGGCATGATCATAAAAGATCAAGTCTTGAAAGATTGATTAGTTTAGTATCCTCGGAATTACTAGATTCATTCATAAGGTTTACATTACATCATAAAATGGGAAACTACGACAACATTGTTTCCCTAGAAAACACTGAGATCCCATAGACTATACCTAGAGGTTAGTCATAATATACTTCTTTGCATCCTGGGAAAAATAAAACATAGAAATTGGTGATATTAGATGCTCAGTAAGGATAATAATATAGCAGAAACTTTTATAAATAAGCATAAACATTTAAGGCAATGTATAACTAAAACAAGAGCCTTTTAAACTTGTACTTCAGCATAATATGGAAAAAATAAAATCAAATAATTCCATTTACTTATTCACATGGATATTCTACTAGTCGAATAAACACATTCAATATCAATAACCACTTTCATAATGATGGAATGAATAATGACAAACTATCGTAACCACATAGTCAAGGCTTTGTGCCAAGACTACAAATAATATTTTTTTAAGGACTTATGACAAGACACTAGTTTGTCTCATGATAACTACCAATGCATCGAGGTGCTATAGCAAGCTCCACCCATCACTTACTAAGTCCAATTCATTCCTCATATGAAAATTTTGAAACATAACATAAACATTCGTATTAAAACTAGCATACGAAATGTAAATACTTTATCCATAAACCATGAATGGTATAAAAATAGCACATCCACATTCAAACATAACTCATTCGATACAATATGGAAGATTTTATTGTATCATATTAACCTCAATCGATAATAATCAAGGATATTTACATAGATGAAAATAATCATCAAAACTATTAGAGAGAAATATACCCATTTTTCTTGAAATCAATTAAAAGTCACACTATTTTTGAAGAAGCCATTTAAAAATAGATTTTTGAATCAAAGTGTCCCATACCAATTTGAAACTTTTAAAAATTATTTTAATTTTAAAACTTTAATGTCCATATAAAAAATCCTTAAAACCATTTTTAAAACATGGACATTAATGAGAAAGATTTAGATTAATAAATCTTTAAAACATTTAAAATGATATTTTAGTCAGAATTCATAACCAAAAGAGAGACACTTAAATAAAAATAATTGAGGTAACAAAAACTTTATAATATCACGAGAATGAATGGATTCATGTTATACTATGTCAAAGTACATTATATACACCATATAAAAGTGAATTAGTGTATAACAACAAAGAAGTCTCAATGGAATGTAAATTGAGATAAAATCTCTTATAAAGACTGTATCCTTAGTTTAAGGATAAACAAATGGCATAATTATGTGTGAAAAATATAAATACACTCAATATTATTGGATATTCAGTGTAAATCAATCATAGGACATTCACACTTATTCTTGTAAAAACAACACCAATGAATTGGATATTTAACTCAACAAATGGAGATTGAGTTAAAATTACTCTTATCAAGTTCATATCGATGACTTGAGAATTTATCAATGGATTTATTATGTGTATCAAAAGTATATCCACAGAAAGGGGAGTGGAAATTATGACATAAGAAAATGAATAGTGATTCCACACATAATCTTGGAGTAAAATAATCAATGAAGTATGCGTAAAGCCAAATGAGTGGAAATTGAAAATTCAAATTCCCTTATCGATTTGGTAACTTACGAAACATACACCCATGAAAGAAGGATCATACAATTATGATTTAAATGTCCATAAATTAAATTATATTACACAATGAATACAATCATGGGCAGTATACACACAACATGCAATAAATAAGTGGTGAACAATGGAAATCTCACGGAATTAAAAGTGAGATAAGAAACCCCTTACTTTGTACTTTTTCCTTGGTTGAGGGAAGTTTAACCTCCTATTTAATGGTGAAATAATTTTTATTAAATTATAAAATAATAATATACATTAATATTATATCATATATTATCTTTTAACATTACTTTGTTAATAATATCTTAGTATTATCGTCGTTTCGGGTGTAAACGGATTCGTTTTCCTTTATATTATTTGTTATGTGAGTCATATCTGTTATGGATGGGATGTATCTTATTCATATCCAGAATTATATCATGTCTCTTATCATTATTTTTAATCATCAAATAAAATTTAGTCTTGAATGGATACGATGGGAAATGAATCTAATCACGTTCGGGGAGACGGTAATCCGTACGTATGCACGAGAAAAAATATCATTATTTTGATATTAGAATAATATATAATTGAATGGTATATCATATATACAGAATCATTATCTTGTTATATTTATTATTTACATAAATTACACATCATTATTATACCCATCTAAAAAATAATGTATTGAATAACAATTATGCCACGACGTGGAGACGGTAATCCGTACGTATGCACGTATGGTGACATGTAATTCAAAGGAGGGATAGAATAATGAATATGTCTATACCATATTTATAATAACATAATAGTATATAGAAGATACTGGAGGTATTTTTTTAGAATGGAAATAACAAATAAAGAAGAAGTGGAAGAAGAAAAGAACTTGAAAGAGGGTGGTGAAATTATTACCTCTTCTTTTGGTTCTTCCTTTTGATTTGATCAAAAGGGATTCTTAAGTTGGATTTATGACTAATGGAAGGCATCTAAGATGAAGTGAGGGAATTTGATAGGATATTTGGCCAGGGTTTGACCGAGCCAAAAGGCTTTGAAGGTGTGAATTAGAGAGAAGGGGGAGTGCCCTTTTATAAGAGGGGTGAGGGCCACCTTAGGAAAAGCTAGAAATATTATTTTATAATAAAATAATTTTCTGTTTCTAATGGCTCAAAAATAAATAATTTAAAGGATAAGGTGGTTATGGGTCTAAAAACACTCAAACAATAGGTTTTATACAGGTTTGGGTCAATATATTACCTTTATTTTTTAGATTTAACTCTTAGTTAAATAGTTTGACATTTACCATGTCTCTTTGTATTTTTATATTATATGGTTAATAAACTTACTATATACTTCCAATACAACCCCAAGTGGTTCATTAATGATACACCTATCATTATATAAGTCCTTTGACCGAACCTTAGATTTTTAGAAATAGAATATCTATTAATAATATAATATTTGTTTTAAAAACTCTTTTATGTCAATTTTGACACTATTTGGTATTTTGTTTTTTCTAAATTCATAACAGCATTATTAATTCAAAAAAAAATTCATCTAACCAACCCTAATATGTCATATTAACCTATAAAATAAGTTTAATTCATAAAATGTATCAAATTACATTTATTTGGATATTTATAATATCAATTATTTTAATATTTCATTAATTTGGTAATTACTGCATCATCATTGTGTCATTTATAAATTAAATTATTTAATGTCTAAATAATATAAATAAATTACCATTATGTAGGAAATATTTTTATCTTTCTAATTAATATTTATAGTCGAATTTATCTTATGTTTAGCACTATATTAAAAATGTTTTAGTTATTGAACTTTGATTTTAACTCTGTTAACTCTTCTTTGAATTAAATAATAATAAGTGTCCTAATCTAATCCAAGCGGACCAAAGAGGTTCATATTTTATTCCTAAGTTTGTTTTTGGTCAAATTATACTTATAAAATATAATTGGGACATGTGTTAGGGAAATAATAATATCATTTTTTCCCTTAATTACCCTATTTACTTTTAACCGGGGTAAATAAAAGTAAAAAAGTTATTATTCACCAAAAATTATTTTTATCTTATTGAACCAAATTTTACTCATTTATATTAACCGTCTCTATCGGATTTTATAAATTCAACTCACATAAGCGATAAAATTAAGATTTATGTGAATTTTCAAATTCTCCTAGGAGGTGGGAAAAAGACGCTGAAAAGTTTAATAAAATTTTTATATATCTAAAATTATTATAAACTGACTCCAATGAATTACATTGAACTTATATAGGTTTTATATTTATATTTTAACCTAAAATAAATTTATATAAAATAAATAATTATTTAAATAAAAATTCGGTTTTAAACTGTAACTCAATGTTTTTCACTATTCATCAAAAATTAAAAGTTTTCAGAAACATATCAAAAATTCACCCTAAGCTAATTTTGATATTATGAATTCAAAAATGAAGTCTATTTTACCAAATTCAAGAAATATAAATTTCATTTATTTTTTTAAATTAATTCCCGTTCTCAAAACCAAAAAGCGTATTTTTATGAAATAATTACTACCAAAAGATTGTCATTTGTTTATGTCCAATTTCAAAGTGAAATTACTTACAATGACAAAAATTGGATTAAATGGTAAAAATATAATCTAATTATACATCCAAACCATTCATATGTATAGTTGGACACTATAAATTATTTTGATTAATAAAGTTGTTTTCAGTTAAAATATATTATTTTTCACTATTCACCTAAACATGAAAGTTATCAGAAAAACACCAAAAATTTATTAAAACTAAATTCTTATGTCCTGATCCCAAATAAGAATTTTATTTTTTTCAAATTGAATATATAAAAGTTTCAAATATTGGATTTAAAAAATATTTTCCATTAAAAGGTGGTAAAATTTCATTTTTTGAAAAATACTTATTTTATCTGAAAAAAATGAATTTGTCCTTACATTATGTCTAAGAAACTCATAATATAGATTTAAAAATTATAGGGGTTATATAAAGTTAAAAATTCTGTTAATACTATTCATAACCTCTTTTGAACGGCTAGTTTGGTAAGTCGTGGTGCGCTTGAACTCGATGTTTCCTGTAGTGTAAGTTATTGAATTAATTTTAAGAACTAACGTACTATGAAATCTTGGGGTGTTACAGTAAGACCTAAAGAGATAACAGTGAACCTAACTTCCAAACCGCACTAAATGGTAAGTTAGTACTGCTTTGGTGATTATGAAAGCATTAATACCATCACTATCATCATCGAGTATCCCCTCAAACAAGCGTGAAACCCAGAACATAGAGTGTCACCTCAGATAGGCATCGCACTCGGAACATCTCACATCGTACCTCGAAATACACTATAGAGGGTACAGTTACGTTCTATGTGAAAAAACACTCAGGATAGGCTACTCACAGGCCAAAATCTGAGTTCAGAAGAAAGATATATGAGAGGTTGAAGATTCATAAAGTGGTATATGACATGTGTGGGCCCAACATGACGTGTGACCCTACCTCATCTTCTAGCCTTGTACCTAGATATACTCGGGTACTAAACTATGAACTAGTACCCAAAAGGTGTGCCAGGGTACTCCCAGATTACAGGGCACCTCTAGCCGAAAGGCTGACGATCGCATGTTGTTCATTTCTAGTGTGAAGGGAGATTACATAATTCTACTAAAATGCCTATTACAAACATTTTCAGATAACCAAACAGATCACACCATTTCGATCCTTGTGTAAAAACACACATGATCCACTATTCATTCACTTGAAACAGACTCTTGATGAAGAAACTGCATTCCACCGAGTTGTGTGAAAATAGTGCCATGTGGGGCCCACATCTCGATCCTGAAACACATAAAACAAATTGCACCATTGTGATCCCCTTGGAAAAACAATCAGTAATGACTATTCATTTTTCCAAAATGAACACCTGGTGAAAAATTGACATTTCATCACAAACGCCCCAAACAGGGCTCATGGGCTCTACACTCCAAAATTCAGTTTAAGCACCCAAAATTAGTCTTGAAAAGTCTACCTCAACTCTAGGGTCACAACACCTCTGATGTCACATAAATCCAACATTGTATGCAGACGTACGGTCCAATGCTGGTTTCCCGAATAATAATAATTATATTATTATTATTATTATAAATGGACGTTCTATACTGCTGAACTCCGAGTCCAAAACAAAAAGTTCCAAAACTTGCCTAAAAGGTTCATCTCATTAAGAGGGATGTGTGGCCTTAGACAAGATGAAAAAGAAACTCTCCATTTAGAAGATATAAGAATTTAAATATTTCCAGGCCCGACCGTGCCCATACCAGGTAGACCGGCCTAGTCAAGCCGGTACATCCCACTTGAGCTGGCCCACCAGCCCACCAACCCACCAGCGCACATACAGTTGGCCGCTGGCCTCTATGATGCACCACTAGGACACCCCAGCGGCCCCACTGTCTCTCATCAGTCCACCATCATCCCATGGTAATCTTATGCTGCCTATGTGGTCTACTACGATGCCTCATGTATGGATCTTGGGTGTTTGTTTATGTAAAATGAGAATGTGGTGGCATATGGTTTTCAAAAACTCTGACCAAGTGAAAAGAATTACCCAACCCATGACTTGGAGTTAGCGATAGTAATTCTTGCCCTGAATACGTAGCATCATTATCTTTTAGGGGAGAAGTTTTTGGTTTATTCTGATCATAAGAGTTTATCCTACATTTTCTCACATAATGATCTAAATATGAGGTAGCGTAATTGGGTTTAATACCTTTAGAGATTCAATTTTGAGTTCATGTACACCCCAGGAATATATAATTTGGTTGCAAACACCTTGAGAAGAAAAATGTTGCTACAGGAATTGAAAGAGTTCAGGGATGAATGGACCTTGATGGGTTTTTTTCCTAGATACATATAGAGACCAAGGTGTATAGAATAGATTTTTTATTAGACAGTTCAAAACTAACACCCTCCCTCTAGTAGTTGATTTGGAAAGAGCAGCCTAGTAATGAGTTATGTCAGCAGTTTATGTAGTTGATAAATGGTGGGGAGGATCCCAGCAAATGGTTCTTGTCTTCATATGGGATTCTTTGTTTCAAGGGTTGTGTGGTGCTATTATCATCACTAAGGAAGGTGGAGATTTAGGATAGCTACCATTCTTAGTGGTTCATTCATCCCGGAACCACCAAGATGTTTTATGATGTACTTCGTTACTTCTGGCGGTCGGGTATGCGGTGGGAGATATCTTACTTTGTGTCTAGGTGTTATGCTTGCTTTTAGGTTAAAGTATAGCACCAAATTCCCTCTAGTTTTCTTTATCCATTACATATTCCTACCTAGAAGTGGGATGAGTTCACTATGGATTTCATTTTCATTTTACCTTGTACACATTGGGGGAGGAACATTATTTGGGTAGTGATTAGACATCTGACCAAATTGGCCCATTTCATTCTAATCAAGGACTCGAAAAAAGTTGATAAATTGGGTTGGTTGTATGTTTAGGAAATAGTGATACATCATGGTGTGCCATTGGATATAATTCTAGACAAGGACCTCCATTTTACTTCATAGTTTTGGGAAGGCCTTTAGAAGGAAATGGGGTCGCATATCAAGTTGAACATGACATGCCATCTACAAACGGATGATCGAATAGAGTAGGTGAATTAGATCTTGGAAGATATGCTCTGTTCATGTGTGTTGATTTTCAAAGGCTTGTGGGATATTCATTTGGGTCTGGTTGGGTTTTATTAAAATAATAGTTAACAGTCTTCAATAAGAATGTCACCCTTTGAGGTGCTTTATGTTTGGTCATGTTGGTCACCTTTATATTGGCTTGAGGTGGGTGAGACCTCATTATTAAGACCAAGTCTTGTGTAGGATATATTTGAGAAAGTTCATTTACTTAGGCAGTGGTTCTTGATGGTTCATAGTTCCCATAAGTCCTATGCTGATTAGAGGAACCGGTTTTTGGAATTCTATATGGGTGACTAGGTGTTTCTAAAAGTGGAACCTTGGTTGGGTCACCGTTAACTTGGTATGTGAGGGCAGCTAACATCGAGGTATGTCGGACCTTTCGAGATTATTGAGAGGGTTGATAAGGTGGCATAAATGATATCTTTTCCATCCAGTTGGATGTAAATTCATGACATGTTCTATGTGTTGAAACTGAAAAAGTATAACCTGGATCCATCTCATGTGTTAAATTGGGATGAATTGGAGCTGGAATCTGATTTTTCTATGTTTGAGCGACCAATGTGGATTATGGATTCCCAATAGAAAGTTCTTCATGGGAATTCCATACCATTGGTTATGATTCATTTTCAGTATATTAATGATGAGAATGATACTTGTGAATATAAATCTTGGGTTAAGTAGAAGTACCCATTTGTGTTCTCTAGTCACACTTTGAGTTAAATTTTTGAAGATGGAAATTTTTCATGGTGGTGAGAATTTTCACATCTGTGTTTGGATTTTGAGGTATTTTTCTATCTTATGTTGGTATTATCTTCATTTTGTAGATTTCTCATGAGTTTTTGGAAAAAGAATGGGATTTATGGACTCGATATCTAGTGGAGCAAGGTTATTAGAAACTGTGCACCAGCCCAGGAGAGACCATGTGCCATAGAGAGTGGCACTATCTAGGCTACACAGCCTACTGCGCAAGCATATATCCTCTCCCAGAAAAATATGTGGCCTCTTTCATCTTTGTACATATAGATATGCATGGTTTCCACATAGTTTTCCAAACCATGCATCCAAACTATGAAGCCTGTCTAGGTCATTAAAAATTTGAAATTTCCTGTTTTACCCTTCACCGATTTAACCCAAATTCCGCCCATTTCTTCCCCCATTTGGGATATTCAGCCCTAGAAACCTCCCCATCTCCTAATTTCTCCCTTAGAACTATAATTTTTTGGAGGTTTAGGTGGGGTTCCTTTAAGAAATTAATATGTAATCCATTTTTTTGGTTTCTTCCTCCTTGGTTCTTCGTTCCTTCTTCTTTGGGTTATTCATTCTCCAGTAGATTTGTTAAAATAAAATGAATTTAACCATGATTCTTTGGGATTTATATTAGATTTTAATGTTTTATATTTCCTTTATAGGGTCTTCTTATGGTGTTTTGTGGTTTTAAACCGGATTCTGAAAGTTTCCAAGATTAAGGTAGGTGATTCCATGTTTTAGCATTATTAGATAATTTTGTTAAGCTTTATTTGCTTCTTAAATGTGTTCCATGAATTATGTGTATGGTTTGAAATGTGTTTTCAAAATGTTTAAAGGTTCCTATGGGTTGAAATAAAATTTTCCTAATGGAATTGGTTGGATTTCATGAGTTCCTTTTTTTGTGCATTCTAAATGTGTTCCATGAATCGTGTAAGGGCTGTGAAGCACATTTGAAATGGTTTTAGTGTGTATATAGTTTTTAAAGAGTTTTTTACTAATAAAAAGGGTTTTTTTTCATGTGAATTCATATTTTTTGGTGTTGTTATGTGAACTTGGTGATCTATGTGACATGTGAAATGGAAATCAAGCACCAAGGGAATCCTAGGTATTTTGGTGGGTGGGATAGGACTAGTATGTTAGTCGGATTGGTGGGGTCAAGGCCCTATTCATTTTATTAGGATTGATGATACAACACAAACTAAACTATGATGATGATTGGATACCACTAGAAATTTAGATAGATTCCTCTATAATGGCTCATGCATGAGGAACCTATGGGTTATGGTTTCCATACCATGTTTCACCAAGATACGAGGTTCCTAAAGTCCCCCTAGGTCTGGTTTATTTAAGGATTACTTGTGGTGATCTTGTGATGTGGTGATTACCATCAGCATACAATAGACCTTTCTATCACTTTAATTCTCAAATCATGTTTCTCTTGGAAATGTTTTCCTTGAAAAAAAATGTTTAAATGTTTTCCATATTTTTCTAAAACTAGCATAGTAATTTGTTTTTCTAATGTTATGGAATGGAATCTCTTTTGGTTGGAATCCTACTAAGAATTAGATCTCACCCTATATTCACCATCGAGTTTATGTAGACCTTGTCATGTTTAACCCAGGTAAGGGAAAAACGTATCATGGTAGTGATAGTGGATCTGGTTCCTAGTGTTCCCTCTTTCTGGTGTTAGTGGAGGAGGCATGAGGTTGATGGACCTCTTGTTTCATAGAGGTTGGGTTGTGTACTTGGTCTCCCTCCCCATTTTTTAAATTGTGGGTTCTGGTTAAATTTTTAAAATGTTTAAATTGAAATTATTGAACCTACTTTCTCTTTGGATATTGATCTTAGTGTGATGTTTTATTCTTGAGAATTGTTTTTGGTAACTTATAATGGGTGAAATAATTCCCAAAAGTATAATGTCAATACCTAGTCACCAGTTTCCTGCCTGTGGGGATTGAGAATGACCTTTGAACATGCCATGTGTGGGGTCAGGTTTCGATTTGTTTGGCACCCCATACTCGTTCATGAAAGGCCGGAAAGGAGTTCCTGATCCCCATATGATGACGACAAGCATCTGGTAATCACAGGAGTTCCTTTTGGAATGATTTTTCACAAATAAGATTTAATCAATATAAACATATATAAATGAAATAACCAAAATAAATAAATAATAAGAAAATAAAAGAAATAAAACTAACTTAAAAGAAACAGACACAAGTAAGAATAAAAGATAACCAACTCAAGTCAAGACTCAAAACATCTCCACCCAACTCTCCCCCATGTGGACCATGAAGAACAAAATAAGATCCAATAGAGAACCTAGAAAGACATATGAGTGATCAAAAAAGACATGTAGGTCACCAAAACCCTTTAAAAATATGAAGTGGGTTTCTTACTGCAAGTAATCAATTCTAGTTTGAAAATAAAGAAATAAATTATAATTTACATACATAATCATCTTAAGGAAAAAAGAAATCAAATACATAGACAACTTCCAAAAAAATTTCCTTTGTTTTCCAAAACTGAACACATGTGTACGAAAACAAAGCCACAAGCCTAAGCCTTATAAAAAATAAAACACACCATTATCACTTTTCCAAAATAACCCACTTGTTTTATTTAAATGAAAATAGTCACTTTAAAACATTTTCAAAAAAGTTCAAATAATCACCCAAGTTCACTTAGGCAAAACATGATCAATTATTCAAACAAGGCATGGAAAAATTGGGAATAAACATCAACATGTACTAATTGAACAATAGAGGGAATAAAATATCTCAATAAATCATATACAACATGGAACTAACAAAATAAATAAAGAAAACAGGTAGGACCATCCAAGCAGTTTACATCTCAAGGGATCTGGAATGCCATATCTAGCTATCCCAATATGAGTATGGAATGTCATATCCATACCCCTTGGGTTCAAGAGAGTCATGTACATTCCCTGAGAAATCCTGAGTATGGTCCTCCATGAACATACCTCTTAGGTTTAGGAATTCCATGTCCATTCCCCAAATAAACTTGAGTATAGACTAACATGACCATACCCCTTGGGTTCAAGAACACCATGTCTGTTCCCTGAATAAACCTGAATATAGACCGCCATGAACATACCCCTTGGGTTCAATAATTCCATGCCCACTCCCCCAAATACCTATGGTGAACGAGGTCTAGGAATTCTATGTATGATCATCCCAACCTGGTTATAGACCTCCATGACCATACCCCTACCATCTAATCATCATTCATTTCAATTTTTATCACATCATAAACCATTTTCACGACATCCCATTTTCAAAAATACCTTAAACAAGGAAATACCTTTTATAAAACCATTTTAAAAACCCATTTATAAATCATTAAACCTCTTTGTTCCATTTCATCAAACACATAGAGTTCAAACAAGCCACTCCCGTTTGTAAAATCCACTTTAGAAGCTGAATTTTTAACCATGCATTTAACACTAAAACAAGGCTCGGAATGCCAAGCCTAATCCCCATACTTCATGAACACCATTTAAAACATTTACAAAAAATGGGAATCGCCCAAGAATTTAAAAAATTACAAAACCACCCACATCACATTGGTCTCACTTGTTGAAAACCAAAACAAGTCCCAAGGCCTTTCATTTCCATCACAATTTTCATAAAACACCACTCAAAACATTTTAATAAGTTTAAAAAATCATCAATTTCATAAAACATTTCAATATTCACCGTGAAAAATCCAAACAAGGTGTAAGGACTTTTATTTTCCATCAAACCACCTTTAAAGAATCCACCATTTCATTTTTTTTCACAAGGTTAAACCACACTACCATTTCATCCCACCATTTGAAATACACCCAAAACCCCTTTCAATTTACTTTGAGGTCAACATCTTAATTTAAACCAAAATTTCCTCTAAAACCTTACTTATACTCAATGAAATTCAAAAATAGTTTAAAACACATCACCCAATTTGAAAAACCATTTCAAAAAGGCTCAAATTCATTTCATAAAATCTTTTCATAACTAAACATTCCATTTCAAAACATGAACATGGATTTCACATGAAAAACCAACTATGCCAAGCACAAAACAAACCAAAATTTCTTCAAAACATCACAAGGATATCACATATATTTATAATTCCATAAAAGGGGATTTAAAAAGGAAAAAGCATATTATAATTCCAAAAGAAAATTAATTTCATAGTAACACCTACCTCAAAGATAAGTTGACCAAGTCGAACACCTTGGCACTCGAGGCTTTCACCGGTGACAAATCGAAGTTGTTCTTCCCTGCCTCCACATATATGAATCTTGAAATATACATAAGGACACATATCCCCTACATATATATATATATATTCATGCCTCCATGAGTGAATATATATATAATGGGGGAACTTATATATATATAAATGCCTACCGATGCATACGCATGTAAGTTGCCTTCGATTCTGGATACTCAAACCAGCCTCAAGGACAGCCAAAACACACTACCAAAATATTAGGAACCCAAAATCACCAAAATTTCCCAAATGAAAATTGGGATAAATAAAATAATATAAGAAATTTTGCCTCAGGTAGCAGTGGAAAACTGAAATAATACAATATACTTCACCTTCGATGGAGAACTCCTAAACATTCCTAAAAATGACTTGAGGAACCCATTTTATGCTCTAACAATGGAAAAAAGAACCAAAAAATAGTCAACCCACACCCTAGGGTTCAGTCTATCCAAACAGGGTGATGAGGAGAAGAGAAACAACCAAAAGAGGATGGAGAATGGGAGAGGATGGCTTACCTCAAGATGTCGATGGAGAATATCAAAGGAATCACAGTGAAATAGTGTAGAGATGGAGATAGATGAAGGGGGTGGTGCATGGATATTGAGGAGGAGAGGGAGTGGTTGGTCATGTGATGCACAGGGGGAGGAAAGTGTAAAGTTAAATAAGAGGGGAAGGAAAAAAATGAAATAAAAATAATTTTTCTCAACTGAGAAACCCGCACATTTTTTACATGGTTTGGGAAACTATGCAACAACCATGTGTTGGATACTTCATAGGACAAGAACCTCATCTCACGGTTTCCCCTAAGAGGCCACGCAGTCTGAAAAAAATGTGTGCCTTACTCCTGACACACCCAAGACCCCACACGGTCTCTTGGTAGCTCTGTACAATTTGAAAAAACATTCGAAATCCATACAAAATAGCCCTTTCAAATGACAGACCCTAACCGCATGGGCACCGCACAGTTACTCCTAGCTGTGCAGGCTACCCATGCAACAACTAAAAATCCTCCAAAAAACTTAAATTGAATCCCACCATCTATCATAACTCAAGATCGCTCAATAATAATATAAAATAAGGCCAAAATAAATATACCATGAAACCAGGGTGTCACAATCTCCCCACCATGCCACTTTCTATCCCCAAAAAGTCTCGTTCGAAGTAAGATAAAGGGAAAATGAAATATCCAAAGAGGGAAAAACTAAAGTAAACACTTGACATGGATTGACCTCAAATCCAATGAATGAAATCCTCAAAACGATCTCTCCAACCAACTATAAGGCATCCATATCTCCAAGTACAACTATAATGAGAACCTAAAATAATAAATCTTATCCTCCATGGGTGACCTAACATGGTCTCCACACCATTTAGAGTTCCTCTAAAATGATGGTATTAAATATGACTATCGAGAGACATATCCTTGAACAACTGAACATCCATGAGGGTGACACACTCTTAATTGAAAGCAATTCCACACCCAAGGAAGAAATAACCACCATAAGAAGCCTTAAAGGATGAAAAGAGACTTCACCTCGGGTCATGACACACATGGATAACCTAGGGTCCAAAGCATGGATCACCCCCACATGGTGAATCCAAAACAGTCATGTCCAGGAACCAACTAGTATACCAAACTCATCTAGAATATCAAAAACCATAGATACCTAATAATGCACCCAAGGCCTCTCTCTTTCCCAAAGCAATGAGAACCTTAACAGATCCATGATAAAATGGGATAAATCCACTACCGCTAAGAAAAGTTTTCCCAAACAACGAGGCTCAAATTATAGCAATCATAGCTAACCCCCAAAAGCAAGGAAACCACAAATTCATCCACAAGGAACCAGGAAAAATGGGCTAACATCGTAAAAAACTAACCTTAAGGGAGGGATGGAGGGAGGGAAAATTCTACAAGAAAGACTTCACCTTTCAGACCCACCATAAAATCCCATCCATATGAAACATCCCAAAAAGAAGGAAACATCCACCAGATCTCAAAAACTGTAGATGAATCTCCAAAACCAAGATTACAACCACCAAAATAAAGGATTTACAAAGTAACTCAACTAATTAAACTCAAATAAAACTGAAAATAAAAAACATAACTTCTCTCACAAGTATGTTTCCACATCACCGCTCCACTCATGGTCTAGGTAGGCATCAGATCCAAAGAAAATCAGTCAACTATTCTGGGAATAGAAATAATGAAACTAGACATGGACCTCAGCAATCCATGCCTCTTAAACCAAACCAAATGATTCTATCTAAATCAAGGAATCAAAAACAAAATTCAAGCTATAACAAGGTGCATAAAACCCTCAAAATAGGCAGAGACAATTATACTAAAATAAATTTTCCTCTAAAAACATCATTTTCACCAATGAATTTTAAAAATCACCCTCCACAAAGATATTTTATAAAAAGCAATACATCCTGATTAGAAACTAAATAACCTTGGTGGAACTAACACGTCACCTAAACAAGGAAAACCACGTGAAATCCCATTAAAAATTCCATCTCATTTTGAAAATGAAGCGCCCAAGGATTCCCATTAAAAACTCACTTTCCTTTTGAAAACATCATTTCACAAGGAGACAACCATTTTTATAAATTATTTCATAAAACCACGGGAATTCATCCATCCCTACTTTCCACAAATCCAAGTTTAAAAATAATTTTTTAATTAAATCCCCTATTTTTCTGAAAATAAGGTTTTTAAACCCATGAACACACAAGCACTACATAAGAACCAAACAAGGATCACAAAAACAACATCCCAATAAGGGGAAACAAAACACTCCTCAACCCAGCTTTAATAAGTGGAAACCACTTTTAGAGAAATATATAATCAAGAGGAATCCAAAATAGGCCAAAGAGAGAGGTAATAGTGTTATGCATGCCTTGGCCCCATGGTTGGGTGACCTTATGCCAACCCTGCAACATACTCCATATAGAAGGTAGACATGACTTTATTGGCACTACATGGTTTCCTAGACAATGTGTTCTAACCATGAAGCTAAAGTTCTACTTCTTTTCCACCCCAAGATCAAGATAGATCGCCAATATCATACACATTCTCAAAGGGGATAAAAACATCAATCATATCAAAACCATCAAAACATCCCAAAACAAATTTGAATCCATGATTTGAAACCCAAAATCCCCTGGAAGCTTAAGGATTGGGAAAAGAAAGAGATAACCATACTCTTTCTTCCCTTACGTCTCAAGCTCTGATAGCCTTAGTCTCCCTTCTACCTGAACATCCCCAAATAATATGGGCTATAAAAAACCTATGTCCCACTGGGAATTTACACTATGAAACCATTTTGTAATAAACTGGCTTGGGATTCTATCCTACCCAACACGCTACGCAATTGACCACAAGGCCCGAAGGGCATTTCCAATCCCCATAGGCTAGTGACATGCTCCTAGACATCATAGAAATTATTTTGAGAATTATTTCACCCAAATCGTAGTTAAATGAAATCAAAACATATAAATTCAATAACCAAATATAAATAAATAAGAAGGAAGGCAGGCTATAATAGAAATAAAAATAACTAAAAAGAAATAGTCACAAGAAATTAGAAAAGCTAACCAACTCAAACTGAGACCCAAAACATATCCACACAACTCTCCCCCCATGTTGAGAATCAAGAAAAAAATGGGATCCAAAAGAGAACCTCGAAAGACATAGGTGTGATCTAAAAATCCTTATAGGTTCCCACAACCTGTCAAAACTATCCAATGGGTTTACTAAGGTAAGTAATCAATTATTGTTTGAAAATAAAGCTATAAAATATAATTTACATGCATAATCATCTCAAGGAAGAACAAATCAAATCCATATAAAACTTCCAAAATATTTTCTTTTGTTTTCCAAAACTGTACACACGCATCTGGAAAAAAAAGTCACAGGCCTAAGACTTATCTAAAACCATGCACACCATTATAAATTCTCAAAGACAACCCACTTGTTTTAATTAAATGAAAAACATTCACTTTAAAAAAAATCCAATACGCCTAAAATAATCTCCCAAGTCCACTTAGGCAGAGCATGCTCAATTTTTCAAACAAGGCATGGAAAAGGAGGGAATAAACATCAAAATGCACTCAATAAACAACAATGAGCATAACATGTCTCAATACATCATATCAAACATGGAAATAAAAAAATAAATCATGAAAAAAATAGGACCAACAAAATAGTAAACATCTTAAGGGACTTAGAATTCCATGTATACCTATCCAAACCTCATAATGGAACACTATGTCTATTCCCCTTGGGTTTAGGAGCATCATGTCCATTACCCTAATAAACCTGAGTATGGACTGCCATGAACATACCTCTTGGGTTTAGTAATGTCATGTATATTCCATAAATAAACCTTAGTATAGAACACCATTACCATACCCCTTGGGTTCAAGAACTTCATGTTTATTCCCCGAATAAACCTGAGTATGGACCGCCATGACTATACCCCTTGGGTTCTGGAACACCATGTCCATTCCCCAAATAACTTCAGTGCACCGTGGCTTGGAATTCCATGTCTAATCATCCCAAGCTAGGTATAAACCACCATAACCATACCCCTACCATCCAATCATCATTCATTTAAATTTTTATCACATCATAAACCATTTTCACAATATGCCCATTTTCAAAATACCTTCAACAAGGAAAGACCTTTTCTAAATCCATTTTAAAAACCCATTTAAAAAATCATTAAAACATATTGATCCATTTCATCAAACACATGCAGTAAAAACAATCCACTCCCATTTATAAAATACACTTTTGAAGATAAATTGTTAAATAGGCCTTTAACACTAAAACATGGCACAAAATTTCAAGATCAATCTCCATACTTAATGAACACCACTTAAAACATTTCCCAAAAATATGGAAATAACCCAAGAATTTAAAAAATTAAAAAATTACCCACCTCACATGGAAATCTTTGAAAAAAAATAAAGGCATAAGGCTATTCATTTTTATCACAATTTTTATAAAACACCACTCAAAACATTTTAATAAGTCCAAAAAATCATCCATTTCATAAAACATTTCAAGTTTCCCCATGAAAAACCCAAACAAGGAACAAGGACTCTTATTTTACATCAAATCACTTTTAAATAATCCACCATTTCTTTTTTTCACAAGGGTAAACCACACTCCCATTTCATCCCACCATTTTAAATACACCTAAAACCCATTTCAATTTAATTTGAGGTCAACACCTCTATTTAAAACTAAATTCCCTTTGAAACCTTACTTTCACTCAATAAAACACAAACTGGTTTAAAAAACGTCACCTAATTCTCAAAACCATTTAAAAAAGGCCCAATGTCATTTCATAAATGATTTTCATAACTAAACATTCCATTTTAAAACATAAACATGGATTATACATGAAAAACCAACTATGCCAAGCCAAAAAACACACTGAAATGGTTTCAAAACATCACAAGGATATCACATATATTTATACTCACATAAAAGGAGATTTAAAGAGGCACATGAATATTATAATTCCAAAAAGAAAATAATTTCATAGTAACACCTACCTCAAAGATAATAGGGCCCATCTGAACACCTTAGTACTCCACGTTTTCACTGGTGACAACTCGAAGCTGCTCTTCCCCGCCTCCATGCATATGGAAATTTGCATATACATAAGTACACCTATCCTATATATATATATATATATATTCTTGTCAACATGAGTGAATATATATATATATAATGGGAGAACTTACATATATATAAACCTACCTATGCATATTCATGTAATTCGCATTCAAATATGGTGACTTGAACCCACCATAAGGATGAAAAAAAAGAACTATAAAAATACTAGAAACCCAAAATCATCAAAAGGATCCAAATAAAAATTGGGCTAAACAAAATAGAAGAAGAAATCCAACCTCAAGAGGTGGTGTCAAACAAAAATAATCCAATCTGCTTCGCCTTTGGTGAAAAATGTTGGAACATGCTTGAAAATGACCAAATGAAACCATTGCACACCCTAAGAATGGAAGAAAGATCTAAAAAATTCATTAAACCCACACCCTAAGGTTTGGCAGATCCCAACAAGGTGACAAGGAGAATAGAAATCAGCGAAAATAGGTAGAATAATTGGAGGGGAGGTCTTACCTTGATACATTTATGGAGAATCCCAAAGGAGTCACGGTGAAACGTCATAGAGAGGGAGCTAAACAAAGGGGGTGGTGTGTGGCTATAGAGGTGGAGAGAGGGAGGATAGTTTGTGATGTGTATGGGGAGGAAATGGGAAAATGAAATAATTGGGGAAGGAAAATAAAAAAATAAATAAATAAATAAAAATATTTTTTTAACCGGGCTACTAGTGCGGTTTGGAAAACGATGTGCCAAACGTGCACTAGGCACTTCTTATGACATGAAACCCCTTACATGGTTTCCCCTAAGAGGATTCATGGTTTGAAAAAACCATGCACCTTACCCCTGACACACCCAAGACCATGTATGGTCTATGGGGAGCACCATACTATTTCGAAAATCTTGTGGAAGTCGTGCAAAATGGATCTGTCAAATGAAAAACCCTAACCACATGGGCACTGCAAGGTTACTCCTAACCATGAAGGTTAATCATTCAATAGCTAAAAAGCCTCCAAAAACATAAATTACAGCCTTCCAACTACCAAAACTCAATCCATCTCAATAATAAGAAAAAATAAGTCCAAAATAAAAACACCGTGACACCAAGATGTCACACCTCCCACACAAACTAGCGATCATTGAGTACTTCACCACTAATCCCTAATCTATTCCATCATATATAAACTAAAACCTACTGGAGTTAGATAATGGTCATGAAACAAACCAAAATCGACAATAGAATCAAAAAACAAATACAATCATACTTGATAATAAAAAAACACTATTATAAATTGAAAGAAACTTCACATAATAGAGAAAAAAATTTATTCAATATAGCACAAGAACTTGAGCATTAAAAAATAGAAAATCTCCCCTTACCCAATCACTTATAATTTTACCCCTCCAAGTAAAGGGTAACTGAGAAGAAGGGGGAGGAATAAGACATTACAGAACATAATAATAAGAAAAGAGGGACAATGAAGAACAAAAATTTCCACCCCATAATCAACCCTCTAGAAGTTGACTCATGTCCTACACACTATATGCCTGAAACATGTCAATGGTCCATCTTATAAGTTTTTATAAATTATTTTTTCTCTCTACCCTCAAAATTTTAAAGTCTTTGGGCCCTTGTAAAATAATTTATGACATAATTAATGGATAAAAATATTTCTATTTTAATATACCCTAAATATTTTTCCACTTTGGAACATTCAATGGCTGCATTAACCAAGGTTGGGTCCATTCTATTGGTCATAAAAAAATTTCAACTTTATTGGTTTTTTTTTGGGTTTATGGAAGTTATAATTAGCTTTGGTTCCATAAGAATAGTCTGAATCCCACAAAACAATTAATACTACAAAAAAAATTTAATCCAATTGGATAAATATTGTACAAGTTATTCTAAAAATAACAAAGTGATAAAAATATATTAAAATTCTAGAATTAATTAATTTTTAAATTTTATCCCAAAGCACACCAAAAAAACAAAAATGATGCAAAATAGCTCAAATTATTAAATTGGAAGAGATTAAATAAATTAAATATGTATGAAAATTTATGAAAATATTAGCTCTATAAATTCCCCCACACATATCCCTTGGAATCCTATAAAAGTAAGAATTTAAATCAAATCAAATAAAACATAAAAAAAACATACTCATGAGATTAAACAATTTATCAAAAATAAAGAAAAAGATAACTTGCATCCTAAATTTTTTTTAAAGTTTTAAATTAAAATAATTCAATATATTTCCACTTAATTTCTTCTCCCATGAACACAATACACTTACCTCGTATGAATTTTCTCTCATCTCACAACTATCAATTTTCAATAAGGAATTTCTCATCCAAACCCAGGAAAGAGTCACCATAGGCTTGATAAATTCCTATATCTCCACCTAATGTGATTCAAGTACATGTGTTTATCATGAGTAATTTTCAAGGTTTTTCTATGGATTTTGTTTGGTAGTATTCAGACGTAAAAAAATCTGAGGCTGAATGAGGAGGGATTGGCTCTTTTTGAAGAAAAACTGCATGATTCTAATTTTCACTCAAGTATGTTTTCATCCTCACTTCCCATAGAAAACAGTTAGCTCAAAAATAATATCAAAATGTATTTCATGGAAATATAATACATTCTATAATTCTTCATCTTTATCGAAATAACTTTTTCCCAAAAATTCAGGTTTCTTTTCTAAAGCTCCAAATAGGTATAGCTTTCTTTTCCTTGAAAGCTCCAAAATGGCACAATTTTTTATATAATGAATTTTTTAGTGGTAAACACACCTCTTAATAATTTTATTTTCCATAAAAATTATCTCCAGATGATATATTACAACACAATATAGGTTCCCCCAATTATTAAGTTCAACTAGATAATTAAATTTCACTTCGAGAGTAGGTTGGATAGAGAAAATTGGCTTGTGATGTCACTAACCTAACAGGATGTTCATGGATTCTAAAGACGATAAGGATTAAATATATAAGGAATGATAGAATAAAAATGATTCTCTTGAAAAGGGGAATTTAAAACCAAATAAATTCCTCAATAATTTAAAACATAAGTACCTTAAACCCACAAGTTTTGACAGGAATAAATCAAACTCTAGTTAAAGAAAGTATAGTTTTGTTCTCTCAAGAAGTGAGGTGAATGAAAATAATATGAAAAAAGTGTTCAGAAGCCTCATGGGAAAGTGAATTCAAAGATAAATATAGTGATATATGGCATGGGATTCCAAAATAAGAGGTATTTTCATGAAATTTATAATGTTTTGGACTTGAAACAAATTTATTTTCAGCATTCATTTAAGCTCAGTTTCATAGAATAAATTGGTTCACTCATTGACATGGGTTTCAAAAATGGAAAAAAATTAATCATCTAAGCTCAAAATTTTTAAGAACACACAAAAAATAAAAAATAACCACATAAAAATTTAGAAAACATACTTTTTTTGTTTTGAAAAACAAAAAAAAAATCCTAAAATATAAAGGTTACCTCCCCTACACTTAATCTATACAGTGTCCTCAATGAATTCAAATTGATTTATTCTAGAATTTATATATATAATGAAATAAATAAATTTAATCCAATGTGTATAAAATAAAAAACCTAGTGGTTCTTCATTTATAATCAAGTTGAAGAATTTTAATCTTTGCCACTCGTTCTTAAACTTTCTTTAGTTTTCTCCATTTGTTTGTCCAATTGAAATTGATTTGTCCAAACTACTAGGCACTATTTGTACACATTCTTATCAATGGGTTACTTCTGAATCCTTTTCCCTTTATCAACATAGTAAACCTCTATTTATAGACTTTTCATGCACACCTCATTGAATTTCACCCTTAATTATTTTCTATTTCATGGTAATGACATGTTAAACCAATAAGAATAGGATATATGACCATACTTACCATAGAACCAGAAAAAACCTTTAAAAATTGATCTTTTAGGTTAGTTTCCAATATTTCTATATATTATTTATTGTTTTATTTAAGTTTGAACCTCACTTTTCTTAATATATTATAGCCTTCTTGGAAAATTATTCTCTTCTGTTGATGTTGAGTATTTCACTCGTGTTTTCTTGACCCACATGACCTTGGTTTTGGTTTTGATATATATAGTAATAAATGAAATTGGTTTTTTTAATTTCATTTAGTACCGATTTACCTTGGTCTTATAATCCTTTCTTTTCATCGATTTAAGAATATCCTTTACTTACCTATTTAGTTTTAATGGGGTTTTCTCTGACCTTTTCAACTCATGTTGCATAGTGAGACATTTGGATTGACTCTCAGCCAGTTCTTCTTCCTTCATAGATAATATTTTCATTTTCAACTTTTTTAAGTTTATAATTATTGATCTCATCACTTGATCCAAATTTTTATTCTTCAAATATTTTTAATAAACTATAAAAAAATTCATATGTTATATCTTCTTCAAAAATGAATTTGGATTTACTAGATTTTAGGGAATATGCAAATTCTATGGTATTTGAGATGAAAAATGATCTTCTATGGTTAATAATTTTTTAAGAATAAAAAATTCTTCAATAAATTTATACCTTCTTTGTGGGAGATTTCATTTAGTGAATGAGTACTTAATGGAAGCTTCATGGATTCAAGTATATTGAAATTCACTCGACTTTCTCCAACCTCAATTGAAAGTGTTCCCTCATGTATATTAATGATTTTATTTTTTATATTTAGGAATGACCTTACCAAAATGATGGGTGAGTTTAATACACTAAAATATTCTTCCATGGTCATCATATTGAAGTCAAATAGGAATAGTAGATCTTTGAATTTCACAAGAATATCTTCCAAAATACCTACTAAGAAAATGATGGATCTATTTGTGAGATGGACCACCAATCTAGTAGGCTTCAATTTTCAAATATGAAAATATGTAAATATAGAGTGAGGTAAGACGTTTATTGAATAACATAAATCACATAAAGAATTTATGAAATTTATGGATCTAATAGTGTAGGGAATAGAGAATGTATCAGGATCTTTACATTTTTGTGGTATCGACGGAGTGATCAGGGCTGAGACACTTTTTCCCAAGATAATTCTCTCATTTCTATCCAGTCATCTTCTTTTAGTTTATATTTCCTTAAAAAAATTATATTTTGGGATCTCTCGTATTTCTTCTAAGCATGGGATGTTTATCTCAACTTTCTGAAAGGTCTCTTGAATTTATTTTTTCATTTTATCCTCTTCAAAACTCCACAACCAAATTAAAGAAAAAGATAATGGTGATTGATTGTTCTTATTTTCACTCTACAATAATTGTAAGGGTATTTCTAGTCTTTTATTTATGAACCTAATTCTGGTTATTTTGTTTTTATGGTCCCCTTCCTTTGGATGCATGGTTTGAGTTTCATAAGGTTTCTCAGAATCCTCAACCATACCTTTTTTAGGTTGTAGAATCTCTTTTCCACTTTGTTTGTTGATCACTCTTAAAATATTCTTGGGATTTGGGACTATTTGTGCTAGTAGATTTCCCAGATTCGTGGTCCGAAAACATAGAATAGTTTTAACTTGCTCTATTAGCTTATCTACCTTATTATTCAACTCTTTATACTCTTCTCCTTCTTGATTCTATTGGGAACTTATTGATGGTTGAAGGGATTGTTGTTGGAATAGTGTCTTAATGGATTAATGAAAGGTTGGTGGGTTCTGATATTATTTCTTCTAGAAAGGAGGTTGATTGGGGTATTTGTTAGGATAAAAATATCTCACCCGACCTTGTTTGTTTCCATATACTAATTGAGAATGGGGTAATGTGGCTAATTTTTTTTGAATTTCCTTTGCTAGAAGGCTGTGGCATAGCTTTATGTTCCTTAAATCTCATGACACTGGCCAGTATAATGATAAGAATAATAGAATAGACCACATACCTAAGTCATGTTCTATGTTTCCAATTGCTTTCATCATAACAATTTATCTTAATACACTGGCCAATTCATTTAGTCTAGATTCTAGTAAAGGTGATGATTAATCAGTAGTCCTTAACTCTTGGATTTCTCTAGTGCCATTACCATTAGTGTCGATTTTATATGAGTTCTAAGCAATATTTTCATTTAGACATTTCAATTCCATTGGTTATTTTTTAATCATAGACCCTCCATATGAGGTGTCGAGCATGTTACGGTCATTTTCAAGAAATAATTAGTAGAATAATATGATTAATTGATGTTTCTAAATGGCTTAACATGGGAATCTTTCACAAGGCTTCTTGAACCTATCCTAGTATTCATAGAGGGTCTCTCTAGTTGACTATCAGATAATTTAGATCTCTTTTATGATTTTTGTAATTCAGGATGTGGGGAAAAAATTCTACATGAAGAATCTCTTGAGTTCTTCCCAATTTTTGACCTCTCCTAGTTTTATATTAAACAACCATTCCTTAGTTTCTCTATCAAGTGATAAAGGGAATTACATCTATTGGAATTAGTCTTTAGGTGCACCTATCAGCCTGAACCTTGAGCATAAACATGTGAATTATTGAATATGTCTATTCGAGTATTCTTCTGTATGACAATGGAATTTAGGTATAATTTAAATCAATTTAATTCAAAACTCAAAATAATTCTCTAAATTAGATGAAATTATTTTTGTATACTGATTAGTGAATTGAGGATCAGAAATTTCTCTCAGATTTTGGTTCAGATTCTCAGTCATTGTGTTGGGTTTAGAATGAACATTGAAATTGTCACTTAAATATAAAATATTAATTTCATAGAAGTCTATTTGAAAATTTATTTTTCTTAATTGGGTTAGAATTATTTCAACATCATGTTCAAAATAAATTAATTGGTTATGAGAACTACATTTCAGGAAATGTTAATTCATTTTTGTTGTTAAGTGGCACTGCCTCACCAACAATGATGTTAAGTTTAAATATGATCCTTTTATGGGGTGTGGAAAAAATAATTATTTCCTAAGTTAAAATTCATTAAAGTGGTCAACCTAGGTTATTTCCAGATAGGATCACACAACAATCAATATTTAATATTTAAATTAAAGTAAAAATTGGTCATTTTGGATTTTTTTTTATTTAGAAAACAAAATAAAGAAATAAAATAGAAAAAATAAAATAACCAAATGGTAGAAAAAAAATTGACAAAGAAAGTGATTTAAAACTGTGATATTGGAAGGGTGATCATGTCGAGGTCGCTTTTCCAAATTCAATGTTATCCTAGTTATAATTTATCCAATCCTCGCCTACTAAACCAATTAAAGTGATATTCCCTAATTGCTTCCTATCACTCCCTTGGTTAAGTGGTGATGTTGAGAGTAAACCTTTCCAAGATATTAGTTGTATCTACTATCCAATGTGTGAGAGAGTTTTAGTGAATATCCTCAATTGACTTAGGCAATACCCAATCATGTCATGTTTATCCCAAACAATCAAGAATATACACTACCCCTCCCACATGTACAAATGATCATTAAGTAAATCACCACTAATACCTATTCCATTCAATTGTATATAAAACAGAACCTATCATAGGGAGATAATGGTAATTGAACAAATAAAAATAAACAAAAAAAACCAAATATGTTTATACTTAATAAAAATTTCTATTAGAAATTGAATGAAACTTTACAAAAGAGAAAAATAAATTTTATTCCAAAAAGTGAAAGAACTCGAGAATTAAAAAAGTTAAAACCTACCCTTCCCCAATCACTCAAGATTTTAATCTTCCATGTGAATAGTAATAAAGATGAATAGAGAAGAATAATACATTACAAAACTTCAGAAAAAGAAAAGTGGGAAATGGAAGAATAGAAAATTTCTCTTATAAAATTTGTCCTCCGGAATTTGGCTCAGGTTCTTCCCACCAAATTGTCGAAACATTCCAATGGTCCTTATTATAAGTTGTTAAAAAATTATTTTTATCTTGACTCTCCAAATTTCAAAAGTCTTTAGACTAATATAAAATAATTTGTGACCTAATTAACTAATCAAACTTTTATGGTTGAAGATACCCCAATTATTCTTCCACTTTTATTCATTCAATAGACGCATTAATGAGTTAATATCTCTATGAAATTTAATTTTCTCATGAGGGATAAATTCCTCTTTAAAATTTAGATTAAATCACCTCATTTACTGAGGTGGAGTCCCTTCTATCATCTAGAAATAATTTTCAACTTCATGGATTTTTTTGGGCCTAAGGAAGTTAGAATTGTCTTTAGGTTCATAAGAATAAGTTGTCACCCACAAATAGAGGAATACTAAAAATAATCACTCCAATTGGATTAATATTGTAAAATTTATACTCAAAATATCAAATTGATCAAAATATGTTAAAATTCTAGAATTAAGAAATTTTCAAATTTTAACCCAAAAACACCAAAAATTGAAAAAATATGTAAATCATCTAAAATTGTTAAATTGAAAGGGATTAAATAATTGAAATACATATGAAAAATTATGAAAATATAGGCTCTGTCACTATGTTATAACTATCACATTAAATAATAATATTTTAATAGTGTATCATGGTTCATTTAAACTCAGTGTTGTGTGGAATGCAAGCCATCAAAGAAATAAAATTATCTAAAGAGAAATATTTTCTAAAATATTGGGGAATTACATTCTCTAACCAATTATTAAATTGTGTCCATACAATTTTGGTTTGGTAATCAGATGTTTTTCATTTGAAAATTCATTTTTGGAAACCCATATCGTAACAAGGGTTAATAAAACTTTCTCTTGAAAAATTAGAAATGAAAGTATGAATGTAATCAATGATTACACATACTAGGTTTCCAAATAAGATATAACTAGTGGGAAATGACGATATGGACATGGAAAAAAATAATGACCAGAGATCATTGATCATAAGAATTTAAATGATCTTGAGAAATTAAGAATCATAGAATGGTAAACCACATATGTGGAAAAGATAATCAATTCATAAAAATTTAAGGTCATATGAAAACATTTTTATCTTAAGATATTTTTACTATATTTTATACATTCCTTTACCATATATATTAGGATCATAAGGAAATATGATAATGAGACAATTAAAATTCCATCCTTTAATCAATTTCCACCACAATCTCATCTTTTGCACCAAACCTTGAATAAAATTAATATTTCATGCCTCAAGCAATAAGATCAACCTATAACGGATCACATAATCCACAAAAGGATAACAAGCTACCCATATTGTCTTTATATATTAATCAAACCCAATATGGTTAGCATATATTATCCAATATGGATAAATACATAAAATTATAAAGTATAAAAAGTACTTCCCAAGGTTTAACTTTGTCCAATCCATAAGTAGTTAATCATAAAAATACTTCAAAATATATCTAACTAAATTCAAGACCCAAAAATTTCAACAAAAAAATCACTATGATTCCAAAATCAACTAAAAATTAATTCCCAAAAGTATCTCTTAATGTCACATACCTAATATGTGAACACCATAGTCATATATTCTCTAAAAATAGGGTAATAACCTAAATTACCATAAAACCATAATGAAGACATGAATGATTCCAAAATTTACATTATCCTTTTTCCTAAAATATAACTACATACTATTGAATATATTCCTTAAATCCAAAATGTAATAAACTTTATCAATGATGACTTAAATCACATTTTCATCAAATCAATAACCAATTTCAAGGTCACCAATACTATCCAATCAGCATCAAACATATCTTTATCCCAACTAAAAATTATTATCTCCATATTGGACACATATTAAGGGTTATCATTCCCTCAATCATGTGATTTCCAAAAAAATCATATTTCTACTAAATAACTTTTCTAGGTTATTGTTACCATTCAACTTATAATTTAAATTCCTTAAATTAAAATAACTAAAGACCAATCCATATATGTTTCATATTCTTATAATACAAAATATTATTCATAAAACACTTTTACAACATTATTCTCAAATCTTAATACGAAATCATTTCAATCATTCCACTTCATCCTTAATCCATTAACCAAGAATCATCATCTTATTCCTTAATAATTCTTTCCTTTCATATGTAATTAATAGTATCTTCATCATCTATATAAAAATAATTTCCCATACAACCTTGCTGAACCTTTTCTCAAGATTTCCCCCTAGTACATCGATTTTCATAATTCCTATAATTTCTAAATTTGAAACATTCAGCTATGGTTTATAACTTATTTAAATAATTATTCACATCAATTGTGCTAAATTAACCATTTAATTTTACTTGAAAACTAATTTATCCATGTCCTTATTTTTAGAACCCAAAATATCTTCATGTTCTTTTGAGGCATTCTCCTCCATGATTCATACCACATTCTTGAGATGATGAAAATTGAACTTTTTTTCCTCTATAGTCATCATGAATCTCATTTTTCCTCTAGTTAGGTGTTCCAAAAAACTCACCTAAGTTGATATTGTTGATCATATTTTGATATTTCTAATTAGACATAATAACAAGGTTTCTCATTCCATCTCTCATTTCATTTGGTTTCTCAAGAGTAAAATCATTCCATTTCCCCTCACATTTATTATTAACATGAATCCTCCTAGTTCAAGCCATTATCTAGAACCAAAAGAATAATGTGAGAACCCATAATCTTAGTGTGAAACTGTATAATCATTTATAGGATGACTAAATCATGAAACCTTATTTTCAATATATGAAACATTAGGTTTAACCAAGGACATCCATGATTATCATCTATTCAAATACTTTATAATGCTTCATAAAGAAATATAGTGTAATCCAGAGCGTATCCCCAGGGAGTGAAAAACTAGGTGTGAATCAAGGAAAATTGTCATATATAATATGGAGATAAATTCTAGATCAAAGTTCCCTATTTAGATTTATTACCCCTAGGTACAATTATGTCAAATCCATATCCACTTGTATCTAGACAAGGATGTAATTAGTTAAAAATCACATAATCTTTTCCTTTCCAAAAATTTAGGATTTTATCCTATACTTAAACTTATACCTAGGGTTTTCACCAAAGTTTTCTAACCCTCATATCCAAAGGTTAACTAAACCTTTCTCTGATACCAACTATAATAACTTGGTCTTTTCATACATAAATATTACATCTTAATAGATTAATATTTAATTAATTGATCAAAAAACACACACAAGGACCATATAAGTTTAGTGTCTTTGGATATTAGATATCAATATTATTATTTTAATTAAAAATCTTCAACATATCCCATAAATATCTTCCCTCATTTTACTCTTCATAGGAATACCCTACTAAAAAATTTCTTCATAGTCATTGGAAAGGAAACATAATAAAGGTTGACCTTAGATACTTAGTAAGGGTGAGGATGAGATATATTAATTGATGATCACATGAAAGCATGATATAATTATATGGGCATGAGATCTTGACCATAACCTATAAATTTCATACCCAATCTGACAAAGATCATAAACATGTGTTATAGTATAAAACATTAACATTTAAAAATATATGAATCATAATAATGAGAGTTCATTGTAACTTAATTATGAACCATAAGTTCATGTCATAAATATGTGTGGCATAATTATAAGTATAGATATCATTTCATATGTTAAGTTTAACAACAAAGACTATTGGATTAATCATTTACACATGTTTCCCACAATGAATCAAGCACGTCGACTTGTTTCACATAACATATCAAGAACATAAGCTTGTTTCCTATAATGGATCAAGGACATCGACTTGTTTCCCATAATAGATCAAGCACATCAACTTGTTTCCCATAAAGGATCAAGCACTTTAACTTATTTCCCGTAGTTGATTAAGAACTTTTACTTTTTTACCATAACTATCTCATGAATAATTCCCACCCACCACATAATTAAAACCATTCATATTTATGCCACAAGGACATAAAACATCTATCATATTAGAACCCTTGAAAAGAAATAGGTTTCCTAAACATTTTAGCTTTTCATCATAAACATAAAACATCCATATAAAGAGTAAGTATGGTATCCATGAATCATATCCCAGCTAAGTACAATAAACAACAAATGATTTCATATTATATGGAAAAGTATTTTGAAATATCTCTTGGTGTAATTTCGTAGGAAATAACTTTTATATTTTAAAACCAATTCTATTTTAGAAATATTTGCACTTATCAATGAAAAAAAATATTTTAAAATAAACTTGTAATCTTATAAAGTAATATTAAAATAATTGAGGCATCATTAAAGAAGGAAAATATAATCATTTAATATAATTTAAAAACCATTTCTTCCGAATTTTTATGTCAGAAAAATCATAAAGAACCTCGCTTAGGAAATCACAAAAAAAAATCTTTTGAAACCATTTTGTAAAAACTAAAAAATGAGTAAAAATGATTTTTACCAATTTTATGAGAATAGTAAAAACCTTCTTGAAAAAAAAATTATAAAACATATACATGGAATGGAAATATTCCCTAGTGAAGACTTAAACATAAATAATTCTGAATAATGATGAGATTGTGAAATAAACACTACCACTTTGGTAACTTTTGAATCATAATCCCCATGAAGTAAGTAAACATATATTTATATGTAAATATCTTTAATATTCATAATATTTACCATAAAATGAATTTATGGGTATTATATTCACTATACAAAAGAAACAAGTAGTGTATAAGGCATGTGTCCCATATAAATAAAAGTGAGACGACAATAACTTACCTCAATTATCATCTTTCCTTGTTAAAGTTAAAACATAATGTATAATAAATAGGGATTTATTACACATTTATTCCATAAAAATATACCTATCATACCATTAATGATTTATTTTTAACATCTTATCACCCATTTATTAATAATTTGATATTAAAATCACTATTCTATGTGATAACTCCTTCGGTTTCCAAGCATGTTTCGGTTCGATAGTCTCAGTCCTTATAATTTGATCATGGTACCAAAATTTTAAAAAAATTAGTAATGGTTAAAATATAATATTAATTAATTATATACATATTTATAATCATTCATAAAATGTAGAGATACAAAAATTAATTACACCATTCATAGAGACAGTGTGAGGTACGTACACATGAACATTGTATTCACTTTTTGAAGCATAGAACAAAAGAATGGTAAATAATAATTACAAATTATAGAATCATTATTATATCATTTATATCATATATATTCATCATATTCATCCCCCTTATCATCCAAGTAAAATATAAATGAAAAATGAATCACATCGCTTCATGGAGGTGGTAATCCACATGTACACATGAGTGATGTTATCCTTTTCCTATGATTTAGAAGGTAATAAGGTAGATATGATATTATAACTTAAGAAGTATAATTATGTTATAAATATAATATACTAACACTAAACCTGTCATAATAATCATCCATAAAATATAGTGATGAAAAATGAATTGTGTCGCTACGTGGAGACGGTAAGTCGTACGTACACACGAGCGATACTTTCACTTCCTATTTGATGGGAAAGAGGTTGTAAAATGGTGTTTTAATAATAATAATAAAATTGAATAATATTTATGATACTTAATTTATTAGTTTATGGAAAATAACAATGATTTATAAGAGTTAAATATTATTATAAAAAATAAAGTGATCCGTTGGGGTGATTACCTCTTCTTTAAAATGACTCCTTTAGATCTTATCTAAAAGGCACTATGTGTACTGAAATTACCCTAGTAATCCCAAACTCAATGCCTTATAACATTAAATTTATATAATATATAATTAAATTCATCCCGAAGTACCAAAAAGTTTAGTAATCTTGGTAAACTAGATACATACTTGAGTCTTACAATATATTTGAATACACAAATTACAACATAATTTTTTTTTTGAAAATAAATTTATTCCATCTAGAATAAACTTGCATATTAGTCATAGTAAACTTCATGGATTCTTGAGAAAGGAAAATTAAGGTAGACCTAAAATTATCAATAAGGGACAAGTATAGTGGAATATATCATGAATCAATAAGCATGATCAACATAGAAAGGTAATTAACTTAACCCACATGACATTTAAATAACTTGACTATCATGGTAAGATAAGGAATAATCAATATGGTAAGGTAAATAAATGAATAAAAATTCCATTTAAATAAATAATTTGAGAATTAAATTCATCCATATATTATAACGTAGTGAAAATCTCATGGATAATGAAAACTGAATCTGATTGAAGGAAATGCTTAATTATTGGATGTCATGTTTTTCAGGAACATGAAAACTATACCATAAAGATATATCGTTGAGGTTGTTTAAAACATGCTGGTTAAAACCCCATATTATTTTCCTCAAGACCTTTCACAAGACACTATTTTCAATATCTATCCTCCGAATAGTTTGAAACTGCTTCTTTACAAATGAGAAGGGTTTGTAGCCAATTGATTTCATCTAATGAGACTACCGATACATCGAGATGCTTACATTAAATGGTCCCCAATCCAATTCATACTTGTCCGAAAAATTACTTATATATCAAATAATCCATTTAATTAAGAGACCTGTGGGAGGATACCCTCTGGTTAAAAATCATTCCAACCAAGTATAATTTTCTTGTCTGGAGAATTTAGAACTGCATGTTACCCACTGATGCGGTTATTATGGGAAAGGGTATTCATCTGGCTTCCATGTGCTTCTATTATGTTGCACAAAAGGAGTAATATAAAATTAAATTTTTTCCATAATGACTAGAAGATCAAGGTATTGGTGGTTCTAAGTAATTTTTATGATTTATCAAGGCCAACGATTTCCTTTGTGGAGCTTCTTAAAGGTGGTTCAGTGGTGTTAGAAGTAACATTCACAAAAAAAATGGCTTAGTATATTATCCTTGCATATAGTTTCTAGTGTATCTGGGAGGAAAAGAAAAAGTATTGACAGAGTTTTTTCCACTCATATTCTACTACTATGGTGGTGAAGACTCGTTGTATCATGGAAAATCTTGCACAACTTCTTAGGCACCGGGATGATGCGACCTTGTTAAGATATTTCCTGGATCAAATCGGTGTTTCTTCTAATACTAGACCCCCACCAATGGGTCATTGGGTGAGATATACTCCCCCTACACATGGTTTGAAACTAAATTTTTATGGATCTTGTAGTAAGGGATGCATACATGGGGGGAGTTTTTTGTGTTCCATGTGGTCTAGTGATTTTTTCCATCAATGCTTTTTATGGGGATGACAACTCACTTAGAGTAGAATCAAGTGTAATACTCCATGGTCTTGAGATATGTCGCATTAAAAAATAATTTAAAATAGTGGATACTAATTCAAATATAGTTTATAGATCTCTTAAAGGTCTCACTTCCACTCCATGTTAAATCATTTACATGATTTGTAAATACAAAGCCTTCATGAATAATGGCATCAAGCTTCTTTATATGTGGAAATAAGCTAATTGTGTAGCTGACAACCTGGAATCTAAAGCCTCAAGTGAGGTACCTTTCATAGAGATTTTAATACTTATTACCTTCCCCTAGGTAATTTTTACATTGTTATTAGGGATTCTCTTATACATCACTTCTTTAGTCTCCCATGATCCTCAACCTGGAATGTTTCCCTTTCCTTTCATCTAATAAAAATAATAATTTTCTCAAGTTAATGGCTAAGAAAATGATTCAATGAAATGAATATCAATAATATCCTTATTAAAAATAATAATAATTCATCCATAGGAAGAATGAGGATGGTATCAATACACAATATACCCATTAGAGTAAGAATAAAGGTTTTTGTTTTTGATGAAATAAAAAGTTCTTTAAAACCATTCTTGAGGAAAATATCCTTTTTATTTTTAAAATCAATTTTTAAAACATAAAATATTTTGAAAATCCTTTTAATAGAAAATAATATTTAAAAATAATTTGTTTAAAAATTATCTTGTAAACTTGAAAATAAATAATCAAATAAATTATGGTAGAAAATTTTGTACATGCCATATAAAGTAAAAATTTCATTCCTTTTTCATTGTAAAAAGGTCAGAAAAGTGACTAGTTTGGAAAATTAAAAGAAGGTTCATTTCAAAAAAATTGGTAAAAAGTAAAATTTTATTTAATAAATAATTTTTATAAGTTTAAAAACATTTTTAAAGGCATTTTTAGAAAACATGGTTTTTGAAGAAAATAGGTTTCTTACTGAAGAGATAAATGAAGTCTGGTTTTCTTAAACACATTTTATAAAAAAAATTAAGTATCAAAGAGTGATAAAATGGTACTATTACTTGAAAATAAAAATTAATAAACATTTAAGAATAAAATTAAATGTTTTATTAAATAATGATAAAATAATTTCATTCAATATAAATTCAAGTGTAAACAATCCTAAATAAAATTATATTGTGAAGTAAGCCCTTGCAAAGATCATAATGTTGAAGTGAGAATCTACCAATGAATTGATTATATGTATCAAATAAATATACACACAAAATAAGTGTAAATACCAAAATAAATAGTCAAAATTAATTTCACACATAATCTTATAATATTAATGATGACATAGATGTAATATAACCCAATGAAAAGAAATTGATTTGTAAAATTCTTTACCACATGGTAACTCTTAATTCAAATACCCTTAAATGAAATAATTAAAATTGAAACTTATAATAACATTAATAATGAATTATTTATGATATTACATTTAATGTTTCATTATATACACCATAAAAAATTAATTAGGTTCATAACATTATAATATGACTCAATGAAATGAAATTAAAATGAAATCCATTCCCTTATACTTTCTTTTGATTAAATTCTCTTTAACCTCATGTATAATGGTTTTAAAAATGTTATTAACTTATTATAGAACAATATTAATATTTATTATATCATATATTATCCTTTTATAAAATATTATTACTCTTTCGTTAATAATCTTTTATTATTTTCGTCATTTAGGGTTTTAATTGCCTTGTTTTTTTAAGTATGTTTCGACTTGTTATTTTATATTCCTCTTACTTAGATCATGATTTAATAATATATAGAATGTAAAAAATTATTTCAATACCTTATATATGTTCATTATATATTTATTGATAGTAATCAATAAAATTTTGTGATAGGAAATGAAATACACTATTTTTGGAGATAGTAAGTCGTATATAAGTATAAACACTGTTTCCATTTTCATATTATATTAAAATAGCTAAAATTGAATTATATATATTATAAATATAGTATAATTATTATTTCATAAATATCATATATTTATATTAAAACCATCCCTAATACATTCTATGTAATGAGTGTATGAATCGCATCGCTTCGCAAAGCGGTAGTCTATCGTACACATGAGCGGTGACATCGTATTCCCACAAAATGGAAAGCATGAAGGTATGTTTGATATAAAAATTTAAAAATAACAATAAAATAATAAATATCATATAATATATATATATATATATAATATAAATCTATAATTATTCCCAACCTTGAAAATTGGTGATGGAAAAAATAAATGACATCGGTTCGTGAGGTGATAGTCTACCATACACACGAACAATGATTTTGTAGCCCATTTTATAGAAGTGTGTGAAGTTTTAGGTTATAAAAATTCCATAAAAAATATCATTATATTCCATAGACTTATTTTATTATATAATCATGTTATAATATGATTTTAATGAGTTGGATGAGGAAATAAAATAAAAAATGCTTTTAGAAGAACATTACCTCTTCTTCAGGTATCCTCCTTAGGTTTGCACTACTGCCTTCCTAAGTTAGATTTATTCTCAATATAAGTAATATATGATTATTTGAGGGAATTTTTGGAGATATTTTGTCACATATTGTCTGAACCAAAGTTGTTTGAATGTGTGAAGTGGAGAGGAAAGTGGGATGCCTTTTATAAGTGGGGTGAGGGGTATACTTGTAATTTTTTGAAAGAGTGAATTCCTCCCACATGTTTTTCATGTCACTAGGACCCAATAATGATAAATTTTCAATATTATACTTTATATGTTCTAAATATTTCCAAATAACTGTTTTTAGAAAAGTTTTGTGTCATATTTACACCTTATATTCTAATTTTAACGACCATGTGAGTTAGTTCTCTCCTTAATCAATGTAATTAATTTTAACTGCTTTCACTAATAATTTTAGTCAAAATTTAAGTTTAAATTATTATGAATTATAAATTATTGTGATTCCAAGTATTAAATCCATTTTTACAAATTCAATCAACATAATTAGAAAATTTTAATTTAAAATTAATCCCACAGACAAGGCGAGAAAATAGGTTTTTAAAGTGAAAAAGTTCAAATGTTTATAATGTTTTTATTTAAAACTACCAAATGAAAATTATTTAAATGGATTAAATTGGATAAATAGGTTTATAATTGATCTAATTTTACTTTAAAATCAATTTAAAATATAATTTAACAATATAAATTACTTAGAAGAATAGTCATTTTTTTATTAAAATTCAATATTTTACACTATTAATCAAAAAATAAAACTTCTTAGAAAAACACCAAAAATTCACCATAATATAATTTTGAAATTAAAAATAAAAAACCGAAGTTTATTTTTTGAAATAAAATTTATAAAAGTTCCAAAATTTATTTTTAAAACAAGTGTACTATAAAAAGGCCAAAAAAACTCTCTTTAGAAAAATACAGATTTTTATGTGTAAAATTGGATTTATTCTTATTTTATGCCTAAAAAATATATTAGATGAATGTAAAAATATTTTATTGCATATATATATATATATAATTAATATCATCTAATAATAATAATTAATTTAATTTATTAATATAAAATTCCCTTGGCGCATAAAAATTGTTTTTTATAAAAACATTTCATAATATTTAATTGGTTTTTATATTCATTTATAATTAATTGGTAACCAATGAATTAAACCACATATTTTAATAAGTTATTTAATTCTATTTATAAACTCAAATTTAGTAGGTAGGAGATTATTTTAATTTTAAATAATAATATTAATAGTATTTGATAAAACTCAGTCTTGCCAGTAATGTAATCCATCGAAGAAAGTCATTGTGGTGTGTAATAAAGAATAACTCAGTACTGTGTTACTTAAAAGATATAGAATAAATTGAATTTATTTAAAATTGAAAATATATATTAACGTCTCAATATGTTATATTCTTTTCTACACTTGGTGTTGCGTATCACATAAGTAATCTAAAATAATGTTCATATTTTAAAAATTTTGGGTGTAATATTCTCCCCACCATAAATAAATTGTGTCCTCGCAATTTATACTTGATCTTGGTAATAAAGTTTTTGATATTTGGGAATACCATTGTTAAAAAAACCCACATCGTAAAATGGTTATTAAAATATCCTCTTAATATAAGATAATGGAAAGTACAAAGTTCACATAGAATAACCTATAACTAGGTTTCTAAGTATGAGAACATCGGTGTCAAGTGAAAATATGAACATGGAGGAAAACCATAAATATTTTTAGAGATTGATTAAGTTCATTGATCATAAACAATTGAATGATCAATATAAATTTGAGGGGCCTAAAACCTTAAATCTAATATGTATGAAAAGTTCGTTGATATCATAATAAATTATGGTAATATGATAACATTTTATTTCAATATCCTTTTTCTAAAGTTGTGGAATTATTTTCCAATGTTGATACATTTCTATTTCATAAGAAAAAATTTATCCTTTGGTTATGTTTAGATCAATTTCCAGTTCATTACTCATTCCAATAAATAAATATCCAAAAAAATATGTATGTAGCACTAAAATTCACTTTTAACATATCGTATGATCCATAAAAGAGTGAAAAGTCTTTCTAGATATATATAACTATTTTCCAAAACCAATATGGTTAATAAATTAATCTATAATCCTAAATATTAATTCTACTAATTCATCATTAATATTTATTCATCAAATTATTCAACTAAAAACAATGACATATTAACCAGGACATCACGTAGCTTAATGGTAGGTGCAAAACCCTTATCATCCTTCGTTTATGGGTTCAAACCCCACCTCCTTTCTGGATGTGATGGTTTTTCACCATGAATACAAGTTATTCTTTTTTATAATCTATATAATTCCAATAATTTTTCCAAAAATATGATGGACATCCTTGAAATAAGGTTAATCATTAAATAACCTTGTTGTTATGTTTTTAATACAATTTTTTTTACAAAATCTAATAATCTTATTTGATTATTATTATAATGCCATTAATGGTCATATTAACCCTAAATGTTATAAATTATTTTAAACTTATTTCTATAAAATATAAAGTAATTATTCCTCAAATAACTTTTCTACTAAAACATATACTTTCCATATATTTCTCCAAAATGGCCTTAATATTGGTAGACTCTCATCACATAAAACCTAAAAAGAAGTATTTAAGTATTTGAACTTACCTTCAATATTAAACTCATAAACCCATGATACTATCTAGTCAGGGATTTATTCCTAGGAAATACCACATAATCTATACCTTATAAAAACATTAATATGTTCTTATATACTTATTATCAAATTCTATCATAGGTTTTTGTTTTCTAAACTATGTTTTCTTAAATCTAGTTTCCAAGGTTTTTACTAAACTTTCTCTAATACCAACTACAATTCACATACCCAAGTAATCCCAGATTCACTAACTTCTTCCATTACACTAGTATAAGATATAAGGAAATTCATCCTGAAGGAACAAAAAGTTTAGTAGTATTGGTAAACTAGATATATACTTGAGTTTTACATTACATTTGAATACACAAATTACAACTTTTTTTTAAAATAACTTTATTCCATCTAGAATAACCTTTCATATCATTCATAGTAAACTTCATGGATTCATAATAAAGGAAACAAAATAAGGGTAAAGTTCAAATTCTTAGTAAGGGTTAAGTAAAGTAGAAACTATCATGAATAAATTAGAATAATCAATATGGAAAGGTAAATATTTGGACACAAATTCCATTTAAATAACTTGACTATCATGGTAATATAAGGTAGAATCAATATGGAAAGTTAAATAATTGAACACACCTTCTATTTAAATAAATAAGCTAATAATGAAATGCAACCGTAGAATAAAACATAGCAAAAATATCATAGATAATAAAAACTAAATATGAATGAAGGAAATGCTTAATTATTGGATGTCATGTTTTCCAAGAATGTGAAACCTTTAAAATAAACATCTATCCTCAAAAATTTTTAAAGCGTTATAGGTAAAAATCCATCTGATTCGTGTCAAGACCTTTCACAAAACACTACTGTCAAGATCTATCATCTATATAGTTTAAAACTACTTGGTTACAAACGTGAATAGTTTATGGATAGCTGATTTCATCTCATAAGACTACTATTGAATTGATGGGATTACTTAAAATGGTCCCCAACCCATGTCTTACCTAGCCAAATAATTTCTTATATATCAGATAATCAATTAAATTTATAAACAATGTTCCTTATAAAATATCCATATTAAGTAAAGTATACAGATTTATCAATATTTACCCAGTTAATAAAATAACTTTCAAAATGAAAAAAATATGTAAAAATGTTATATGTTTTAGGAAATAATAATATCCATGATAAATGATATGGATATTTATGGTAAATTTAATGTTCAATGATCAAGGGAAAATGAATAACTTAAGGGGAAGTTAATGATTAAGAAAATGATTCAAGGAAGTGAATATCAATACTATCCTTGGTCAAAATAATAATAATCTATCCATATAAAGAATGAGGATGGTATTAATACAATTTATACCCATTAGAGTAAGAATAAGGGTTTTTATTTTTGTTGATGAAATAAAAAATATCTTTAAAAAGAATCTTGAGGAAAATATCCTTTTCATTTTGAAATTCACTTTTTAAAACATAAAAAATTTTGAAAATATTTTCCTTTGAAAATAATACTTAAACAAAGTCTTTAAAAACATCTTGTAAACTTGTAAAGGAAGATTCAAAGAAATAATGGTGGGTAATTCTGTACATTCTGTACAAGGTAAAAAAGAACATTCCTTTTACATTGTAAAAAGGTTAGAAAAGTTCCTTATTTAGAAATTGAGAAGAATATTCCTCTCAATATATTTTCTAAAATTTCAAAATGGGTAAAAAATTATTTAATAAATCACTTTTAAAATTTAAAAAAAAATTGAGTTTTTTTATAAAACATGGTTTTTAGAAGAAAACAGACTGAAGAGAGAAATGAACTCTAGTTTTATTAAAAACATTTTCTAAAACAGTTTAAGTACTAAAGAGTGGGAAATAGTATTATTACTTGAAAATGATCATTAATAACCATAGGATAATAAAATAAAAGGGTTTATTAAGTAATTATCAAGTAATTTCCTTCAATGGAAACTCAAATATAAACAATCCTGAATAGAATGATATTGTAAAGTAAACCCTTGCAAAGATCCTAACGTTGAAGTGAGAATCAACCAATGAATTGATTATGTGTATCAACTATAAATCCAAATAAAACATTTTTAAATACAAAAATAGATACTCAAAATTAATTATGCACAAAATCTTTGAATATTAACAACAATGTGGAAGTAATATAACCCAATGAAAAGAAATTGAGTTATAAAATTCTTTACCATGTGGTAACTCTTAATTCAAATCCCCTTGAATGAAATAATTCAAATAAAAACTAAAAATACCATGAATAATGAATTATTAATGATATTACATGTCAAGGTACACTATATACACCATATAAAAGTAATTATGTGCATAACATTATAATATTCCTTAATGAAATGAAATTGAGATGAAATTCCTTTCATTATGCTTCCTTTTGGTTGAAGACTATTTAACCTCCTATATAATGGTTTTAAACATGATATTAACTTATTCTATAAATATATTAATATTTATTATGTCATATATTATCCTTTCATAACATATTATTACTCATTAATTAATAATATTTTATTATTTTCATCGTTTCGGGTGTTAATTACCTTATTTTTTTCAATATGTTTTGAATTGTTATTTTTTGTTCCCTTTAAATAGAACAAGATTTAATCATATCCATAATGTAAAACATTAATTAAATATCATATATATAAATATATATTTATTTATTATATATTTATTTATAGTAATCCATAAAATTTGGTGATTGGAAATGAAATACATCGTTTAGGGAGATGATAGGTCATATGTATGCATGAATGTTGTTTCCATTTTCATATCATGTTGAAAAAAATAAAAGTAAATTCTATTTATATATAATAATTATAGTATAATTATTATTTAATATATATCACATATTTTTATTAAAATCATCCTTAATACATGCACGAAATTTAGTATATTTAATATATTTTAAATATCAATTCCAGACTCATCAATCCTTGGAATCTCATGTTGTCTCAGTGTCTGGATCCAAAAATAATCTATATAATATTATAAATTAATACCTAGAAAAATCAAAGTCATTAAATATTACCAACCTTGGGGATTTATGTCCTAGAAATCCAAAATAAAAGGCTACACAAAGAGATGTGGGTATGGAGCACGTATCTGGGTCTCTCGCTCTCAGTTACTCTCCCAAAGATTCTCATGTTTCCACTAGACATACACTAAAGGAATCACTCGACCATCAAGGAACCACTTATACTAATCCTCAATATCTATTAGATACTCTGAAAATGTAACTTTTTCCTCGATTTCTAGCTCACCCCAATAAATAACATGTGATGGGTCATGCACATACCTCCTTAGCTGCAATATGTGGAAGACGTTGTATACCTAGTCTAACTGATTTGGTAGAGCTAAGCGGTATTCCACCTATAAAACTCTACGTAGTATCTGAAATGGTCCAATTAACCTAAAAGATATCTTTCCACCCCAACCAACTTTCTATAATCCTCATCAAGGTGATACCCTCTGAAACACATGGCCTCCCTCCTCAAACTCTAGAGGCCTCCATAATCCGTCCAAATAGGAATCTTGATGACTCCGTGTAGTCTTAATCCTCTCTTGAATTATCTGAACCTTCTCTTCGGTATATTTCACCAACTCTAGGCCCATCAGTGTTGACTCGCTAGGATCAGCCCATCAAAGTGGTGACCTATAGGGTTTCCCATACAATGACTTGAATGGTGCCATACCAATGGTGGAATGGTAGATTTTGTTTTATGAAAACTCCACCAAGGGTAGGTAATACTCCCAACTATGCCCAAAATCAAACATGAAATCCCGCAGCATATTGTCTATTACCTAAATTGTCTGATCAGTCTAACTATCAGTCTGTGGGTGAAACATCATGATCAAATGAAACTAAGTCCCAAATTCCCCCTAGTAACCTCTTTATAATCATGATGTGAAGTGAGTATCATTGTCTGAAATGATTTTTTAGGGACCTCCATGGATTTGGGCTATCTCCTACACATGAAAGAGTCTCAATATCTCTATTAAACTATACTCTTTAATGGATAGGAAGTGGGTTGACTTGGTCAGTCATTCTATAATCAACCAGAAGGCATCATGTCCCCTGGATGTACATGGTAACCCATCATGAAGTCCATGAATATGCCATCCCACTTATACTATGTCATCTCATGGGGTTTGGTTAAATTCATTGGAACCTGGTTCTCATCCTTCACTTTCTTATAAGTGATGCATCAAGAGACAAACTCTATAACACATCTCTTCATGTATGGCCACCAAAATTGTCGTCAAATGTCTTAGTTCATCTTTTCTTCACTTGGATGTACCACCAAAGGGGATTTATGAAACTCCCTCATCACCTCCTCCTGCAAAGTCATAGGTACCATTTTCCATCCTCTAAAAAGGATAAAATTCTCACTACCCTCCTAAAATATATTGGGAGAACATCCAGTGGATATCTAAATACATAAGGTCTCACAATCGGTATCTCCATTCTAAGATACCCATACACACTGTAAAAGTTGTGGGATAATAACCATTGATTGGGGGTAAGATACTCCAAACCTTTCCACTAAGGACAACTAAAATAATTATACTAATCTAATGCCTCTTCCAACAACTAAGAATAAGATATCCTGATAAGAGAATCTGCCACCACATTCCAATTCCTCGAAGTATAGAAAATATCAAATTCATGGTATTTCAAGAACTCTATCCATCACCTCTATCTCAAGATAATATCCTTTTGAGATAATATATACTTGAGACTATTTTTGTGAGATTAGAAGATAAACGACTTTCCCTTAAGGTAGTTTCACTTCATATTTAGAGTGAATACTTCTTATTCTAGCTCAAGATCATGGGTCACGTAGTTATACTCATGTGGTCTCAATATTCTGGACCCATAGGAAATCACTACCTACCTCTACATTAAAACACACACAAGTCTTGTCCTTAAGGAATAATAGAACACTATGTACTCAACACCCACCTCTATAAATCTCAATATGGGGTTGCTTATCAATATCTGGATCAACTCCTGAAAACACTACTCGTACCTTTTTGTCCACATGAAATTATGCTTGTTTTAGGTCAAAGTTTTCATGGGTGTTATAATTAAAGAGAAATCACATAAAAACCTTTGATGGTATTCTTCCAACCTAAGGAAAGTCCACACATCGGTAACACTCTTAGGCGGATCCCAAGATAGCACTTCCTCAACCATCTCTAAATCCACTGCCACTCTTGCCTCTGATATGAGGTGTCCCAAGAATTGGGCCTCTTGAATCCAAAAATAATGCTTCAAGAGCTTCCCATAAATATGGTGCTCTCATAGCTTTTCTAAGACCATCCTCATGTGTTGTGTGTGCTCCTCCTCAGACACCGAGTACACTAGAATAACATAAATTAAAACCACCTCCAAAATGGTCTAAGAAAGTCTTAATGATATGGTTCATGAGTCCCAGGAACATTGCTAGGGTGTTCATCATGTTGAAGGGAATCACCAAGTACTCATAGTGACGTAGTGATATTTGAATGTTGTCTTCGAGATATCATCATCCCATACTCATGACTAGTGATAGCCTAGCATGAGGTAAATCTTCGAGAACTATCACACACCTAACAACTAATCGAATATGTCTTTGATCCTTGGTAGTGGATACTTATTCATCATGGTCACCTGGTTAAAGCACTGGTAATCCACACATGGCCTCAATATTTTGTTCTACTTCTTGGAGAACAACATTGGGGATGCCCAGTGGGAAACACTAGGTATCGCAAATCCCTTCTCCTACAAGTCCTATAATTGCACCCTCATCTCATGAATATCTTTGGGATCATTTTGATATGATGGTGTCGATATCTCGGTCATCTCGGGTTGTAATTCAATGCAAAAGTCTAGCTCTCTATGGGGAGGTAAGTCTGGAATGTCCTTAGAAAATACTTCCTCATACTCCTCCACCATCATAGGAAACTAGAAGATCAAAGTGTCCACTTCTCCAAGGGTAATACTAGACAAATGATAAGGAAGTGGTTATAACCTCATACGAATGAGCTCATCCTACCCTGCAAGAGGATCACACCTTTTTAAAGGATGAAAAATCAATCCTAACAAACATAAAGCACTACTACACTCATTGGGATCAATCATCTAAGCATGGATGGTAAAAAAACTAGTACATACTGAGGAAAATTTCATAGAGTCCCATGAATGTTATGGAAATATTTTCTGTGAGGCTATCTCTCCTCACAAAGTCAAGTAACATTGTTGATATAAATGTGTGATCATTGATCCTCTCTGAGAAATCCTCTAGTATAGGGGTTGAGTGAAAAGGCCCCCACTGGTACCATTAGGTCTCAAACAGGGGCTACATCTAGGGAAATGTGTCTTACGAATCTATTCTATAACTGCAGTTGGAGCAATGGATACATTTCGTACTCTGAACCACACTCAAAGCCATTGAGCCAAAAGATCCTATCACTTGATGTTATCCATTCCATTTCCCACCTACTCACCACAACTAGGTATCACTTTGAAACCTTATCACATCAAAACAGCCTTTTAACACCTCTAATATAGGGCTCTACTAACACCCCATATCACTCTGGAGAAGTCTCTCCACTAGAACCACCATCAGGAGGTGTCCTGCTTAAGTGAGAAATTTACACCACAGGCTCACTCTAGTTCTCAGCCACATGATAAGGGGGGCCTATATCACCATGAATCTTGGGAAATTTCTATATTTGAAACCCACAATGTAGACTCAACACAGGTGTGTCATATTTCGGTGCCTCTAGAGCAAAAATCTGATCCAAGAAGAATTCGAGTCACCAATGAAACCATATGATCAGTTAGGGACTATGTAAGTTAGAAAAACCTATACCACTACCTCAAGTTAAACCTCTACTATTTAAGTTTCTTTCTCATCATGAAACCTCAGTAGTCTCCATCATTGGAACACACGTAACATGCTAAGGCCACATATGCCATCATCCTTCCCTACTGAATCTGTTGACTACTTAACATGTCGATGATTATATTCCTAATCCATAAAATTATTCATGTGTTGCTAAATATATGGTAGAAATTTTAACACCCCAAGATTTCATAGTACGTTATCTCTTTAAATTAATTCAACAGTTTGTGTTACATGCAACACCGAGTTCAAGCGCATCACGACCTATCAAACTAGTCATTTGAAAAGCGGTTATGAGTAGTATTAACCATATTTTTAATTTTATATATATATCATATATAATTTTAACATTCATCTTTTTTTTTTCTTAGACATAATATAAGGACAAATTCAATTTTTCAGATAAAAGAAGTATTTTTCAAAAAATGCAGTTTTTCCTCCTTTTAATGGAGAACCTTTTTAAATACAATATTTGATACTTTTATATATTCAATTTAATGAAATTAAATTCTTATTTAGAATCAGGACATAAAATTTTATCATGGATAATTTTTTTTTACTTTTCAGATAACTTTTATATTTTGATGAATAGTGAAAATACTAAATTTTAATTGAAAACAACTTTTTTAATCAAAATAATTTATAGTGTTAAATTATGAATTTGAGTGGTTTAAATGTATAATTAGATTATATTTATATAATTTAATATAATTTAGGTCATTTTAAGTAATTTCACATTTAAATTGGATATAAACACATGTTAATCTTTTGATAGTTTTTACTTCTTAAAACCCCGCTTTCTGGTTTTGAATGGTCGAATTAATTTTTAATTAATTAATGAAACTTCTAGGATTTAAATTTTATAAAATAGGTATAATTTTTGAATTTCGAATATAAAAATTATCTTAGGGTGAATTTTTGGTTTTTTTTTAAACTTTCAATTATTGATGAATAGTGAAAAACATTGCATTATTGTTTAAAACAGAATTTTTATTTAAATACTTAATATTTTTATATAAATTTATTTTAAAGTAAAAATAGATAAATAATGTCTATATTAGTCCAATTTAATTAATTGGAGTCATTTTATAATAAGATTAGATATGTAAAATTTTATTGAACTATTTAACGTCTTTTACCCACCTTTTAGGCACATTTGCAAATTTGCAAAAAACGTAATTTTACCACTTCTGTGAATTGAATTTCAAAAATCTAAGAGATATGGTTGAAATAAGTACGTAAAATTTGGTTCAATAGAATGAAAATAATTTTTGGTGAATAGTAACTTTTGAATTTTATTTACCATAGTTAAAAGTAAATAGGGTAATTAAAGGTAAAAATGATATTATAATCACCCTAACACATGTCCTAATTCTATTGAATTAGTTTTTTTAGACCAAAATCAACCTTAAGACAAAAATATGATCCTTTTTATCCACTTTTATTAGATTAGGACATTTATTATATTTTATTTAAAGAAGATTTAAAAGTGTTAAATTCTAATTTTAATAACTAAACAATTTTTAATATAGGGTTATACATAAGATAAATTCGACTATAAATATTCATTATAAAGATAAAATTATTTCATAAATCATGTTATTTTATTTATAATTTTTAGACATTAAATAATTAAATGTATTTCTAACACAATGATGATGCAGTAATTACCTTATTAATGAAAGACTAAAATAATTGATATTATAAATATTAAAATAAATATAAATTGAGACTTTTTATGCATTACAAGAATTTTATAGGTTAATATGAAATGTTAGGGTTTATTAGATGAATTTTTTTTGAAGTAATAACGTTTTTATGACTTTCACAAAAAAAAAAATTACTAAATAGTGTCAAAATTAACATAAATGAGTTTTTAAAACAAATACTATTTTATTAAATTATATAATAGTCCTAAAAATATAAGGTTCATAAAAAGGACTTATATAATTATATATATGTCATTAATGAACCACTTGAGGTTCCCTTTGCATTTTATAGTAAGTTTATTAACCATTTATTATAATAATACAAGAAGACATGCTAAAAGTTAAACTATTTAACTAAGGGTTAAATCTAAAAGATAAGGTTAATATGGAGACCTAAACTTGTCTAAAACCTATTGGTTGAGAATATTTAGACCAATACCTATCTTATCCTCTAAATAAATCCATTTGGAGCTATTAGAAACTGAAAATTATTTTATAATAAATTAATATTTCAACCTTTTCCTAAAGTGCCCCTCACCTCTCTTATAAAAGGGCGCCTTACCTTCTCTTAAATTCACAAATCCAAATCCTTTTGGCTCAGAAAAACCCTTCTCAAATATCCTCCCAACTACCCTAAATTAAACCTAGAGTCCTTAATTTTATCATAAATCCAACCTAATGAGCCCTTTTGATCAAATCAAAAGGAAGAACCTGAAGAAGAGGTATTTATTTCATCACCTCATTCAAAGTTATTTTCTTCTTCCACTTCCTCTTTATTTGTTGTTTGCTTATTAGACACTGAAAGTGGCTAATATTAATTGTCAATATCTTAGTATTAATATGTTCCAAAGTCCATAAACATCAATTTTAGTGAAATATAGAAATTGATCTTCATTTCTCATCTCAAATGCAATTCATGTTTAAAATGAAACTTTGGGCCCAATCAATCATATTTTTGTGGAGAACATTATATTCATTTATTAAATTTGATATTTTTTTATATGATTTATCACTTTTTTTGAAATATTTTATCTTTTAGGATTGATGGATGAATCCCAATAGATGATGGATATTATTCAGCATGAATGCAGAAATTTTGCGGACAAAGCATAATGGGCCTAAGGCCCATAAAACAAAAGTGGGGCCCACAAACCAAGCCCAATGAAGATAAAAAAAATTTATTTAGAAATAGAAAAATATAGGGATCATTTTATTCAACTGTGTCCGGAGATAATTCTGAATTTTCCATGGATATAAATGGATCCGAAGTTTATATTTAATTGGTGGGCTAGACCTGAACGCCCATAATGTCTTCCCACAATTTCAATCATAACTTCCAAACGGTTCACCAAATGACCTGAAATTTTTACAAAAAATAGAGGTGTAGGATCGAAATAATGATGTAGATACTCAAATTACAAGAGGGGGGGTGAATTGTATACTTTAAAAATTCCTTTGGAACCTTTAAAGTTAGTTACGAATAACTGTGTTTTCCTTAAGTAAAGGAAAGGGCTAAGTTTAACAAAGTTAAACTAAGCAAATTCACAACACCTCTAACACCAAATAAAAACTTGGAAAGGGATTCCGAAAGTAGGTTCCGGAAATATGGTTCCGGAAATTGAAACTAAATAAAAGATTACAATATGAGATTCTACCTTAAAGCGTATATAATCTAAATGAAACAGAGTACAAGTAAGGAAGTATAAGAAAGTTATAATTTCCTTATAATACAAAATGCAGTGGAAATAAACAAGTAGTAAAACTACAAGTAACAAGATATAAGTCTTTTAAACCAAAGAGAAGGGTATCCAACAACCTTGGATAAAGGTCCCTTGATTTATACTTTCAAGAAAGTCTGTCTTACCCACACCAGGGTAAGCCCTCGATACGAAGATCGGAGTCTCTGTCTTGCTATCCCCGCAAGCCCTCAACTTCAAGGTAATTGGCCACCTCTGTCTTCCTCAGCAAGGAATCCCTCAACTTCAAGGTAGTCGGCACCTCTGTCTTCCTATCCCCGTAAGTCCTCGAATGTAATCACCAAAATTCGGAGTCGCACGAATCTTTGAGGGTTAATAAGAGCCTCTCTCTCTAGAAATCGCTTCAACAGCATGTATGCACAATGTCAAACCAAGTTGTTGTGAGCTCTTTCAAATGAGCTTCTATTTATAGGCAAATTTCCAACGGTCAACTCCCTCTTCCAACGGTTATATTTTCCATGAAATTCGGAGGGACCTGTACACATGTAACTTAGCCAACGGTTAGTTTATAACATAATAGACGACATCGTTTTATAACAAAACAAGTGTAACTGAACGTACGACACCGTTTAAAATCTAACTCAAAAGTTCATAATGAAAAATTCGGAGTGAAGGTTCGGAGTGTAAGGAAAATAATAAAAATTAGACAAAATATAAATTCATAAACAAAATGAAAGTTTGGAGTCTAACCAAAAATAATTTTTGGAGTCTGAATAAATTCAGAGTGTATAAAACAAAGATGATCAGATTCTGTTTAATAGGTGAATTCGGAATGCGAATTCGGAATGATAATTCGTCATCAGAATTCGTAATGATAATTCTTTTTCAAACTTCATAAGGATTCATATCCTGAATCTGGAGTAAAACTGTATCCGGAATTCAGAATGAAACTTTATCACAGTTCTCATTCTGGATTTCGGAGTGAAACTTTATCACAGTTCTTATCCAGAATTCGGATCCTAAAACAGAATACTTCATATCAAAGTTTCAAGCAATTCCAAGAAAATATAAATGAATCTGAATCTCATACTTAAGAAAAATCTGGATGAAAATATGATAAGGATAATTTTTCTTATAAAAGTGATTTTCCTTATAAAAGCAATTTTTCTTATAAAGGCAATTTTCCTTATAAAAGTGATTTTCTTAAAGATAAGGTGTTTGTGATTTTCAAAACAAGAAGTAATGGAAAAGTAATAAGGAAAACCTTATTGAATCAACAAGAGGATGTATAGAAGAGAAAATTTCTCTTCTACGACCACTCTATGTTTGGACTCCTTCAGTTACAAATTCACACATCAATAAGGGGGATGAATCAGGACGATTGTCCAGGTCAACTTCAAAATGTCCAATTCCCTTGATTTTCTCACCCTCCTTTTGACTATTTAAATTAATGGGGATGGAATTTATTGTTGGGGGTGTCTCTAAGGCTCATAATATTCTTATATAATAATATATTGGTTAAGTGAATGGGCATAGAAGTTTTTTTTTCTTTCATTTGTATTGTCATGCTTTCATTTTGTAATCGCATTGTCAATTCCTCCCATATAAGTTTTTTGTTCACCTTAATTTAATTAATAAAATATCATCACTATATTATTATTAATTTCTTATTTATTTTTCCATATCATTTTTATACCATTGCCTTAGGAAGTGAGGTTATTCACATAATATTTTGTGAAACTCTTCACACAATGGTGGAGTGATTGTTTTTTTCTTTTTCTCCAATTCTACCATTATAAGTCTACTACCTGCTTTAATTGATAGAATAACATCAATGGAGGGATAATCATATAATGGGTTTATCCAAGGGAGTATCAAGGTGATGAATTGGATGTTATTTCTTAATTTAATAATTCTTAATCAATGCTATTTTTGAGATTTTAATTCAATGATGTATGTTCTCCTTTAAACTCACCAATTTTAAGGATAAAAATCCTGAGTGATAAAATGATCCTCTACCTTGGAGTGCTCATAAATATGATCCTCCAAGTATATAGGTGATTAGACATAGGATAGTTAAAACTTTAAATCGGTGAGTGATTTGGGATGTTTGTATTTTGTTAAAGGAAACACTCAAACTTAAGACATTGAAATAATTTAAAAAGAAAATCATCTAATTCACCCCATACGATAACCAAGGATCAACTCATGCTTTTAAATTGAATTCACTTATGTCTTTAAATTATAAAATAATCCAATCAATTCAAACCCAAGTTGTACACTTCATAAAAAATCCTCGCATACAATCTTAGTGTCTCAAGGTTACTTCTTCGGTCCCTATGGATTCGACCCCTACATGTACTACAATGACCAATTTTACTAGTATGATAAATTTGGGTGCAACCATTTCCTTACCAAAATAATAAATCTAGTACCTATACATACTGAGATGTTATTATAAATATGGTACCATCATATTCATTATTATATCCATCGTATGGATGATAATGTCTTCATACGTGCGTACGTACGGCTTACCATCTCCACGTCGTGGTGTAGTTTGTTATTCAACACTTCATTATTTGGATGGGTATAATAATGAGTATACTTGATGTAAATAATAAATATAACATGTTAATGATTCTTTATATATAATATATCTTTCAATTATATACAATTTCACCATCAATATAATGATATCATCATATAACATGTTAATGATTATTTATATATAATATATCTTCCAATTACATACAATTTCACCATCAATAGAATGATATCATCACATGTGCGTATGTATGGCTTACTGTCTCCACGATGCGATGAGATTCATTTACACGTTCACCATTCGATGATGATTATAAAAATGTATATTATTAATAAGTATATAATATATGACATAATAATTCTATTGGATATATATATATGTGTGTGTGTGTATGTATCTACATATATTTCATTCACTTATTTCTGTTCAATACGATATGAAAACGGAAACACAGTTTATGCATACGTATGGCCTACCATCTCCATAAATGTTGCTTTCCATTTCATATATCTATCTATTATACATATTTATATTCTAAATATATATAATATATAAATAATTTTTTATATTGTGGAAGTATGTAAATCATTATCTAAGTGATACGATCAAGAATAACAAGTTAAAACACGTACGATAAAGAAAGCGATTATTACCTGAAATGTTACTTTAACATGGAAATTATTTTTAAATGGGTAATATAAAGTCATAAATGAATCTTATTTGATATCATAAATTTTAATATGGTTCTATTATAATTTAATAACATACTATGGTCATTATACATGAGGTTAATTGTACCCTCGACTAAAGGAAAGTACAAGGTAAGAGTTAATTTTACAATCTCTTTATTATCCGAGGTTGTTTATACGTAATTATTTACTGGGAAATATTTATCATCCATGTCAATGTTTTATAAAAAAAATTAAAAAAGGGATCTTTTAAGTTTTTATGGAAGGTACTCTTTAAATAGATCATCATTTTAATTATTTTAAAGATTAATTTTTCTAAATATTTTTAATTAATGTCTATGTTTTCAAAATGATTTTAAGAATTTATTTATATAGACATGATTTATTTAAAATGTTAATTACTTTATAAAGTTTTAAATTGGTATGGGACACTTTTATTTAAAAATATATTTTAAATGACTTCCTTTATAAATTGTGATACTTTTAAATGATTTCATGAAAAAGGGATATTTCTCTCAAAGAGTTTTACTAATCATTTTCAACTATGTCAACATCCTTTATTGAATGTTATTCTCATTTGAGTTTGATTTATTATTATATAATCTTCCATATTGTATTTAATGAGTTATGATATGTTTGACTGTGGATCTGCTATTTTCATACCATTCGTGGTTTTTGGTTAAAGTATTAACATTTTGTATGCTAGTTTTAATACGAATGTTTATTTTATGTTTCAACCTTTTCATATGAGGAATGAATTGGACTTAGTAAGTGACGAGCAGGGCCTTCTATAGCCCCTCGATGCATCGGTAGGTATCATGAGACAAATTATTATCTTGGCACAAGGCCTTGACAAAATTTTTATTTGTATTCTAGGAACGAGGCCTAGACTATGTGGTTATGATGCCTGGCATTATGCATTCCATCATTATGAAATTAGCTATTGATATTACATCGAATTATTCGATTAGCTGAATATCAATGTGAATAATTAAATGGAATTATTTGATTTATCTTCACTATATTTTGATAAATTTTAATTTTAAAAATATTTTTTTAGTCTTATACATTTCCTTAAATGTTTATGCTTATTTATGATAGTTTCCGCTATATTGTTATCCTTACTGAGCATCTGAGATCACCCCTTTATTATTTTTTATTTTCCTAGGATTCCAAGAAGCATATTATGATTGTTATATAGGGTTATGTTAGTGGAATAATAGAGTTATAAAAGGATTATTGATGTTGTGTTTATATAATTTAATGTTCATGTATGTAATCTATTTTCCAAAACTGTTAAATTGATATGTCCTTCAGGACTTGATTACTTGTAATCATGCCAATGTATTAAAATAAAGCATTGAATCTAGGATTTTGGGGTCAGGGAATTATAGCAATGCTCAGCGCCCACCTAGAGAAAACACCTCATGTGTGGTTCTATGAAGTGGGCCTCATCACTCAACCGCTTGTCATCATGACATTGTCTCGAAGTCCTAGCTAGTTATCATTGCAGAGTCATCTTGAAAGTTATCAAGACATGCCATAGTAAAAAGTATATCTAGGGAGGTGACTCAATAAGGACATGGAAATCATATCCCTTTCCTATATGATGCATTTACCAATGTTTTCCCCGCAACTAATGTCAACATGTACCAAGTCAAAAGGTAGGTGATCGGAGTCCTAGTGTATGGATACGTCATCCACTATGCCAACACTAAATTCCCTGGCCTAAAATCCAAACTCGAAACACTTAACATTATTTCCAAAAAACCCAAACCAATCTCACAGAATCTATTCATAAGGTAGAAAATACTACCTCTAATACCACTTATTCATGACCAGTACCATTGGGGCCTGAGTCATGACTATCCCAAGCCCGCCTCCAATAGGCTAGGGGCTAGCGACTAGCACCGAGTAGGCATATCATACACATGGGAGGAGTTATCATAATGTACCTCTACACATGCACACATCTCCAATCGAATACAATTATGAAATGTAAAACAACTAAAACAAATGCTTGCAGACATCTATAATCCCATAATCAAAGTACGAACAGAAATCAATAAAGGGGTTAAATACAAGCCCAACCAAAAACTACAGAGAGTCCAACCTACTTAGAAGGTGAGTACTACAATCAAATGAAACCACCTAGAAAACACCTCGGTCTATCTAGCTCAAGCAATGCTCCACCAACTCCCTATCCTTCCAGGACACCATCAAATGGGTCATCATCTGTATAAGACACAACACGTGAAGGCATATCCCATAGAGGGGTGAGTATAACAATACCCAGTAGAGTGCCATAAAACACTAAACACAAAGCATTAAGAGTTGACATATCATAACAAGGATATAGCGATCAATGCATAACAAAACCCATATATACTTAGGAAGGACATAATGCCTCCAGGCAGTCATAACTAAACTGTCAGCCACAGGATTATGCTCAAAGCTTCTAAGCAGTGCTTGTTCTAGGGGAACCCACTCTACAATCTATGCTATCATCAGAGACACTCGTCCAAGAGGTCATGATCACTGGACCCCAAAAAAGAAAACACACTTGTCTTTAAAAACCCCAATGCTCATATAGGGGATCACATCTAGGACTATTAGGGGATACTACAAACCCAATCTAGATTAACATGATATGTAGGGTATTGTATGCCAATGATACTACAAACCCTAATGATACGACCTGATAGATGGGGGATCAATTCCCTATGTAAGTAGGTCATCTTTATTCTACAAACCCCACCTAGGGTATAAGAATAAATGATAGAGGATCACACTCTGGTCTCACGGTGGGACACCAAAAACTATATATGAGACTCATCCTCTAGAGGGGATCACAATCCATATATGTGAACATAATGCCTCATTGTACCCTTAAGGGGATAGAACAAGGGAACCAATCAACTGATACTGGTAAAAACTAAAGAAATTAAGGGATCCAAACACCCTCAAAGGAGATACATAATGTGTACTAGGGAGTACACAACGTTCCTAGACAACCCTCAGTCTTCCCATGTGGTTCTACCTCACATGACATGTAAACCTACACATACATGGTGTGTAAGTAAGTATACATGATGTGTAGAGGTCAGAAAAATCCTTACCCATGCCATTTGGTCATGCCCGTGTACTTATTTTCATGCTCGTATATCAACCCGTGTACACCTGGTCATGTCTGTATACACCTGTACATGTCTGGGTACAAAGCTCTACTCATGTACTCTATCCATGTCCATGTATCCTAGCCTACCCATTCTAGTGTATCCTCTGAGGTTCATATAGAGATTCGAGTATAGGTCACATGAAATGTGACATGGGTCACATAGTGTGTGATCTTTTTCTCTCTACGGAAAACCTAGCGCTATATAGGGGGTCCCACACTGCATGTAATTTTGGATTACATGCTATGTAAACTTGGATTCTCCAGATCCTGTTGGTTCCTCTTTACATCATCATTTTTATTGCCACTACCATGATTATAGCTGTGGAATCATGGATTAGGGTTCATAGAACTCTCCAGTCATCGAAGATCAAAATATAAGATTTGAATATGCTTGGGAAATAGCCACATGTGTCATTCATAGACACACCATTAAACTAGGATGAATATAACCCATCAATATGTTCTGATCCATATCTGATCATACCCCATTGTCATCACACCTCAATCTCATCCTCGATCAAGATCCACACCCACATTATTGATCTTTTGTTCCAAATAATGGTCATGAAACATTCTTATACTCAGTATTCATCGAAACATAGGCCAAAGAAATTTCCCATAATGATCATGTAAAGAAATGGGGGAGGAATCCATAAACCATAAAATGTGATGAATGAAACTAATTCCTTTTACATTTTCATCCTTGATTTGTTATCAAATATATAGATAAATGAAGAGGGAAATAATAAATCAACCATAGATAAAACCAAGCATCGATGTGTGAATCAATTATTATTCATGGAATTGATTTGTGTTCGATTGGGATAAAGAACAATATTAAATCACATGGATCAAACATACTACTTAGAGTCTGGATTGATTTCTGGTGAAGAACATTCCTATGTTTCCATCATTGGAGAGATCCATGAACTTTGTTGTTGTGCGATCCTTGATCTGATCTCAACCTGATGTCGTCTGCCAATAATACTCCAATGAATCCTATCCAATAGTTTCTCTAAATCTCTATCTTATGCAACTAACTCTAGGAATTGAGGTATAGTTGTGAATTTATAGAGGATTTTTAAGTCACTGCATCAACATAATAAAATAAAATAAATTATTTATTTATTTTTTTATTTACACCTGTGATGGATTTCAACCAAACATATGATGCTGACAATGATTGTGTCATTCCTAGGTTACATACCATTCTCTAAACTCAATGGTGATCTTAGATTTTTTATCTGAGCATTTTCTAAGATTTTTTTCACTTTTTTAGGAAAATTGCATGCATGTTATATTTAATATATTTAATATATTTTGAATATAAATTCTAGGATCATAGGGCCTCATAATCTCATGATGTATCAGTGTCTATCTCCAAAAATAATCCATATAATATTCTAAAGCAATACCTAAAAAATTAGAGTCGTTACACCTTATTCAAATAGCAGGGTCTTGGGAATTTATAACCAACCTTTTTATGTCTTTAACTTTTTAATGAGTCACTCACTCATCCCTATGGAAGGTTGGATGACTAATTAATTAGTATAGGGAAGTTAACCTTTCCCGCGTATTTTCTAGTTCTTAATATGTAGTATGATAAAAAAGTACCAATTATATTTACTTTCCTTACTACTGGGGGTGTTTTCATTGATGTGTCCAATGGAAAACTTACCCTCTAAATTGTGTATGTTATAGATTAAATTTTGGTTTTTAAGAAACCCAAACCTGAGGTTAGGTATGACCTTATTGATGTTTCAAAGAATGAGTTCTTCAAAATTGATGTTAGATATGATTATGGTTCTTTCTCTCTTGAGGCATAGAGATTAGGATTCCCCAACTCATTAAGAGTGTTTCTTGAACTAGTGTTCCACCCCCTCAATCAATTTTTGAAGAGGAATTTTCCTTCCTTGAGCCAATTTTTTATTTAAAACCACAACCTATCTTTTTAAATTTTTATAAACCTATTTATGAGATATTACCATCTAATATTGAGATTTTATATGTATTTGAGGCTAGGGAGAGTTTTGGATTACAACCTTCTGACAAAGTGAATGATTTTTAATTTGAAAAAATATTTTTTATTACAATCTATCACCTTCTTTGATGAATACTGAGCCTACTGATATTCAACCAAGTTATAAAAAATTGAATTCATTGGAGTCAAGGGATGATTTAGTAGAATATATCAAGAGATATTAATTTGATTAATTCAAGTGGGAATCCTCTGATCTGTTTGAATTATAATCTATTTTTGAAATTAGTAAGGAATCTTATAAAATTACTACAGTTGTTGTTGAGTCGATGAATCCCTTAACTGGGGGGGAGAACTTGTAGAATGGTATTGGTGATCATGTTGAATTTTTTATATTGTTGTATTAAATATCTGGATATCTTAGTGATCCTATTGGGATTGATACAATTGTGTAAAATAATCTCACTCTGCAAATATTTGTGAAATTTGGGCACACATTCATAGAAGCTGCAATTTTATAAATATTATGAGAACATTCTAGAAAGAATTCCTCCCAAAACTATAAAATGAAAATCATCAATAAAACTTACCCTCTTAATTATCATGGATAGAATTTGAGGGGGTAAGTCTAGATAAAGATTTAAAATTTAGAATTACATGGGAGGAAACTCATGATTTTTAGTTTTTTCTTTTAATTATCTAATTGAAATAAATTCCTATGACTCTATTTCATTCTAGATATGTCTCAATAATTTTTACCTTGTATTAGTTGCAACATATTTCAACTATTCATAAGGGAAAAGGAGATACAAGCTTGAACCTTCTAGAACAAAACCTTCTAAACTCAAACTTAGATTTATTTAACTTTGAATTTCAAAATTTAACTCTAATGTGTTCTATTTTAAATATTTAGGGACTAAAATTTCTCTACTATGAGACTTTCTTAAGGAAAATAAGTATGATACAATCAATATAATAGAAATTTTTAAAACTAGTTGTGATGCTTGTTGATATATAATTTTTTGAAAATCAATTTGAACCAAATTATTGACCTAGAGAACACCCTTAAAAATAACCTTAGATTCAAAATATTTCATTTAGTTATTTAATTATTTATAAATCTTCTATTTTAGGTGCATTGGTAAAACTTTTTTCAGTTTACAAACAATTGAAAACTGGATCATTTCAAAAAAAATTGAAAATTTGTATTTATGTGTGGAAAATGTGATTATTGAAGACCCATATAACCCATTAAAAAATCTATGGCCAAATAAATTTTTAACTTTTTTGAATGAAATTGTTCTCTAACCTTATTATTCAACATTAGGGATAATATTGAGTTTTAATTGTGGGGGAGAGGGGTATTTCTTCATTCTTTAATTGTGATTCAATTCAATACACGTCAAAATCCCTCATTCTATACACATAAAAATCCCCTATTTTTTTCAAAATGGCTCCATTTAAATACCAATTTTGGATATTCTCCTTGTTAATAAATAAAAATTTTGTGTGTATATATATTAGGAAAATAAAATTCCAATGTTTACTACCTATGTAAAAATGATATGCTCTTTTTGAGGGATTTCACTGGTTCATAATTTGTTATATTTGAATGAATTTTGAGTGGATTTCATCCATTGTTGTTATAGAAATTCTATTTGTCACTTGGAAAGGGAGTGAGATAGGATATATTCTTGAGGAATTGAGTTTATAATTTGAGGAAACTAAATCTTTGAACTTGAGCCAAGTGGACACACCCTTTTTGAAACAAATACATCATAGATCCAACTAAAATGATAATAATATAATTTCTTTGAAACCAGAGTAAAATGGGAAATTGGGATCCCATGATGAATATATGAGATAAAGGGTATTGGGTGTGTTTTGTAAATAAATAAAATCCATTTGTGAATACAATAATTGATTTACATAGTGATACACAAAAATACAAGGCTGGGAAAAATAAATAAAGTGCCTTTTTCAAAAACAAGTTTATTAAGGTAAGGGGAATATTGAACACAAATAAAGAAGGTTACAATTTAATTATAAAATAATAATTTGAGTTCAATCAATTAAGTGTAAAATAGAACTTTGAATTTCAATACCTGGGGGTGATAATTTAAGGTTCCTCTTATTAAACTTGTAATTACACTTTTATATATTTTGATTCGCTCTTAAAATTTGGGGTTTGAATTTGAATTGAAGTAGAATAGTGAGTGATTTCATATATGAGGTATTCAAATTCTTGACAATGGATGGTTCGGTTATTTTTCACATTTATAGTGTATTTTTTAACCTAGTAAATATTATCCATTTATTTTTAAGAGTCTTTATAAATAAATAAATTGTATAACTTTAATTTCCTAGGAGTGTAATTGATTAAGTGTGGAGGGAATTTAATGTGGCATTTATTTGTTACAATTTTCCACATCCTTTTTGTTTTATTAATTTCGATTTTTATGTAAAATCGTTATTTAAATGGATAACTTGTAAAAATGATTAATTTTGATTAAACATTAGTGATTTGGTTTTTTTTAATGAGTGATTTATTGGAGTGAAATAGTTCAATGGTTACTTAATTTGAGTGTTCATTTTTCTAGGAACTATATTTTGTGATTTTTGAGTTTTTATTATTTAAAAATATAAGTATTCTTTATTTTAAGAGTTTTTTTATTATAAATTATTTAACAATTCATGATTTAATTTCTATATGTTTTCAAGAATAAGTATTTTTGGGGAATTTTATTTATATAATTTTGAAGATTCTAAATTCTTTGACTTAATTCTTTCAAGTTCCATGATTTTAATATAAAATTTTTTTTGGAATAATATTTTCTCTCATTGAAAATTTAAATGGTTTGTTTGGTGTCAAAGTTGAGTTTTTAATTGAAATATTTTATTTTAACTAAATCTTGAATTATGTTTAGTTTGGTCACTTAAGTGACTGCAATCCAAATGAAGAAGTTATTATGCCTCAAGTTAATGTACCTGTAAAATTCAAAGTGACTGTGTGTAGAGAATTTTTGTGGTATGGCTACTTAATGTGACTGAAAGAATAAATATAAGTGACCACATATTTGAAAATAGAATTGATCACTTAAATATAAAAGTGACTATTCCCTCCCAAACAAGTGACTGCAACACAAGTGATCATAAGAGTGAATTTACAACTGATCGCGGTAACCAAATTAGCAGTTTTGTGCTGACAGCAAGGTAGATCCACTATCACTATAGTGACCACATGTCAACAAATTTTCCAAATGAAATAATTGATTTCATGGTACACTCGTGGTCACTTAAGTGACCATCATACTGAAAGTCCAAGTGATTATTCCACCTGTCTAATTTTTAACTAATCGTGAAAACCCACGGTCGCTCAAGTAACTATGCAAGAAGAAAACAACCTATTGTGCCTTACCATCAAGTGACCACAAGAGCAGTGTACATCCTATATTTTAGTATATCTTCAACTTATCTCATGAGGCTAGAACCTACTTTGAATCAATGAACTAATCATGGCACCCCAAAATTAAGTGATCATGAGATAGAATGCAAACCCACCACATGAATAATGTAAACTGACCATGAACTCATTGTCAATTATAACTATTGTGCCCATAATTATCTACAATATACTATGAAAAAACCATCCACACCATTGAATATTCATCACCATACATGTTAAATATTATAGGGAATACTCTCACACCTGAATCTCTCGCACACCCACTATTGAGGGAGATGACCAGATCCAATTCTAAAAATCATGAAGCACTTACACTATCGAGGATACTCGATCCACTATTGAAGCTACATGCCTGTTCTGACCAGGGGAGAATCTGATCCATGTCATTGGTTGATGAAGACCAAAAGTGGATTACCAGTGTCGTATCGATCTCTATGGAATAACACCAACTACTTAATTATAAAGATGGCTAATTTCACACTTTCTGAGAAAAAAAGGGTGTCACACTTATGAAATAACCCAATCCCACTGAATCATTGGGAATCCTCATCAGTGATTTGAGGAAGAAACTGAGCTCTGTCAGTGCCACTCCAAACCTAGCTGAAGAAACCTCCACTAGAGAAGATATATGAGAACTTCCACACAATTTAAAATCGATCACCGTATTTTGAGGCAAAAATATGTGGTTTCTCCATTCTATTGAAGAAACCTTCTCTGTGGTTTATTGTGAGATGAATATTACCATAATGGAGAACACTTACCATTGTGGGAGAAACTAAAATATGTAAGGTCGATGTTGAAGAATTCAGTGGAGATGAAGATGGTAAAGATGAATCAACTTCAAATCCACTCCCTCGGGATCGATTTGTAACAATGGAAAATCCTATTTGTGAAGCTTTTAGGTGTTGAGACTATATCAATCATGGAGAATCAAAGTCAAGTTCCATGAACTTAGTTGAAGATGAAGTAAAATAAACTTCAAATAACCTATAAAGGAATAATTCAATCCAACCATGATTACAGTGTTTTCTCAATAATTATGGTTTTATTTATAGTCTTTTCGATGAAGGAAATTTAGGAAAGGGAATCAAAATGCTCCAATAATCATGTTCGTCCATCTGTATTGTCTGAAAATGATTTTTTCGATCAAACTAATATGAGATATTAGGGAATTTGAAGTCAACCTAATGTGGAAAGATGATAAGGCTGAAGTGAGCTTGTCAATATTAATCTTAGATGTGAAGTATGAAGTTAAGGGAGGTTAAAGACATCGATTCAAACCAATTTTAAGATGTCGAACCAAGCTAGTGAATTTGAGTTAGTATAAAGGAGGCTTGATGCAAAGATGAACCAAAGGTTCCCAAATTGAGTAAATTTGAGCTCAACAGATCAATGAATCTCCTTAAAGATGATTCAAAATCGAATCTGTTTCGAAATGAATAACTTACAGGGATTTCTAATGATGGAAGTGTTAATGCAGAACCTAGGTGAGAAGGATACTAGGATTTCACATTGATGGTGAACACTTGGAAAAATTCAGATTCAATATAGAAAATAGAAAATATTTCAATTTAAGTCATTGATTTTAGTTCTCTTCATTGAGACTAGGACCGTTTCCTTAAGCAATGAAGTTTGGTTGAGACCAAATTTGAAGATGATTCAAGTACGGTTGAATTTGGTTGTGATTTTTAGATGGATAACCTAGGTGTGAAGAATTATTTGGTTTGATATGAAAGTGAAGACTCTGGTTGAAGTTAAGAATTCATTTTATGTTAAATACATGGGATCCATTTTTCTATTTTTCTAAGATGGATCTAAGAAAATGAGACTTTGAAGCTGATGAATATAGGTAGAATAAAATATTGATTGTTGTTATCGTATGAGTGTTTTAAGTTTAAATTAAACAAAATCAAGGGGGATGTGGTGTAGTTTGGTTGAATGTGTCAAGTTGGAGATGAGATGATCTTGGATAGAGTTGAGTTTGATAATCAATTCCTATGTGGATTTAAAAGTAGTCAAAAGGTCCAGTATAGAATTAAAATTTAGGTAATAACACAACCTTTGAAATTCTATAAATTATTTTTAAAATAATCATAAAATGAAAATGGAGGCATGAAACTAGGACGTTCATGAGAAGATTCCATAATATTCTAGATATGCTAAGAACTGAGATAGGTCCATGTTCCAAAAGTGCTTTTTGTTAAGGGGGATTCACTCCAATCAATTAAGGTGGAAGTTTTATACTGACAACCTCTCCACATTGAGGCCATTAAGGAAAGATGAAACCTAATGTCTATGGTTTTTTAGTGATGTAATAAGAGAGGAAAAAATTAAAAATAAGATTCGATAGAATTATAGAGGGAATTCCAAAATAGGGGGAAGGATCATAACCATTGAGAACTATTCTGATCTATAACACCATCCATTTCCATTCTATATATCATCACCATTCAATTCCTTAGATCATCGAGCATCCATCTAGCATGTTATGGGAGTTGGGAGATGAACTAGAGGTTGGAGTGCACTCAAAATAGTACAATGGATTTTGAGTTGGAGGAAGAGGTTGATCACACCATAGGATCTTCTTCTTCCATTTCTTATTTTCTGTTTCACTATACTGATATTTTTTTAATGAATTATATTTTTGTTGATTTTTTTACCATGTATAAATAAATATTTTAGGGGGTTGGGTTAAATGTATTGAATTTTATTTCATTTTATTTGTTTTTTCAATGGGATTGATCATAGATGGTTGATGCTTTCTATTCAAGGATTTAATTTTTACTTCCTTATGAGAATATTTTCACTCTACCTCAAGTACCAAGAGGTGAATGGTAGAGTTCCTTTTTCCTTGATGACAAAAAATTAAGTACTGATCTAGAAAAGGTTGTGTTAATCTATTCTTAATAAGGAATCATCATTATCTTGGGTTCTATTAGAAACAATATTTCCCAAGAGATATCTCTGGTAAGGTTGATTTATCTAATAATATTTAAACATTTCATTATTCTATACTCAAATTTAGTACCTCTATGATTGATTTTATGCAAGGGTAGGTAATTTTCTATCAATCTAATTTGGTCCAGTTCCCCTAGATAAATCAATTTTCTAGTAGAACTCACTCTATTTTTTTCACATCTTCCCCACAAAATCCTCTTACTTCATGCTCATATTCACACTTTCATTTTACTTCCCATTATGTTATTCCTATTTTCTTATTTGTTTTTTATTGTTTTTGTTTTTTATTTGGTCTACACAACTTCACCTTCTTTGTGGTTAAATGCTTCTTCACATAGTACTAGTGTAACTAGATTTATAAATACTTAATTTGACCTAAACCTAGTTACCAAACTAGGCCTCGCAATATTTAAAACTATGGAACCATTTATTTAGAGGTAATGTGAATCCTAGAAAATAAATGAAGGAAAACTTGAAAACCTAAACAAAGAAGTATAAATATAAAAAAAATTCAAAAAAATAATATGTTAAAATTTTGTTTAAAATGTATCATTTGGTTTTTCAAGATGTTGAAAATGACAATCAATATGTGAATCTTCCACAACCTCAAAATTAAGTCACTAAGATGCCTATACTTAGGTAGTTTCTATTTAAATCAGTTTCTGAAAATCTTTCATGTATAAGGCATACTCTTAGTTCTAGGAGCTATGAACATAAAAAATATCATATTTTTTTCTTCCTTCCTTCACTACTCTAAGAAATGAGGATTCACTTGAGTTTCTTAGAGATTTATGTAGTGTTATTAAACAATTACCACTTCATGGGTTGAGTGATGAGGATATTAGATTGAGGGTGTTCCTGTTATGTCTCAAGGGAAAGGATAGAATTTAGATTCAAAATCTCTATGAGGATATTTTTTATACCTGGGGTTAGATATTTAATTCATTTGTTTCCATATTCTATCCTCGGAACACCACCATATAAGTTAAGCATAAAATCACAAGATTTTTCCAAGATTAGGTAGTGTAATTTAATAACACCCCAGAGATTTATAAATAAATTTAATATTGGATGCATGAAACATTAAGTCTCTACAAAACTCCACTTTGTTATAACCTAGCCAGTAAACATAATTTTTCCACATCTCTGATTGGAATTCCAAAAAACTGACATACACGGTTGCGATCAGTAAGATATTTAGAGTATTATAGGATCAAATTACATTTTGGTTGAATATATTAACCTCAACTATGTAAGTATAAATAAAATTTAGACACCTTATAAATGAAATAGAGTATTTTATAAATTAATAATTAAGTGTTGGTATTTTTAGAGTAATTAAAATTTTAAATTAATGAATTTATAATAAAATTCATTTTCATAAAATGTAATCTTAAATAAATATTTTTTATTCTTATGAATTTAGTATAATTTTGTGAGACCTCGGTTAATTTTTAAAAGTATTATAAAATCGTTTTTTAATTTAAAATATGTATTTTTCAAGTAGATAATGATCTTATTTAAAATTTAAATTTCTCTTATTTAGAAAATTATTTTGATAAAATGGAGTCCATTTTTGAATTTTAAACGTCAAAAAATGATTAAGATGAATTTTGGGTATTTTTTCAAAATACTTGAATTTTGGTGAATAGTGAAATTTGATAATTTACGAAATATGATAAATAAATGACTTTCTGCATCATGCTTGAGTCATGGATGATGTAAATGACCATTGTTTCGAACTCACATGCACTTATTACTATTTTGAGTCATAATAATCAATAATATTCATAATCTTGATCCAAAATAATAAAAGAATGATTAAAATAATGGGAAAACCCCCCTCTCCACTATAAAAACCACCTCACACTCCCTCTTCTCTTCACTACTCTCAAGCCCTGTGACTTGTCTAAATTATGATAAAATATCATCCCAAACTCCTAATCATGTCCATAAGAAATTTTTCTCTTAAAAAGACAAAATACACTCCCCTAAGAGGCTCTTAAGGAAGATAAATTCCAGTGGTAAATTCCTCTTTTCATTTCTTTTATTTTATTTCAAGTTCCTTTCTTTCTATTTCTTTCCTTACCTAATTTTCTCCAATTGTTATGATAACTACAATATCCTAAATATACTATAATTTTATTATGATAATGTAATAATTCATAATTTTCTCTCCTTTCCCCTCCTTTTATACTAGAAATGAAAACACTGTCTGAGATGTGTAAATTTATCACATTCAAGGACGACGGGTTTTCAATTTATATTACCATATTTAATTATAGTTATTAAACCATTTATATGGTTGAAACAGATCATAATATATTTAATATATACTATTAATATATTATGGAATAATTTTGTATATATGGTATTAATTTATAAAACAAAATGAGTTTTTGGTGATCGAAAAACCACCAAATTAATCTAAGCATTTATCATTGAAATTTTATCTAATGATTCATCCTCACAAAAAGTAAAAAAATTAATTATATGATAAGTTAACCTCATTAATTAAAATTATTAACATATAAAATCAATTATGGAATTAAATTCTCATTTTACATCAACTTCCATACAAGCAAACAAATCATGAAAACTAATGAAACAGGCACTCACAAAGGATGATATTGAATCTATTAACCAATAAAAATTACTATAAATGAACTTAATAAAATTATAATAAATAAAATACATGTCTAATAGGTTTTTAATTAAGTTATTAATAAGACCAATTTCATATTCCATGACCTTATTTTCAAGATCAGAACATATTTGGACATAAGGTAAGGGTTTTCTACCCGAACCTCCATTTTCTTTCAGGTTACTCTTTGTCTTTCTTAATCCAAATTAAATTATTATTTATTATTATTTAATCATCATAAATTATTTTTTAATGTTATATATATTATTACCAACCAGAATATCTATTTATTTTATGGATAGATACATGTTTTAAAAGGATCTTTCAAAAATTCTTCCCGAAATATAAGCCTGATTCAAGGGAATTTCTCGAATTCTTACCTATTTTCAAGGGCACTCTATAATCTATTTTTAAAAACCATTATTTTCATAAAATAACTCATTTTATTATGATAAAAATATATTATTTCACTTATGGTTTTATACAATAATTTTTCCCAAAGAACTCTTCTTTCCAAAGTAAAAGAGTATTTATCTCAAGAATTACTCAATGATTTTATAAGAGTAATTTTGTCTATTTCAACACTCTTGTTGAATATTATGTATAATTGAGACTAATATTTTTTGATATCATATACCATATTGTATTGAATGTTTTATGATTAGTTTGAATATGGATGTTCTATCTTGAAACCATTCACCATATTACTCTGAATGGTTAGTGTTTATGTTTGGGGAAAGTCGTTTACATTTCATATGTTAGTTTCAATATGAATGTATATATTGTTTACGTTTATCACCATTAATATGATGAATGAATTGGAATTATAAAGTGACCGGCAGGGACTTCTATACCCCCTCGATGAATTGGTAGGTATGATGAGATAAAAAATATATGGACTTGGTTGAGGCCCTGCCCATTTTCAGATATGGTTTTGGACAAGGCCTTAATCATTTTCAGATGTCTTAGTCGAGGACTTGATGGTATATTTTATAATTTCAGGAATTATGCATTCCCTCGTTATGAAATAAGATATTGATAGTCCATGTGATTATTCAACTAGTAGAATATCCATGGTTATGTTTTATGTAATTATTTAATCAGTTTTTATTCCTACCATAGTATTCCCAAGTATATTTTTAAAGGCACGAATTTTTAGTTATTCATCATGCCTAGTGTTTAAATTATCTTTCTCTATATTATTTACCAAGTATATTTTTTGGGTGAATACTAACTTACCCTTATGAATAGTAATGTACCCTTTTGAATAGTAACCTCGCCTATGTAAGTATAAATAAAATTTAGACACCTTATAAATGAAATACAGTATTTTAGAAATTAATAATTTAGTGTTGGTATTTTTTAGAGTAATTCATATTTAATTAAAATTTTAAATTAATGAATTTATAATAAAATTCATTTTCATAAAATTTATTCTTTAAAAAATATTTTTTATTCTTATTAATTTAGGATAATTTTATGAGACCTCGGTTAATTTTTGAAAGTATTATAAAATCGATTTTTAATTTAAAATATGTATTTTTCAATTAAATAATGATTTTATTTAAAATTTAAATTTCTCTTATTTAGAAAAATATTTTGATAAAATGGAGTCCATTTTTGAATTTTATACATTTAAAAATGATTAAGGTGATTTTTTTTTATTTTTTCAAAATACTTGAATTTTTGGTGAATAGTGAAATTCGATAATTTACAAAATATAATAAATAAATGAATTTCTGCATCATGCTTGAGTCATGGATTATGTAAATGATCATTGGCTCGAACTAAAATGCACTTATTAATATTTTGAGTCACAATAATCAAGACTATTCATATTCTTGATCCAAAATAATAAAATAATGATTAAAATAATGGGAAAAGCCCCCTCTCCTCCACTATAAAAACCACCCCACACTCCATCTTCTCTTTACTAATCTCAAGCCCTATGACTTTTAAGAATTATGATAAAATATCCTCCCAAACTCCTAATCATGTCCATAAGAACTTTGTCTCTTAAAAAGACAAAATCCTCGCCCCTAAAGAGGCTCTCAAGGAAGATAAATTCCAGTGGTAAATTCCTCTTTTCATTTCTTTTATTTTATTTCATGTTCCTTTCATTCTATTTATTTACTTACCTAATATCCTCAAATTTTTATGATAAATCCAATATCCAAAATTTAATATAATTTTATTATGATAATGGAATAATTAATCATTTTATCTCCTTTCCCCTCCTTTTATACTAAAAATGAAAACACTGTCTGAGATGTGTTAATTTATCACATTCAAGGATGAAGGGTTTTCAACCTCTATAACCATCTTTAATTATATTCATTAAACCATTTATATGTTTGAAACAGATCATAATATATGTAATATATCCTATTAATATGTTATGGAATAATTGTTTACATGTGGTATTAATTTATAAAACAAAATGAGTTTTGGTGATGGAAAACCCACCAAATTAATCCAAGCATTTATCATTAAAATTTTATCTGATGATTCATCCTCAACAAAAGTAACCAAATTACTTATATGATAATTTAACCTTATTAATTAAAATTAAAAACATATAACATAAATTATAGAATTCAATTCTCATTTTACATTAACTTCCATACAAGCGAACAGATCATGAAAACTAATGAAACAAGCACTCACAAAGGATGATATTGAATCTATTAACCCTTAAAAATTACTATAAATGAAATTAATAAAATTATAATAAATCAAATAAATGTCTAATAGGTTATTAATTAAGTTATTAATAAGTCTAATTTCATATTCCAGGACCTTAAGTTCAAGATCATAACATATTTGGACATAAGGTAAGGGTTTTCTACCAGAACCTCCATTTTCTTTCGGGTTACTCATTGTCTTTCTTAATCAAAATTAAATTGTTATTTATTCTTATGTAATCATCATAAATTATTTTTTAATGTTATATATATTATTACCAACCATAATCCTTATTTATTTTATGTATAGATATATGTTTTAAAATGATCTTTCAAAAAGTCTTCCCAAAATACAAGCTCGATTCAAGGGAATTTCTCGAATTCTTACCTATTTTCAAGGGCACTCTATAATCTGTTTTTAGAAACCATTATTTCTATAAAATAACTCATTTTATTATGATAAAACTATATTATTTCACTTCTGGTTTTATACAATAATTTTAAAAAAATAACTCTTCTTTTCAAAGTAAAATACTATTTATCTCAAGAATTACTCAATGATTTTATAAGAGTAATTTTGTCTATTTCAACACTCTTATTGAATATTATGTATAATTGGGACTAATATTTTTTGATATCATCTACCATATTGTATTGGATGTTTTATGATTATTTTGAATATGGATGTTCTATCTTGAAACCATTCACCATATTACTATGAATGGTCAGTGTTTATGTTTGGGGATAGTCATTTACATTTCAAATGTTAGTTTCAATATGAATGTATATATTGTTTATGTTTATCCCCATTAATATAAGGAATGAATTGGACTTATAAAGTGACTTGTGGGTACTTCTATATCCCCTCGATGAATTGGTAGGTCTGATGAGATAAAACAGATATGGACTTGGCTAAGGCCCTGCCCATTTTCAGATATCGTTTTGGCCAAGGCCTTAATCATTTTCAGATGTCTTGGCTGAGGACTTGATGGTATATTTTATAATTTCAAGAATTATTCATTCCCTCATTATGAAATGATATATTGATAGTCCATGTGATTATTCGACTAGTAGAATATCTTTGGTTATTTTTAATAGAATTATTTAATCAGTTTTTATTCCTACCATATTATGCCCATGTATATTTTTAAAGGCATAAATTTTTAGTTATTCTTCATTTGTAGTGTTTATATTTTCTTTCTCTATATTATTTACCATTAATGAGCATATGATCTCATCCCTTTCACATGTTTTATTTTCCCCAGGTTTTGAAGAAGTATATTAGGAATTACTTGCAAGGATAATCTAGGAGATTATGTATGATTCAAAAGAAGTTTTTTTTTGTGTTTCCTTTAAATTTGTAGTTTTGAACTTATGTATGTATCTGGAATTCCAAAAATACTAAACTATTTGGTCCTTTGGGAAGCGTATTCCATTTTTATATGTCAATGTAACAAATTAAGGCACCATATTTGGGAAACTAAGGTTGGGTCATTACAATTGGTATCAAAGGAAATTTAGTAGAAAAATTGGAAACTAGATTTAGAAAACATAGATTAGGGAAGAAAACCCTAAGATAGTATTTGAGGATAAAAATACAAGAACATCCTGTAATTTTGGTAAGGAATATATTATATGGATATTTCTAGAAAATACATCCATGTATGGATACTACTAGTGGATATAGTTCTAGTAAAAATGTACTTAGAAGTAAAAACTTCAACAAGGAGTTTCAGGATTGACCTGGGGTATCCTAGTATACAACAACAGACCTTACTGTGTACCTAGTATGACACTCTTAAGGGATATGCTTAGGATAATTCACATTTTCTTTACAAGCCATTATGAAGGCATTAAATTTAAATTTTTCCTTAAATAAATCATGTTTATGATTAATAGATTAGCTATGGATATAATTTAATTTATGATAAGTATTTTTATAAGTTGATATTATACATTAAGATTCATAACCTAATCTAGTGTATGCCATTATTTAAAAACGACACCTAGTGGAAGGAATGGAAACTGCATGAACACATGTATCCCATGTAAGGATTTGCCTCCTAGGAAAGATAATGATGTTAGACCTAGATCTATGACGGGTTCTGAGAAAATTATAACTATACTGGGAAAACTGACTCGGGTTATGCACAATTGTAACATCCCATGTTTTTAAAAAGAGACAATATGTTCAATAGTGTACATAATACGCCACATCGAACATAAGTATTATTATGTTACCTTATAACCTAGATATTAAAATAGAGGTAATTAATAGTATTAATTTATTTATGAAATTTTTTTTACACGTGAATTTAATTAATTATTTTATGAACAATTATTTATAAATGAAAATAAAACCCTTTTAATTAAAAGGAAATGACTTTTCTGAAAACCTATTTAAATGAAAATAAGTGAGTTTATGAAATAATAAAATCACTACTTATGGATTTTATTAATGAAATATATATTTAATATATTCAATTAAATTTTTAAAATTTATCTTATATGTTTTCTAGACATGATATAAGAATAAATTCAATTTTACGGATAAAAAGAGTGTTTTTATAAAAATACAGTTTTACCAAATTTAGATGGAGAACCTATTTTATATTTATATTTTTACACTTTAATAAGTTATTTATGAAAAAATAAACTTCTTATTTGTAAGAGTAAAATAAAAATTTACTTTGGTTGAATTTTTGGTAATTTTCTGATAATATTCATTTTTTAATGAATAGTTAAAAATACTGCATTTTAATTTAAAATTGTTTTTTCGTCTAATTAATTTATATAGTTATATTATAATTTTAATTGTTTTTAGAGTGTAATTAAACTATGTTTTTATCATTTAATACAATTTAGGTCATTGAAATCAATTTCAAGTTTAAAATATATATGAAAACATTTCAAACTTTTGAACATTTCACTTTAAAAACACATTTTTAGTTTTGTGTGTGGAATTAATTTTAAATCAGATTTTCCCAATTATTTGAATTGAATTTGATAAAATTGATTAAATATTTGGAATAAAAAGGTACAAATAAGGTTTTAAGTTCAATTTATTTTTTAGGTATAAAAAATTTACCATGGTATGAAAATTATTTACCATAGTAAAAGTGAAATTTTGACATGGGTTAAAGTTAAAAGTTAAAAGCTTAACTTACTTAAATAATACATCATTTAATGGTTGGATGAGTTTTGTATCGACCCTAACCAGCCTATAAAACCTTAATTAAAATCCAAAATCGTTTAAATTAATGCCAACTCTATATGTTTGGCTTTTAATATAAATTAATCAATAAATTAATCACTTGAACCCACCCCTCCTCAAGTATAAATACCACCTATCCACCACCCTATATCAAACCAAAATTCCTTTTATCTCCTCAAATATCTACCCAAACCTATCCTACTCACTCTCCCCATGTTTAAGTGATTCTGGTCTCATTAAAAAACCAAATCCAAGTTCCTCAAGGGTCTTTCAAGGTTGGGATATTCAAGAGGTAATTTTCTCAAAGTACCTCTCTTAATTTATTTAATTTTCTACTTTATACTCAACTCCTTTATAAATAAGTGAATTATTAATCCATAATCATTTATATACTTAATTTTTATGTTTCTAATGGAATATATCATATCCATTACATTTCTCACCTCCTTTTATTCAAATAAATGAAACTGTTGTCCAAGTTATGTCGGTTAATCACCTCCGTGAATAATGTTTTTGTTCTTTTTCATTTAACGCCTTAATATATGGTCTTAAACCCATTATTATGTTCAAATAGTATTTTAATATTTATATTATTACCTATTTAATATTATGGATATGTTATATTAAACATACCTTCATGATTTTCATATTGTTGTTATATGATAATTTCGTTTGAGGAAGTGTGGAATGTCGCCCCCTCAAAGCGATATGACTCATTCCCAATATACATGTAATGTATAAAGGATGTTTTATTAAACCTATTAGACATATATGAAATTAATATATTAGTATAATTATAATTTAATTCTTATTTTTTTAATATAATAAAATATGAAAGTAGTGTTTATGTGTACATACACCCTATCGTCTCCATGAATGGTGCATTTCATTTATTACCTCTAAATATTATGGATTATTATAAATACATATATGATGGATATATATGATATTTAAATCATTAATATAGTTGGAGATGATTTATTTTTTACCACATGGACAATTTACATCAAAACAAGTTCATTTTTGACTCAAGTACTGAATATAAACAAATCATCCTATATAAACTTAAATAATAATGTAATTTTTATAACATGGTAAGAAGTAATATAAAGGGAATAATAAACTTTAAAATTTTATAAATTAAGTATAAATTAACATAATTTTATTATTCAGGAATATAACAATTGTACGTGACGAGCTGGACTCAAGGTAAAGGAACTTCTTAACCCAATTTCCATTATATGGGTTAATCTTCTACTTCTTGATTATGTCGTGATATGATTATGTGAGAAAGGAATTTTGATATCCTGTCTTGTATTTATAATTTATTTATGTTTATTTATAGTGAATACACATAATCGATCTATTTTATTAATAAAATTATCTTTCTAAGGGAAATATTAACACAGTCTGCGTTCATTGACTTAAATATCCATGACATTGGTTTTGTTTTTCTAAGGATATGTATGAATGATCTATGATTGTTTTACACTTAATATCCACTTATATTTGGATGTATTTATATTTTTCACACATAATTATTTCATTGATTTATCCTTAATCTAATGACATGATCTTTATTAGGGACTTCCTATCAATCTCCTTTCATTAAGGCATATTTTGATTTATACATGACTTTATTTTATATGGTATATAATCAACCCCTTTGAATTTTAATTTCATTCAATGGTTTCTAAAAGTAATATTTTTAAATGAAACATTTTACTAAATTAAAAAAGGAATGTTTCTTTTTAACATATGTGGTGACAATGACCTTTCCACTACTACGGGCATTATTTGATATTTGGCTTCCTCTACAAGCTGTAATGTTTTTAAAAGAAAAATAAATTCCATATAACTTTTTTATGAATTTTGGTATTGAAAATTATTTTGATAAAGGATTTATTATGTCAATATCATGAAATGATCTATTTTTATTTTAATGTGGAAATTTAATTTTACCTTTTTGCTTATTTTATGTGTTATCATTATGTTATGGTTCTTGGGAATTATTTATGTATATTGGTGTTTCCATGATAAACCAAGGGTGGGTGATCCCTTGAGAGCTCTCCAATGTATTGGCTAACATGATGGAGGTAAATGATAAGTTTTATCCTAAGAGATTCAAGGAATATACTATGATCGGTATTCCAAATGTAACCATGAAGGTTACTCCCTATATGGTTGTGAAAGATACAAAGTAAGTATGATATGGATACCATAAGTTACCTTTATGATTTATTATTTCTATGAGTTTTATGGAATCCTATGGTTTCATGAGTTATGTTAAAGAGCTTATGTTTTATGGGTGAATCTTATGATTTCATGGGTTTATAAGTATTCATGGACTAATGTTTTCATTCATTATTTTATATCCCTTACTAAGCTTTTCATGTTCATCCTAAGTTTTTAAAATGTTTTTATATGGTATAAGGATGATTAAGTGAAAGGAAGAAGTCAAGAAGATTTTAATCAAGAAAATAAATGATGTTTTATTTTTAAAATGGTTTCCTTTGGTGGAAAAAATGGATACTATTTTGATAGTATCCTCTTATATGATTATGGGATGATATGTATTATTAATGGCATAATTATCTAAAACTATAAACCTAAAAATATCGTCGATGTGAATTAAAGTCAAGTTATTGACTTATCTCAATATTATGTAATTTTTTAAGCCTAGGGTCTTATAGTTGGTATCAAAGGTCAGTTTAGACAACTTTAGGGATTAAGGGTTTTTCTTAAACATATGGTAACATTATATGTCGATTATTTTGGTTAAATTATTGTTCTATAACTTTTTTAGATCAAGGAAAGTTAGTTACAAATGGAAGGAGTAGGATCTCAAACCGCATTCATATCTCTTCGTAATGACTTACTTAAAATAATTGTTACAAAGTCATGTTCGGATTATTTTGAAACATTTTCTAACATACAACTCACTTGCAAGTAGTTGTTTGAGATATCAAACACCTCTACTATACCTTGATATCATCATGGATCATGGGTTGTTTTTAATAAAATATTATTTTCTCAATATTATCATATTTTTTAAAAAGGTATATATTATCAAGGCATTTTTAGATATTTTAACTTATCACAAGATTATGAAGGATATTATGATTTTGAAAAGGCTAATAAAGAAGGAGACATTTGTGCAACCTATTAATATTTACTTTTAAAATATAGTATTTTAGCACATACTTATAGTATTTTAAAAGGACCATTGATTGACAGTTTCAGCTCAAACTCGGTCTGAATGTTTTATAAAAATCAAGTATTATCTGATGTATTGAAATTATATGTCATAAAAGATTATTTTCCAAGACTATTTCTCTGTGAACACTTATACGACCCAAGTGGTACAAGGTGTATTTAGAAAAATAAAGAAAGTGATTTTGAAGAATATCTAAATCATTGTTGCAATTCATGGACCTTCTATCTACATGAAGAAAATTATGATGAAACTAGGTGGATACCATAATCAAGGTATGATTTTATTTCTTTTGGTAATTGTTTTATTAAATCATTTTGTGGTGAAAAAAAATATAAATATATATAAGACTTCATGAATTAAGATGTTGAGGTAACTATGAGTTGGGATGCAAATGAGAGGTATAATACAACCCTTAAGGTTAAACCATGGTATGTTTATTTTTGAGGATTTAATCTCATTTTGGTAATTTTCTAAGAATTAAAAAGTTTTTCAAAAATGAAAACATGCAGACCATGTGACAACCCATCGTATCTGGCAAGACCATAGGGATCTAACCCACAAACAAAGGGTGAAAAAGGGTGAATTGCCTACCACTAGCATATATGAATTCCCTGGTTAATATGAATTTATCTTTTTATTTAAACAAGTTTATAAAATAAGAATAAGTTGATTTGAGAGACATATATTTTATCGAATAGATAAACATAAGATTGGAAAATGATTTTAGGATTAAGTGATATTTTGGAATACGTTTACTATTTTGGAAAATTTATATTATTATGGTAAATAGAATACTATGGGAATTTATTTAAGGAATAAAGGTTGAATTATTTTTGGAGAAATATTTGATTTAATTATGAACTTATGGTGATTTGGGTTATTTATGGAAGTGATTAACCTATCTTAGAGAATATGTGATTTTGGAAATTACTTTTTAGTATAAGACATTAAGAGTGTTTAATGTTATTTAGAGATAAATTTTACAATTTATTTTGGAAGACTATGTTATCAAATCCTTTGAATTTTTGGGTTTCAATCTTAGTTTTGACTATTTTGAGAAATTTTAAGGAAAATTATTTTTTTAACGGTCTATATTGAACTTTGTTAATACTATTTAATTTTGAAGATTAAAAGTAGTTTTTCTTCATGAAATGGTTTATTATTTTTGGGTAATTATATTATTTTATCCTCACATTTTTTTTGGTTAATGGTTCAATATATGAGGAATAAATATTTAATCTTTTATGGATTAGTGATTCTTTATAAGTCGATTCTAGTGCTTCAGGTGTGACCAAGTCATCTTGAAAATTTATCATTTGGAGAAAATATGGGTTTGTGGTAGAAATTTATTAAAGGATGAAACTCTACTTAACAAGTATGTATGGTTTCTTATGTTCTTAAGTCAATCTCGTAAATAAATTCCTCAACTTTATAAAAGGTATCTTAAAATGAAAACATTTTCTCTTTACTTTTCCTACTGAGAAATCAATGATCTTTTAACCCATCACAAGTTTGTGGTTTTACTGATTGTTAAATTTCTCCTGATCATGTTTTCTATCACTCTCTATCAGAATAAGATTGCTTTTTTCTTCCATATCCATGCTTTCTTATATGGAATCCTAATAGGTGTTATCTCATGTGACCTTTGTACTTCTCTTTATTTATTTTAAAGTGGTAGTTTTATTAATCCTTTTTCTGATGTGGGAATGAAATAATGGTATTTTGAAGATTCATACCTTATTTACCAAACCAAAATTCAAATTTCAAGGATTCAATTTCCAAAGTGGAGGATAATGTAACATCCTGAGTTTTTAAAAGGAGAAAATATGTTCGATAACGTACATAATATGCCACATCGAACTTAAGTATTATTATGTTACCTTATAAACTAGCTGTTAAAATAGAGGTAATGAACACTATTAATTTATTTATGAAATTTTTTTCACATTCATATAATTAATTTTTTTGTGAACAGTTATTTATTAATGAAAATAAAACCCCTTTTAATTAAAAGGGAATGTTTTTTTCTAAAAAAACTATTTAAATGAAAATAAATGAATTTATAAAATAATAAAATCACTATTTATGGATTTTATTAATTAAATATATATTTAATATATTCAATTTAATGTTTAAAATTCATATTATATTTTTTATATACATGATATAAGAACAAATTCAATTTTATGGATAAAATGAGTGTTTTTGTAAAAATGCAGTTTTACCGCCTTTTGATGGCGAACCCATTTAAATCTAGTTTTTTATAATTTAATAATATATTTTTGAAAAAAATAAATTTCCTATTTTTAATAGAAACATAAAAATTTACTTTGGTTGATTTTTGGTATTTTCTGATAATATTCATTTTTTAATGAATAATGAAAAATATTGCATTTTAATTTAAAACTGATTATTCGTTTAATTTATTTATATAGTTAGATTGTCATTTTAACTATTTTTAAAGTTTAATTAAACTAAGTTTTTATCATTTAATCTAATTTAGGCTGCTAGAAACAATTTCAAGTTGAAAATAGATATGAAAGCATTTCAAATTTTTTAACGTTTCACTTTAAAAACCTATTTTTAGTTTTGTTTGTGGAATTAATTTTAAATAAAATTTTTCCAATTATTTAAATTGAATTTGATAAAATTAATTCCATATTTGGAATCATAAGGTACAAATTATGTTGTAAGGACAATTTTTTTAGGTATAAAAAGTTACCATGGTAATAAAATTATTTACTGTAATAAAAGTGAAATTTTGACAAGGGTTAAAGTTAAAAGCTAAAATCTTAACATACCTAATAACTACAACATTTAATGGTTGGATGAGGTTTGGACCGACCCTAAACATCCTATAAAATATTAATTATAATCTAAAGTTATGTAAATTAATTCCACCTCTATATGGTTGGCTTTTAATATAAAATAATCAATAAATTAATCTCTTGAACCCACCTCTCCTCAAGTGTAAATACCACCTCTCCACCACCCTATTTTGACCCAAAAATCCTTGTAGATCCTCAAATCTCTATCCAAAACTCTCATAATCACTATACCCACATCCAATTTCTGATGGTCTCACCAAAATTTCAAATCCAAGGTCCTCAAGGGTCTTTCAAGGAGGGGATATTGAAGAGTCAATTTTCTCAAAGTACCTCTCTTAATTTATTTATTTTTCTAATTTCTCCTTGCCTCCTTCATCCATCAGTGCATGATTAATCTATAATAATGTATATACTAGAGTTTTATTTTTATAATGGAATATGTCATATCCATTTCATTTCTCACCTTCTCTTATTCAAATAAATGAAATTGGTGTCCAAGTTATGTCAGTTAATCGCCTCCGTGAATAATGTTTTTGTTATTTTTCCTTTACCACCTTCATGACTGGTCTAAAAACCATTATTATAGTTGAATAATATTTTAATATGTATATTATAACCTATTATATATTCTATATATGTTATATTAAACATACCTTTAGGTTTTCCATATTGTTGTTATACGATAATGTCATTTGAGAAAGTGTGGACTACCGCCCCCTCAAAGCGATATGACTCATTACCACTATACATGGAATGTATAAAGGATTTTTTTTATTAAAAATATGATACATATATAAAATTAATATAATAATGTAATTACAATTTAATTCTTATTATTTTAAAATGACAAAGAAATTAAAGTAGTGTTCAAACATACGTACGGCCTACCGTCTCCATGAACGGTGCATTTCATTTATTATCTCCAAAAATTATGGATTATTATAAATACATATTATATATATATATGATATTTAAATAATAAATATAGTTTTAGATTATTTATATTTGACCACATGGACAATTTACATCAAAACAAGTTCATTTTTTACTCAAGTACCGAATATCAACAAAACATCCGATATGAACTTAAATAATTATTTAATTTTTATAACATGGTAACAAGTCATATAAAAGGAATAATAAACTTGAAAAAGGTTCTCAATCAAGTATAAATTAACCTTTGTTTATTATTTAGGAATATAACGATTGTACATGATGAGTTGGACTCAAGGTAAAGGAACTTCTTAACCCAATTTCCATTCATTGGGTTAATATTCTACTTCTTGATTATATCATGATATGATTATATGAGAAAGGAATTTTGATATCCTATCTTGTATTTATACTTGATTTTTTTGTATTTATAGTGAATACACATAATCAATCTATTTTATTAACAAAATGATCTTTGTAAGGGAAATCTTAACTCAATCTTAATTCATTGACTTAAATATCCAGGTCATTGGTTTTGTTTTTTCAAGAATATGTATGAATGACCTATGATTGTTTTACACTGAATATCCACTTATATTTGGGTCTATCAATATTTTTTACACATAATTATTTCATTGATTTATCCTTAATCTAATTCTATGATCATTGTAAGTGACTTTGTCTCATTCTCCTTTCATTGAGGCATATTTTTATTTTTACATGACTTTCCTTTATATAGTATATAATCAACCCATTTTACTTTTAATTTCATTCAACGGTTTCCAAAATAAATATTTTTACATGAATAATTTTACTAAATGGAAAAAATGAATGTTTTTTAATGTATGCAGTGACAATGACCTTTCCACCACCGTGATCATTATTTGATATTTAGATTCCTCTACAAGATGTAATTTTTTTAAAAGAAAATTAAATACCATATACCTTTTTTATGTATTTTGGTATTGAAAATGGTTTTGATAAAGGATTGATTATTTAAATATCATTAAATGAATTATTTTTATTGCAATGTGGAAATGTTATTTTTCCTAAATTATTGTATTATATTTTATGATTATGTTATGGTTCTTGGAAATTATTTAAGTAAACGGGTGGTTCCATGATAAATCGAGGGCGGGTGAGCCCGTGATAGATCTCCAATGAATTGGGTAATGTGATGGAGGTAAACATTAAGGTTTCTACTAAGATATTCAAGGAATATATTATTATGGGTATTCCAAACATAACCATGAAGGTTACTCTCTATATGTTTGTGAAAGAAAAAAAGTAAGTATGATATGGATGCCACAAGTTACCTTTATAATTTATGATTTCTATGAGTTTTTCTAGAATCCTATTATTTCATGAGTTATTTTAAATAGCTTATGTTTTATGAGTGAATGTAATGATTTTATAGTTTTATAAGTATTCGTGGACTAATGTTTTCATCCGTTATTTTATATCCCTTACTGATCCTTTTCTACTCATCCCAAGTTTTTTAAATATTTTCACAGGGTATAAGGATGAGTAAGAGAAAGAAAGAAGTCAAGAATATTTTTATCAAGAAAATAAATAATGTTTTATTTTTAAAAGGGTTTACTTTGGTGTAAAAAAATGGATACTATTTTGATAGTATCCTCTTGTATTATTATGGGATGATATGTATTATTAATGGCCTGATTCTCTAAAACTCTAAACTTAAAAAGATCCTTGATGTGAATTAAAGTCAAATTATTGACTTCTATCAAGATTATGTAATGTTTTAAGGCTAAAACCTTATTATAATAACCTTACCTATGTGGAACATGAGCCTCACCCTAGTTGGTGAGGACTCCTTAAGTGCATACAGGTGACTAGGGATCAAATCAAGGTGGAGGAATATTTCCTGGGTACTGTAGAAAAACTGTAGCGGTAATGTAGCAGGTACTGTAGTAGGTATTGTTTGACACTGTAGTAGCAAGGACTATTCCCCCATTTGGGCCTTCGGGCCACCGATTTTGTCCCCGAGTCCCTTAAGGCCTTCAGGCCATCCAGGTCTTCGATTTAGTAAGGCCTTCAGGCCACCTTAAGTGCAGATGAAAACTAGACAACCTACAAGGAATAAACTCCATAAAGAGGATGATAAATGAGATTTCACCATAGTAGAAGCTAAACAGATTACAAGAATGAGAGGGTATGGTACCTGTCATCGGGAAAAGCCTGTGCATTCATGGGAAAGCCTAGATGAATAGCCATGCGAAGGTGAAGAGATTATTTCACAATGAAGATTGTCACGACCCACCTTCACCAAAAGGAGGGAAGGGTTAGCAGGTTGCCAATCCCTTACTTCTTTAAGTTTAAGAAGAGATAATGACCCCCAAAACCTGCCTTCTATAGGTCCCGGAGTGGCGACTAGCACCAAGGGTATGGAAATTACACACAAGTGGAAGGCATTACCCTTTTTGTTTTATAGGATCGGGAGATAAGATGATGAAACCCAACAAAACCAAGAGTAAAAGAAAATTAAAGCCAAAATTAAACCATTCCCACATGCATGTTCCAAAAGTAAAATCCACATGGTACAAAACTGACTACAAGGGTAAGTACCAAAGAAAGAAAACAGCAACTGCGACTGCCCCAAAGATCTGAGCTAGTACGGTCCTGCGCGATCCCCGAAGTCCTACTGGAAACCTGAAAGCAGTTTTATATAAATAGGGTGAGCATACAAGTACACTCAGTAGGGAAAACCAAAGACTCTCGTGCACATTTGGGGGAACGTACTAAAGTCCCGTGAGAATCAGACAACTATTACTATGAAGGAGTTCACCCATCCCACTCGCCAGCTACACTCACCAAGTAACACAAACCAAGTAATATATATAAGACCACATAGATTTTTGGGTACCCCGCGCCACTTTCCCACTGGTTATTGAGACATACTATGCATAGAACCAATCCCGCCATTCTCACCGTAGTCCCACTGCCACACCCGCCTGCACACACCTGGGCCACAACCGCATGCAGTCCCGCTGCCGAATCCCGCTCACAAACACCTGGTCCAAAACTGTCATACGTAACCACGCCTGCAAACACCTAGGCCAGAACAACCACCACCACGCCTGAAGACACCTGGGCTACAAGACCCACTGCCACACCCAAAGACACCTGGGCCTCATCCCGAAGATACTTTGGAAACCACCTTCCCGCACACACCTGGGCCATAACCACCACACTACCCTGCCCGAAGATTCTTGGGCTAATAATGGACCTCATGCCATCATAGCCTGCCCGAAGGTACTTGGGCTATCTGGTAAAGGGAGCAGAAAAGGAGCTAATAACCATCCACTAAGAATAGTGTTGGGAAAAACACCCTCCCCCATGAAATGGGGGTTTTCGGCACTAGGTGCTCAACATGGGTGGGGCGCGAATAAGAAACAAAAAACTACAAGTGTATACATAGGTAAAAAACACTCACCCAAAGTTAGGTTTTTCTTCAGACAGCCTACAGATCACAACAGCACTCAAGTCTGAGTCACGACTCTCGCCAACAAAACTTTTTTTTCCCATTCTTGTTTTCATGTTTAGTAATAATGTTTAAATAAGTTCATGCACCTACTTGGGCAACTAACACCATACGCATAACCAAGGAAAGAATCTAGCTAAACGTCAATTTAAACATTCACACCCAGTTCTTTTGTAATGTTACAACAACAACGGGATAAGTGAGATCCCTCGAAGTACTAGAGCCAAAGAAACCCTCGAGACACTACCCCATGTCCCCCAAAATGGTTTCTCATCAACAGAGGATCCCACCCCAATTCGTGATATAAACAAGGTAACCACCCGGTCTTAAAACTCACAACCACCGAATCTATATCAACAGGGGTTCCCACCCCCTCCCACATCTCCAGAAATCGGCCCATAAAAGAAAAAAACCAAACCACTACCACCAACACAAAGTAGGTCCATGCTAGTATTTTCAGATTTATAAAATTTAACACACTCCATGATTTCAATTTCGTGTGCTTTAACCGGGGGTTATCACAAAAGGGTTTATCCTGGTGCTTTCAATTCATTTATCCAGGTGTACGTGATTAACCAATTGCCCTTTTTTATAGCAGGAGTTCACAACCACAAACAATTCATTTCAAACATCCCCAGTGGTTCATTAGTGCACGGATAAAGACCACCAACGACCATGATTTTCAGTAGGCGTAAGCCCGCACAATTCAGAAAGATGATCATAACATAAAACAGCAACAACAATCACACCCCCCCTTCTTTCTTCATATAATCAGTTCATTATCTTTATTTAGGTCTGGATTAACCAATTCTATAGAATCAAAAGTATGCCCACCCCACATGATACACAAAAGCGAGAGACGAAGAAATTCCCTACCTGTTGATCAACGATCGATGCTAAGGCTGGGGGCGGAACTTCACGGATAGCGATGCAGTTTGCCTGAACGAAAAGTTGCTCGTCTGGACGAAGGGTACTCTTAACACAGGGTGATCGAGAAAAGTAGAAACCATGGCTAACCCTTAGTTTATAAGAGTCGTAGATGGTTGAGATAAGAATGCCAAACCGCGTAAGGAGCGGGGGTCGTGGGTTGACAACGCGGCCCCACACGTTATTAAAGGGGTCAGGTGGTTTAAACTGACGCACACACCAGGTTAATTTATTGAATATTTAATTATAACATTTAAGGGTGCTACCGGGATTTAAAAAAAGATTAAAGGGGGTCAAAGAAGGGTTTAAAACTCAATTTGCGCATCTCACTGGAAAAAACCCCGACAAAGTCGGGTGACGCCGATCGGTCTCCCCGATCGGTCGCGCCGAGACGCTACCCCTTTAGGATTCAGATTTTTTTGGCAAAGGAAAGGACCAAGAGAGTCTGGGTCATCACATCAGATACCTCTCAAACTATTCTCGCCCTCGAGAATTTAAACAAACCAGAAGGAAAGAGCGGGTCTAAAGAACCACCTCAAAAGATACCTCTCAAGAGTGAACCTCATTGTTAACTAAGAACACTTTCCTATCACGAACCAAGAAACATATCATGTCAAACTACCCAGGAATGTGGGGGTTGGGGAGTCTCCTTCCCCATGTCAAGATATTATCCGCTTTGGGCAGCACTGACTCACTCGCAAGGGTTTAATCGCATCCACTTTAATGCATCTTGATTAGGGGTCGGGTTCTCTCCTCCCTCATAGCCAGGACTTTTCACACACATTCAGAGGAAAAAAATAAAACTAGCATTTCATAGCCAACAAGGTAAAATGTCCTACCACAACAGCTATAACAAAAGAAAAAAACTCAAAACAACTCTGGGTACTGGGCACGCATCTGTGCTTCCCTCTCCCACGTACTCTCCTCAAGCCTACCATGTCTCCACAACACACGAACCAAGGGAATGGTTCTCCCACGAAGCACCTTTTCTTTGTGATCCTCGATCATCACTGGTCTCTCCACAAAAGTCACATCATCCTCGATGTCCAGCTCTCCCCAGAAGAGGATGTGTGAATCGTCATGCAGATACCAACGGAGCTGGGACACGTGGAAGACATCATCTATCCTCAGTAGCGGCGGTGGTAACGCTAGCTGATAGGCCACTTCGCCGACCCGCCGTAACACTTTGAAGGGCCCGATGAACCTAGGAGAAAGCTTACTCCCCTTTCCGAACCTCCTTTGTCCACGCCGAGGGGAGACCCTTAATAACACGTATTCTCCAACCTCAAATTCCAAGGTCCTCCTCCTGGTATCAGCATACGACTTCTGCCGTTCCTGGGTCGCCTTCATCCTTTCCCGTATGAGTTGAACCTTCTCTGCCGTGTTCTGCACCACCTCCGGGACAAGGATGTCTGCCTCTCCTACTTCGGCCCAACACACAGGTGAACGGAATGGCCTCCCATACAAGGCTTCAAAAGGGGGCATACCGATGGTAGAGTGATAGCTATTATTGTAGGTGAACTCTACTAGGGGAAAGTGTCGCACCCATGATCCTCCTGAGTCTAGAAAAAATGCCCGCATCATATCCTCCAAGGTCTGGATGGTGCGCTCTATTTGTCCATCTGTCTGGGGATGGAAAGCAGTGCTAAGGCGTAACTGTGTGCCAAAAGCATGCTGCAATCTTTTCCAGACCCGCGAGGTAAACAGTGAATCCCTATCTGAGACTATAGACCTCGGAACTCCATGCAACCACACCACCTCATCCACGTACTTTCGTGCCAAAGCATCCACAGTACTCGACTCCCGGATCGCCAGAAAGTGGGCCGATTTCGTCAACTGGTCCACTACCACCCAGATGGTGTCGTATGCCCCTTGGACCTTGGGAAGTCCCATGACAAAATCCATTGAGATGTCGTACCAATTCCACTCAGAGACATCTAGAGAATGTAGTAGGCTACCTAGAACTTGGTGTTCATCCTTCACTTGCTGACACACTAAGCACTTGGCCACAAACTCTGCCACTGCTCGCTTCACTCCGGGCCACCAAAACTGTCTCTTCAGTCCCTGGTACATCTTGGAAACTCCTGGGTGTACCTCCAGGGGTGAGTTGTGGAACTCACTGAGAACCTTGTCGCGCATCACTCCTAGAACAAACAACCTTCCCTAGAAAAGCATCTGGTTTTGTCCATCCTTCTGGAGCATTGCCCTGGTCAACTCGGTCACACATCACTTCGCACTCTAGGTCTTCCCACTGAGACTCCTCCACCTGCTGCAACAGAGACGACTGCACTGCCATCTGATATAGGAAACCTCCACCACCATCCATCCCCGCATTCAGGTGTAAGGCATCCAACTCCTCCCTCACCTTCCAAGTGTTCGTCGACTCTCGGACTGCATCCTTTTGTGTCCTCCTGCTCAAAGCATCAGCCACTACATTGTCGTTTCCCTCAGTATAAGAGATCTCGAAGTTGTAATCCTGGAGGAACTCCACCCATATCCACTGTCGCAAGTTTAGGTCTCACTGGGATAACATATGCCTCAAGCTTTTGTGATCTGTGAAGACCACAAATTGTTCTCTGATGAGGTAGTACTGCCATAACTTTAGCACAAAAATGACCACTGCAAGATCCAGGTCGTGGGTGGCATAATTACACTCATGAGGGCATAGCTGCCTGGACCCATAGGAGATCACCCTTTGTTACTGCATCAAACACATCCAAGTCCCTTTCCTGAAGCATCGCATAACACCTCATACGCCGCCCCTTCTTCTAGAAATCTCAGCACTGGGGCACTGACCAACTTCTCCTTCAAATAGCTGAAGGCTGACTCGCACTGCTCACCCCACACGAAAACCTGGTCTTTCTTGGTCAGGGCTGTCAAAGGGGCTACAACTCGGGAAAATTTTGGTACGAACCTCCGATAGTAACCCACCAGCCCGAGGAAACTACAGACCTCTGCCACATTCTTGGGTGTTTCCCAAGAAACAACTACCTCAACCTTTTATGGGTCCACCGCTACCCCCTACTCGGACACCACGTGCCCGAGGAAGTGCACTTCTCGTGTCTAGAACTTTCATTTCAAAAACTTCCCATATAGCTGATGATGTCGGAGGACCTCTAGAACCATCCTCGGGTGCTCTGCATGGTCATCATCTGATCTTGAGTAAACCAGGATGTCATCGATGAACACAACTACGAACCGATCTAGGTACTCCCAGAATATGGAGTTCATAAGCCCCATGAACACAGTCGGGGCATTCGTAACACCGAATGGCATGACTACGAACTCGAAGTGTCCATATCTTCACCTGAATGCCATCTTCGGGATGTCTCCCTTCTTCACTCTCAACTGGTGGTACCCAGACCGTAGGTCGATCTTCGATAATCATCCTGCCCCTTTCAGCTGGTCGAAAAGATCTTCTATCCTCGGAAGAGGGTAGCGATTCTTGATCATCACCTGATTCAGCCTCTTGTAGTCTACGCACAACCTGAGACCACCATCTGCCTTCTTTGCGAACAAGACTGGAGCACCCCACGGTGATGCACTCGGCCGAACATAACCCCTATTCATTAGATCATCAATCTAGATCTGCAACTCCCGTATCTCTGAAGGTGCCATCTGGTAAGGAGCCATCGAGATCGGACGAGCGTCGGGCTGCAGGTCTATCCTGAACTCGATATCTCGTCGAGGGGGTAGAGTCTTTACCTCCTCAGTAAAAACGTCCATAAATTCACATACAACCTCTGGAACTTCCACCATCTCAGCATCTACTAATTCCACTAACATCTCAGCCAACAAGGAGAGGAGGGGTTCCTCTCGCCTGTTGCCCTTCTGACTACTCCGCTCGCCAGTGAAGGTAACACGCCAGCCGCCCAAGTCCGAGAACACAACCCTTCTTCAGAAACAGTCGATGAAGACACACATAGAAAATAGCCAGTCGATGCCTAGGATGACATCGTATGGCTGTATCTGTAGCAGAAGAAGATCCATAACCGAATGATGTGGCCCTATCATCAGTCTGTATCCCTGATAAACAAACAACAAGTCGGTCTAACCTCTGACTGGTGTGCTCAACACCAGGGGAACTGGAAGTCTCTTGGCATCTAGTACCAAAGTAAGAGCTAGACTGGGTGGAACAAAGGAGTGGGAGGCTCCGGTATAGAACAAGGCATAAGCAAGAGTGCTAAACAAACTGATCGTACCTCGAACAACCTTCGGCCCAGCTGGAACTGCTGCCTCCGTGGCGTATAGCTGTCCCTGCCCGGCTCCTCTGCCCCTCGGCTGTCGGCAACCTCCCCGACCATGCCCTGGTCGAGGTCCCTAAAAAGCACCCTGAGGTCGGCCCCCTCCTCCTACGTCTGTCCTCGGAGGATTGGGACCTTGCTGTCCCTACTGCTGCTGCTGAAAAGTCATGGCTGGAAGCTGCTGCTGGGGCGGGTTCTAGGGCTTTTTGCCACCGTCGTACTGTACCTAGTCTGGGAACTGACTCTGGAGATGTCCATGGCTCCCACAGAAGAAGCATCGTGGTCCCGGGCCTGAAGGAAAAGGGCGAGGACCGGGGTATCGAAACTTAAACTGTTGCGGCCTGCTCCCTACGGTTCGGAACCTGGAGGGTCCTGACGCTGGAGGCCTGGTGCTGACAGCCTTCCCCTTCGATGGTCCCAGCTGGATCCCCTCTCATGACACACCTCCTAGAGCATGCATCCTCTTCACCACTTCGGCCTTCTTCTGGACCTCCAAGTACGTCGGCAGGGTAAAGGGGGTAACAGCATATTGGAGGGAGGGTCGGAGCGCCTCCTCTAGACGTCTTGCCTGAGACTCCACTTCGGGAAAGAGGTCCGGAGCAAAACGTAGGAGGTCTTTGAACTTGATTCCTAGATCCCTCACTGACATACTCCCATGTTTGAGGGAGAGTAGCTCCTGTCTCTTTTCCGCCTTCATCGTCGAGGAGAGGAATTCTGCCCGGAACTCCTTCTCAAAATTAGCCCATGGCACCTCAGCCTCTATCCTCTCCCCTAGGTAAAGAGTCCACCACTGACGTGCCTCTCCCCACATCTAGCTGACGGCCAGAGGAACCCAATACTTGGTCGGGGCCCAAATCAGGCTGAAGGCTATCACTAGCTCCTCTAGCCAGCCTTCCATCTTCATGTCAGAGGTGCTTCCCTCATACTTCTCGAGGGTCTCTCACTGGAAGGCCCGAAGAGTCTTTTGCCACTGGTCGTCCTCTTCCTCTCGATCAGCTCTCTGCGGATCGGCCAAAGTAGTCTCTGAGGCCTCGATCGCTTGTACCACACATGGTTGCCTTCCAGGTGCCATAGCTACAAGGTAAACAAGGAATGCCTAAGCCCAAGTAGTGCAGAATATTGTTCTTAAAATTTCTTAAACTTTTCATTTATTCTTAATTCCCAAGACATCCCAGAAACACGAGAACACAAGTCATTATGATGCATGTACCTTTCCTAGGGTCTCTACCCTGCATTCAGTGTGGCCTCACTTGGTCGTTCGGTAGGTCCAGAGTCCTTGCATCGGATCATAGGGGGGCCTAAAATCTTGTGTCCTAGTCGGTCTTCCCAGGCCTAATTCACGCACCAAGGTCACCCAACACTGTTGCCTTACCATCCCATGCAATCCTCACTGTGCCTAACTCCAGACTCCATCCTATCTCTCAACCTTGCCTCTGATACCATTCTATCATGACCCGCCTTCACCAAAAGGAGGGAAGGGTTAGCAGGTTTCCAAGCCCTTCCTTCTTTAAGTTGAAGGAGAGATAATGACCCTCAAACCCCACCTTCTATAGGTCCCGGAGTGGCGACTAGAACCATGGGTATGGAAATTACACACAAGTGGAAGGCATTACCCTTTTTGTTTTATAGGACCAGGAGATAAGATGATGAAACCCAAAAACACCAAGAGTAAAAGAAAAGTAAAGCCAAAAGTAAACCATTCCCACATGCATGTTCCAAAAGTAAAAGCCACAGGGTACAAAAGTGACTACAAGGGTAAGTACCAAAGAAAGAAAATAGCAACTGCGACTACCCCAAATATCCGAGCTAGTATGGTCCTGTGCGATCCCCGAAGTCCTTCTGGAAACTTGAAAGCAGTTTTATATACATAGGGTGAGCATACAAGTACACTCAGTAGGGAAAACCAAAGACTCTCGTGCAAAAGTGGGGGAACAAACTAAAGTCCCATGAGAAGGAGACAACCATTACTATGAAGAAGTTCACCCATCCCACTCACCAGCTACACTCACCAAGTAACGCAAACCAAGTAATATATATAAGAACACATCAATGTTTGGGTACCCCACACCACTTTCCCACTGGTTATTGAGACATCCTACGCATCGAACCAATCCCTCCATTCTCACTGCAGTCCCACTGCCACACCCGCCCGCACACACCTGGGCCACAACTGCACGTAGTCCCACTGCCGAATCCCGCCCGCAAACACCTGGTCCACAACTGTCACACGTAACCACGCCTGCAAACACCTAGGCCAGAACAACCACCATCACGCCCGAAGACACCTGGGCTAGAAGATCCACTACCACGCTCGAAGACACCTGGGCCTCATCCCGAAGATACTTGGGAAACCACATTCCCGCACACACATGGTCCATAACCACCACACTACCCTGCCCGAAGATTCTTGGGCTAATAATGGACCTCAGGCCATCACAGCCTTCCCAAAGGTACTTGGGCTATCCGGGAAAGGGAGAAGAAAAAGAGCTAATAACCAGCCACTAAGAATAGTGTTGGTAAAAACACCCTCCCCCATGAAATGGGGGTGTTATACACTAAGTGCTCAACAAGGGTGGGGTGCGAATAAGAAACACAAAACTGCAAGTATATACATAGGTAACAAGCACTCACCCAAAGTTATGTTTTTCTTCAGACAGCCTACAGATCACAACAGCACTCAAGTTCGAGTCACGACTCTCGCCAAAAAAACTCGTTTGACCCATTCTTGTTTTCATGTTCAGTAATAATGTTTAAATAAATTCATTCACCTACTTGGGCAACTAACACCATAAGCATAACCAAGGAAAGAATCCAGCTAAACGTCAATTTAAACATTCTCACTCGGTTATCTTGTAATGTTACAACAACAAGGGGATAACTGAGATCCCTCGAAGTACTAGAACCAAAGAAACCCTTGAGATACTACCCCGTGTCCCCCAAAATAGTTTGTCGTCAACAGAGGATCCCACCCCAATTCGTGATATAAACAAGGTAACCACCCGGTCTTAAAACTCACAACCACTAAATCCATATCAACAGGGGATCCCACCCCCTCCCACATCTCCAGCAATCGGCCCATAAAATAAAACAACCAAACCACTACCACTAACACAAAGCAGGGCCATGCTGATATTTTCAAATTTATAAAATTTAACACACTCCATGATTTCAATTTTGTGTGCTTTAACTAGGGGTTATCACATAAGGGTTGATCCTAGTGCTTTCAATTCATTTAGCCAAGTGTATATGATTAACCAATTGCCCTTTTTTACAGCAGGAGTTCACAACCACAAACAAGTCATTTTAAACATCCCCAGGGGTTCATTAGTGCACATAGAAAGACCACCAACGGCCATGATTTTCAGTAAGTGTAAGCCTGCACAATTAAGAAAGATGATCATAAAATAAAACAGCATCAACGATCACAGCCCCAACCCCCCCCCCCCCCCCCGTCTTTCTTCATATAATCAGTTCATTATATTTATTTAGGTCTGGTTTAACCAATTCTATAGAATCAAAAGCACGCCCACCCCACATGATACACAGAAGTGAGAGACAAAGAAATTACCTACCTGTTGATCAACGATCGACGCTAAGGCCGGGGGAGGAACTTCACGGATAGTGATGCGGTTCACCTGAACAAAAAGCTGCTCGTCTGGAAGAAGGGTACTCTTAACACAGGGTGATCGAGAAAAGAAAAAACCATGGCTAACCCTTAGTTTATAAGAGTCGCGGATGGTTGAGATAAGAATTCCAAACCGCGTAAGGAGTGGGGGTTGTGGGTTGACCACGCGGCCCCACACGTTATTAAAGGGGTCAGGTGTTTTAAACCGACGCACACACCAGGTTAATTTATTAAATATTTAATTATAACATTTATGGGCACTACCAGGCTTTAAAACAAGCTTAAAGGGGGTCAAAAGGGTTTAAAACTCAATTTGTGAATGTCACTGGAAAAAACCCCGACAAAGTCAGGTGACGCCGATCAGTCACGTCGGTTGGTCTCACCGATCAGTCACGCCGAGACGCTACCCCTTTAGGATCTGGATTTTTTTGGAAAAGGAAAGGACCAAGAGAGTCTGGGTCATCACAAAGATGTTAGGGAGGAGCAGTTCCAAGTAGTTAGTCTGGGTTGTATGTAATGTTTTAAGCCTATGGGCAATGAATTCCTCTAATTCATACGGGCCATGTAATACTTATACCTACGGGCCTTGTAAGGGTTCCACCTCACCCCTTTAAAGGTGGATTATCAAAATCAATAAAAAAATGAAGGCCTTAGTGCCATTGGAGTAATAACCTTACCTGTATGGATCATCCTAATCTATATTGTGGCGGAGCCATATTAGACCGCTTTATTAGAAAAAAACCTCTATCATTCAATGGGACTACAACCCCATTTGTAGCGGAGTAGTGGATAAGTTCTTTAGATAAAATATTTCTCACTTTGGGATGTAACGAAAGAGAGAAGGTTTCATGGTGGTTTATCATCTATCGGTAGATTTTTATTGGTGGTGGTTGTTAATTAAAAACACAAAGGGGGAGGAAGAAATGGAATAGAGGGATTTCAAGGAAATTTTCCTAGAAAAATATTTTCCTCATAAAAAACAAGTGGATATTGAGGAGAAATTATTGATTGTCAGATAGAAAGAGGATGAAAATGATTCCAAGTATGAATCCAACTTTACAAAGTTAGAATGGTATGTTTCATACTGTATACATAATCCAAGGAGAATGATTGGTTGATTCTTTGATGGTTTAAAACCATTCCTTCGAAGTACACAAGTATCTTAAAGTTTCTCATCATATAAATTCATTGTCTCAAGGTCTATCAAGATAAAGAAATAATTCTCTATGTCTTATGAATTTTAGGGGAAACAAGATAAGAAGAGGGTGGAGGAGGATAGAATGAATAAAAAGAAGAATAAAAATGTGAATTTTCAAAAATACGATACTTGTGGAAGGAAACACCTAGGTGCCTACTTAAAAGGAAAAGTATTGTGCATTAAGTGTGGATAAAAAGGCCATCATACTGGTGATTGTAAGGGGAATAAAGAATCTATCAATGCCCAATGCTATAATTTTAGGGATATTGAGAACTATGAAAATTATTGTCCATAGAATTAAAAAAATAGGCCTTAGAAAAGGCCAATATCATAAGGACAATCTTATGTTGTCACAAAGGTTGAGGTTGAATTTCCTAATGATGTGGTGGTAGGTACTTTAATCATTTCCTCAAACTTATCCAATGCCTTATTTGATTCTGTATCATCACATTATTTTATATCTTCCTATTTTTCAAGAAAATTAGATATTTACAATTTAATTTAGAAAAGGATTTGTTAGTCAAAACTCCTTAGGGAAGTATCATTGCAACAAAGATGTGTTAGGAAGTACCCATTATGGCCTATGAACGTGATTTATCTACCTATTTTATCATCATACCCATGATTGAGTTTGATATAATACTCATTATGGATTGGCTTTCATTATGATGCAAAAATATATTATAAGAAGAAAGAGGTCACAATTTTTGAGAATGGTGTAGAATACCTTATCTTTAGAGAAGAAACCTCATCATCTGATTCTCATCTAGATCCACCCTTAATAGCTCTACTAAATTAAATTCTTGTGGAGAAAGTCAAAATAATACCTATGGGTGAGGAAAGAAATCTTCAAATTTAGTATGTACCTTTTGTGAAAGAATATGTTGATGTATTTCTAGAGGATTTATCTAGACATCCTTTGGAGTGGGAAATTGAGTTTTCTATTGTTTTAATTCCTAGTGAAAGGCCTATATCAAATAATCCTTATAGAATGGCCCTAGTGGAATTAGTATAACTGAAGAAACAACTAGAGGAATTGAGTGATAAAGGATTTATTCTCCCTAGTGTTTCTCTAAGGGGATCCCCCATTCTTTTCGTTAAAAAGAAATATGGATATATGAGGTTGTTCATTGACTACAGGGAGATCAATGCTATAACAATAAAGAAAAAGTATCCCCTACCTTACATTGATGATTTATTTGATCAACTTCACAGATCTTAATATTTTTTTTAAATCGATCTGGATATCATTAGTTGTGTGTGAGGAAGGAATATATTCCAAAGATAGCATTTTGAACCAGGTTTGGGAATTATGAGTTTACAGTAATGCCTTTTAGACTGACTAATGCACCCTTTATTTTCATGGATCTAATGAATAGGGTTTTCAAGGAATATCTTGATGACTTTTTGTGGTATTTATTGATGATATCTTGGTATACTCCATAAGCTAAAAATATCATGAAAATCACTTTCGCATTATTCTGAAGACTCTTAGAAGAAATGAATTATATGGGAAGTTTAGAAAGTGTGAATTTTGTCTTCAATTAGTTTCTTTTATTGTCTATATTATCTATAAGGATTGAATATTTATTGATCCTGTGAAGAAAAAGGCTATTCAAGAATGGAATACACCAACGAACATAACTTAGGTGCGTAGTTTTATTGGTTTAGCAGGTTATTATTAGCGTTTCATTTAGAACTTCACCCAATTATCCAACCCGTTAACCAAGATTACTCATAAAGGGGTTAAGTTCATATGGATATAAGAATGAGAGTAATTCTTAGAAGAATTAAATAGGAGATTAGTGAATGATCTGATCCTAACTATACCTTTGAAGAATGATGGGTTTGTGATCTATAGTGATGCATCAAAGAAAGGACTTAGTTGTGTCCATATTTAGAATGATAGAGTTATTTCCTATTCTTCAAGGTAGTTAAAAATTCCTAAACAAAATTATACTACTCATGATCTTGAGTTAGCTGCTGTGATCTTTTCTCTAAAAATATGAAGACACTATCTCTATGGTGAAAGATGTGAGATATATACAGATCACAAGAGTCTGAAAAATATCTTCTCATAGAAAGAAATCAACATGAGGAAAAGGTGATGGTTTGAACTACTCAAGGATTATGATTGTTCCATACACTACCACCCAGGAAATGAAAATAAGGTAGATGATGCATTAATAAGAAAGGATCATGGAGTCCTAAACAAATTGAGGATTGAAAAGGATCATATGTACATGGATCTAGTGAGAATGTATATTGGAATTATAAAAGAAGGTAAAAAAATCATTAATTTTTCAATTTCTTTCCCATACATCTTTATTAGAAAGGATTAAAACTTCTCAGTTTGAGGATGAGAATATTCAAAAGAAATTAAAGGAGTAAATGACAGGAAGTTTTCTGACTTCATGTGTGAGTATGGAATTATGAAATTTTGGAAGAGGATATGTGTTCCCTATATACCCGAGCTGAAAACGGATTTATTGGATGATTCTCATAGCTTTAATTTCTTTATACACCATGGTAGCACTAAAATATATAGATATTTTAAAGAATATTTTTTGTGAGACTACATGAAGTTGGAAATTACTGATTATGTATCAATATGTTTATTCTATTAACAAGTGAAGGCTGAACAAAAATATCCTAGAGGAATCATAAAACCTATACCTATTACTACATGGAAATGGGATGACATCACCATGGATTTTGTAACTGTATTACCCAAAACTCCAATAAATAATGATGTAATATGTGTAATTGTTAATCGACTTACAAAATCTGTAGATTTACTCATTGTAAGGGAGGATTTTCCAATGGAGCTCCTTGAATGACTCTATATCAATGAAGTTGTGAGACTTTATGGAGAATATCTCTCAATTGTGTCTAATCCTGATCCATGATTCACATCAAAATTCTGGAAAATTATTCAAAAATATTTGGCTAATGAGCTTTGATTGAGTATTGTTTATCAACCTCAAATTGACGGGAAATTAGAAAGAATGATCCAAACTTTAGAAGTCATTTTGAGATCGTGATCACTTGATTTTCAAGGTATTTTTTATCAGTATTTACCTTTTGTGGAGTTTTCCTACAATAATAGTTTCCATTCAAGTATTCAAATGGCACCGTATGAAGAATTGTATGGAAAGAGATATCATACACCAACGTGTTGGGATGAAGTTTGTGAAAGAAAGCTTGTGGTACCAAAGCTTCTAGAGGAAACAACAGTGAAGGTAAAGACTATTCAAACTGATATCAAAGAAGCTTAGAGAAGGCTAAAGAGCTATGCTAATAATTGATGGAAGGATTTGAAATTTCAAGTCGGAGATCATGTTTTCTTGAATATATCAATGTGAAAGAGTGTTATATGATTTGGTAAGAAAGGGAAACTAATCCCTAGGAACATTGTCCCTTTTGAAATTCTATTTAGAATTGGAGTTGTGGCTTATTGTTTGGAAATGCCTCCTAGCCTGTCTAAAGTACACAATGTGTTCCGTGTCTCATTATTGAGAAAGTACATTACAGACCAAATGCATTTCTTCACTTCTGAAGGTATAGAATTGGAACTTGTCTTATATTACTGTGAAGAGACTATCCAGATTCTAGACACTAAGGAATGGGTGTTGAGGAACCAGATGACACAACTAATAAAGGTACTTTGTAAAAATCATAAAATTTAAGAAGCAACATGGGAGGCTGAGGATCTTATGATGAATAACTACCCAAATATTTTTATGGGGTAACATTCTGGAATTTCAAGGATGAAATTTTTGTAAGGGGGGAGAATTTAACACCCCAAGGATTTATAAATAAATTTAAAATTTAATGCATGAAACACTGAGTCTCTACAAAACACCACTTTTTTATAACCTAGCTAGTAAACATAAATTTTCCACCTCTATTTGAATTTTGAAAAACTAACATACACGGTTGTGATTAGCAAGATATTTAGAGTATGATAGGATCAACTTACATTTTGGGTGAATAGTAACTTACCCTTATGAATAGCAACTTACCTTTATGAATAGTGATGTACCCTTTAGAATAGTAACCTCACCCATGTAAGTATAAATAAAATCTATACGCCTTATAAATGAAATACAGTATTTTAGAAATTAAATAATTAAGTTTTAGTATTTTTGTGAGTAATAAATATTTAATTACAATTTTAAATTAATAAATTTATAATAAAATTTATTTTTATAAAATATATTCTTAAATAAATATTTTTGTTTTCTTATTAATTTAGGATAATTCTATGAGATCTTGGTTATTTTTTGAAAGTATTATAAAATCAGTTTTTAATTTAAAATATGTATTTTTCAAGAAAATAATGATTTTATTTAAAATTAAATTTATCTTATTTAGAAAATTATTTTTCTAAAATGGATTTCATTTTTTTAATTCTACACGCTGAAAAATTATTAGGGTGAATTTTTGGTATTTTTCCGAAATACTTGAATCTTTTGTGAATAGTGAAATTCGATAATTTACAAAATATACTAAATAAATGAATTTATGCATCATTCTTGAGTAATGGATGATTTAAATGACCATTAGTTCGAACTCACATGCACTTATTACTATTTTAAGTCATAAGAATCAATAATATTCATAGTCTTGATCCAAAATAATAAAATAATGATTAAAATAATGGAAAAACCCTCCTCTCCTCCACTATAAAAACAACCTCTCACTCCCTCTTCTCTTCACTTCTATAAAGCCTTGTTACTTGTCTAGATTCTTCTAAAATATCCTTCCAATATCTTCCTGACATCCAAAATCCCTTGGTATCTTCAAAAGACCAAATCATCTCCCCTGAAGAGGCTCTCAAGGAAGATTAACTCATGAGGTGAATTTCTCTTTTCATTTCTTTTATTTTCTTTCAAGTTCCTTTCTTTCTTTTTCTTCACAAACCTCATTTACTCCAAATATTATTATAACTCCAATACCTTAAATTTAATAAAAAAATTATGATAATGGAATAATTCATCATCACCTCTCATTTACCCTCCTTTTCTACAAGAAATGAAAACACCATCTAAGATGTGTTAATTTATCACATTCAAGGACGACATGTTTTCAACTTCTATTATCATATTTAATTATGGTCATAAAACCATTTATATGGTTGAACCAGATCATAATATATTTAATATATTCAATTTAAATATTATTTAATCATTTTTTACTCATTGTATTAATTTATAAAACAAAATGAGTTTGTGGTGATCGAAAAACCACCAAATTAATCCAAGCGTTTATCATTAAAATTTTACCTAATGATTCATCCTCACCCAAAGTAACCAAATTAATTATATGATCATTTGACCTTGTGAATTGAAATTAATAATATATAACATCAATTATGTAATTAAATTCTCATTTTACATTAACTTCCATACAAGCAAACTGATTAGGAAAACTAATGAAATGAGCACTCACAAAAGATGATATTGAACCTCTTAACCCATAAAAATGACCATAAATGAACTTAATAAAATTATGCTAAATAAAATAAATATTTAATATGTTCTGAATTAAGTTATTAATAATTATAATTAAATATTTTAGGACCTTAAGTTCAAGAATGGAACATATTTGGACATTAGGTGAGGGTTTTCTACCTGAACCTCCATTTTCTTTCGGGTTAATCTTTATCTTTCTTAATCCTAATTAAATTATGATTTATTCTTATTTACTCATCATAAATTCTGTTTTAATTTTCTATATATGAGTAACAACCAGAATCCCTCTTTATTTTATGGATATATGCATGTTTTAAAGGATATTTAAAAAATGCTTCCTAAAGTACAAGCCCAGTTCAAGAGAATTTCTCGAATTCATACATATTTTCAAGGGAACTCTATATTATGTTTTTAGAAACCACTATTTTTATAAAACCACTCAATTTATTATGAGAAAACTATATTATTTAACTTATGGTTTTATAAAAATATTTTTTCAAAATAACTCTTCTTTTGAAAGTAGAATAGTATTTATATCAAGAATTAGTCAATGATTTTATAAGAGTAATTTTTTCTATTTCAACACTCTTGTTGAATCTTATGTATAATTGGGACTAATAATCATCAAAAGTAATTTTTTATTAAAATATAAAAATAACCAAAAACAAAAAATAATATAACACCCCCACCCCCTCTCCATGGACTAGCATCTAGGGAGACCTCAAATGGTGAGGCCCGAGAGCATCCCCTTTAATGAGGTTAACCCCCTTGGGCTTCATACTACCCATAGTATGAAAACATACATCCATTAATCCATCGAAATGAAACAAATCCAAGTGATATGGAATAGTTTTCCCCTCCCTAAAGGCATGAAAGATATGAGTTCTTCTACCAAGGATGATGTTACACTTTCTGATAACAGAGCTAATTGACCATGGAGAGCCGACATGCCCTTTCAAGGAGTTGTGCACAATCAAAGAGTCTGTTTCCACTTTTGTGATCTCCAAACCCTTCTACTTTCATAATCTCAGACTAGTGATCATCACCAAAGATTCCTATTATAAGGAGGATCCCTAACCCAGCCTGACCAAGAATTCCAAATAAATCAACCCACTACCATCGCGCACAACCCCTCCTCCTCACATTTCCCCTAGGACACATGATCCATATGTATTCAATTTCAAACCATAAAAGGGTGGTCGCTAGCATACCCAATTACCTACACTACTATTTTATGGAATAATATCATAGGATCTTACTTTAAAGTGGAATATATAGGGATCCTCCTTCCAGTTCCTCACAATCGTGGACAAGTCAATAAACATATTCCTAGCCCACACAATAATAACATAGTCCAACAAAAACATGCCTTCAAATATCACCCTATTCCATTCCTTCCAAATACACCATCACCCCACATGTAGCACCACAGAGCAATCTAAGCTTTTCTATCCTCATACCCCTAAGCCATGGTATCATCTGTCAAGAAATGGGAGATAATCCATAACTATGTTAGGGACCACAGTGAACTCCCCAAGGATCTTATGTAATGATCCAAAATTTTATTAATGAAAATTCCTCTTAATATAATTAAATTTATTATTATGTAAAATGGTTATATAAAACATATTCACTTCATTGGTTTTATGCTTTTGTATTTTAAAATACCATTAAGAATTTTTACCGTTTCTAATATATCTGTTGAACAAAGATCACATGATTAGTATAAATATAGAGCTTTAACAAATCCAATTTACTCAGAAAAAGGAAGAGATGGCCTCATCCAGTAGAATTTATCCATATCAATCCCATTTGTCAGAGCTCAGAAAGGAGGTAGCTTCACTGGGCTTTGCTCTTGACCAATCCCAAGTCAAGCTTCAACATGTTAAGTTTGAAAGGAATTTCCTATGGGAGAAGTGGAAGTTAATGGAGATTACCACTTGAGCGATGTTATTAGAGCCACCCCAAGAGTCTATCATCACTGTACACCTTACCCTTAGGTATAATGCTGGTGTTATAAGGGGTTATGTAACAAGACCCTAGCACTATGATTATGTGCATTAGTTTTGTATAGAATAAAGAATATACTTTCATTTTTATTATTGTTACTTTGTAAATAGTTTTTAAAGCACAAATAGTGTTTTTAGTTAATATTCAAATAAGAAATATATTTTGATGAATTAATGGATTTTTTAATTAAATATTATTTTAATAAAATATTATTATTAAATTACTTTTTATAAAATATAAATTATCATATAATATTTTATGAATACAATTTTAATTTTTATTAAGGTTTGAAATCTGTTTTTGTCAAAACCCGTGAATTTTCGATAAATATCAATTTTTATTTTAAAATTAAAAATTCACATATTTAGAAAATTATTTAGATAAAATGAATATTATTTTTGGATTCAGGATGTTGAAATTATCTGATGGTGAATTTTTCATAATTTTCTGATATAGTTGAAACTTTGGGAAAAAACTAAATGTCATTTAAATATATAATGTGTTTTATGAAATCATAATGACTCAATAGTGATGTGATAAAATAATATAAAATGTATATTCGGCCAATATATGTTTTAACTTTAAAATAATGAGATTTTATATTTGTTTGATTAATTTTATGGTTCCTCAGTGGACCCTCCAAGACTTATAAAATATTTTAACTTTTTAAAATGATTTCCTTGAGAATGTGACTCACCTCCACATAATAAAGAGTAATATTTTAATAATTTCATCCATTGGCCTTATTAAATATTTTTTCCACTCCCCATTGGAAAAAACTATGGGCAAAAATCATGGTATGGTTTTTGGTTTGGATTAATTTAATGTATAGTTCCCAAAACCTTAATAATAATGAATTCCATCTTCTTTCATATATAAACCCACCTAACATCCCATTAATATTCACTAAAAACCTTTGTAGCTCAACCAAAATAGGCCCTTATCTCTCTAAAATCCTCCCAAGGTGATCCAATCTACCTATACGCCTCTCTCAATCCTCTCCCAAGCCTTTGGGATCACACTTCCAAGTAAGGGATTTCTTCCTTTCTCATTTTTCCAAATTTCTTTATATTGTTATGCCCTTTTATTTTCAATAGAAATGTTGGGTTATGATTTATAACCTCACCTATACTTCCCTAATTATGTTTTAATGATTATATACCCCTTTCTCTCTCATTAATTCCTCCCATGTACACCTGTTACCATGCCAAAATTCTGTAAAGTATTTCTATCTCCTCATTTACATTCCAGAAATTATTTAATATTATGCATATAAATTCCATTAAATATGTTGGTACATGTGTCTATATGACCCCATTAATATCTATTTCATGTAAATATTATGAGATACCCATTTCTCTCTCATCAACCATTTTTATAAATTCTTATGTCACGCCATTATGGTGTCGAAATTGTGTCGCAATTTTCCAAGCAAAAGTCATTGTGTAGTAAATACCATATCCATTTCTCTATAAATGGTATTAACCTTTGTACACATTTTATTATTAATTATAGAGTTTCATTTATGTATTACACATTCCTTTATCATGGAATAAATGATTATGTTGAATGATTCCATGTTATATGATCCATGTGGCACACTCATGATTGAAACAAAATGATTAAGAAGGGTGTTCCCTGATAGCACTCCAATGCATTGGATAAAGATTAGTAACATGATAATTCAAGTTAAATGATTTTTTACTCATGCTAATTCAATTTAAATGTGGTTTTACTCATTCATCGTGTGCAATGAGCATTGGATCATGCTAATATCATGTTAAATGTTGTTGTCACATTTCCATGTTATGATAATCATGCTATATCATGCCTTTATGTTCATGTTTCTCTTGTGCTCTATTAATATGCCTATTTCCTAACATGTATTATATTCTTCATTTTATGCCTTGTTTACTCCCTTACTGGGCTTTATAGATCACCCTTTTCTTATGCATGTCCTCAGGATATCCCATGAAATTCTAAGTATGAAGGAATGTTATGGTCATGTAAAAGAATTTTTCAAAAAAGATGTTGTGTTTTATGTTATAAGTTGTTATGTAATATTCCTAATTTCCTAAGACACTAAAACTATCGATCCTCAAAGTTTTCTTAAGTGAAAGTTTATGTAATAAATCAATTTTAAGTGTGTAATAAAGAGCAGGTTTTTTATATCTTCTACACTTCACTCGCCCAATCACTATCAAAGAAAAGGTGGTTAGTGTTCTCTATACTGTGACACTTATATCACACACACCTAGAAACATAAGGGATATCACAATTTTGGATATTATCGTCAGTCAGTATAGCCCTATTCCTAATCCTCCATGTGAGAAAATTTAACTTGGTAGCAATACTCCTCACCCAAATGAATTCATCCCACATGTGAGACTGGCCCTGCTCATTTAAAATATGTCATAATTCCTTCGATGAGAATAACCCCGAGGGAGAAGGGGTGAAAACACATTTTTATGGCATTGAATTCAGCTCAATGAGATTGAACTGGTCCTACTGCTCCTTATCCATAATAATTTTGATGAAGGAGGGAAAAATTTGTCTTCCTAGAAAGAATGATCTGTGGCTGGGAAACCATGAAATCTCAGAATGTCACCACACCAGTTCTATTCTCAAAAAGAGGGGTCTCCTCTCACGATAATCTAGAGAGAGTGGGGGAGAAGGATGGTGACAAGGGGACTGATCATCAACCAAAGAGATGAAGGGTAACCCTCCGCATTTTCCCAAATACTTGAGGTGTAACTGTGGATGGTATTCCCCAAAAGACTATGTTGTTCTAGAACACTCCATGTAATATTTTCATGCATGTAGTATGGATGTGCTATCTTGAAATCATTCACCATATTACTCTGAATGGTTAGTGTTTATATTTGGGGAAAGTCATTTACATTTCATTTTTTATTTTCAATGTGAATATATATATATTGTTTAATTTTATCCCCATTCATACGAGGAATGCATTGAAATTAGAAAGTGATGGGTGGGCCCCGTTATAGCCCCTCAATGAATCAGTAGGTCTCATGAGACAAACAAATATGGACTTGGTTGAGGCCTTGCCCATTTTCAGATATGGTTTTGACAGAGTCCTTAATAATTTTCAAATTTCTTGGCTGAGACCTTGAAAATATATTTCAAAATGTCCAGCATTATGTATTCCCTCACTATGAAAGTAGATATTGATATTCCATGTGATTATTTGACTTATAGAATATTCATGGTTATGTTTTATCGAATTATTTAATCAGTTTTTATTCCTTCCATATTATGATTGATTATATTTTTAAAGGCATGAATTATTAGTTATTCATCATTCCCAGTGTTTATATTTTCTTCTATTGTATTATTTACCCTTACTGAGCATCTGATCTCACCCCTTTCACATGTTTTATTTTTCCCCGGTTGTGAATAAGTATATTATGAATGACATTCAAGGATAATCTATGAGATTATGTGTGATTCAAAAGAATTTTTTATGTTATATTTCATTTCAAGTTATAATGTTGAATTAATTTGTGTATCTGGATTTCTAAAACTACTAAAATATTTGGTCCTTCGAGATGCGTATTCCTTGTTTATATGCTAATGTAACAAATTAAGGCACTGGATCTGGGAAACTGGGGTCGAGTCCTTATAGTTGGTATCAATGGAAGTTTAGTAGAAAACATAGAAACTAGATTTAGAAAATGTAGATTAGGGAACAAAATCAAAGATATTATTTGAGGATAAACATACAAGAACATCCAGGAATTTTGGTAAAGAATATATTATGTGGATATTTCTAGAAAATACATCCACGTATGGATACTACAAGTGGACATGGTTCTGGAACAGATGTACCTAGGAGTAAAAACTCCAATAAGGAGTTTTTTTCTTGACCCAGGGTATCCTAGTACACAAAAATGGGCCTTAGTGCACTCCTGGTTTAACACTCCTAGGGTATATGCTTAGAATAACTCGCATTTTCTTTACAAGACATTATGAAGGCATTAAATGTAAATTTTTCCTCAAATAAATCATGTTTATGATTAAGAGATTAGCTATGCATAGGGTTTCAATTTATGATAAGTATTTTTTTAAGTTGAGATTATACATTCTGATTCATAACCTAATCTAGTGTATTCTATTATTTAGAAATGGAACCTAGTGGAAGGAATTGAAACCACAAGAACATCTGTATTCCATGTAGGGATTTCCCTCCTATGCGAGATAATGATGTTGACTCTGGAGCTATGACTAGTGTCGAGAAACTTATAACTATACTGGGACAACTGACTTAGGTTATGAAAAATAACCTTAATCGTATGGAGCATCCCAATCCACAATGTGGAGGAGCAATGCTAGACCACTTTATACGATAACAACCTCTATCATTAAATGGGACTAAAAATGCATTCATAACAGAGCAGTTTATAAGTTCTTTAGAGAAGATATTTCTTGATTTGGGATGTAATGAAATATAGAATGTTTTCATGGTGGTTTAACGTCTATCGAGGGATGTGAATCAGTGGTGGTCATTAATTCAAAACACAATGGAGGAAGAAGAACTAGAAGAAATGGAATGGAGAGATTTGAAGAAAATTTTCCTAGAAAAATATTTTCCTCATAAACAATAAACAGATATGGTGAGGCAATTCTTCAGTTTCATACAGAAAAAGGAAGAAAATTTTTCAAATTATGAATCCAATTTTACGAGGTTTGCAAGGCATGTTGCAGACTATATACGTAATCCAAGGAGCAATATGGATTGATTCTTTGATGGTTTAAAACCATTCCTCTAAAGGAAACTAGTCTCACAAAGTTTCCCATCATACGAATACATTGTCTCAAGTGCTATCAAGACAGAGAAAGAATTCTCTAAGTCTTATTACTTTAAGGGGAAACAAGATAAGAAGAGGGTGGCAGAGGATAGAATGGATAAAGGGATGAATAAAAGGTGAATTTTCCAACATGTGATGCTTATAAAAGGAAACACCCTAGTGCCTACTTAAAAGGAAAAGGATTGTGCTAAAATTTTGGATTAAAAGGTCATCATGCTAGTGATTTCAAGTGGAATAGATAAGATATCAATGTTGGATGCTATAATTATAGGGATATGGGGAAATATTCTAATGACTTCCCAAAGAATCCAAGAAACGGGCCTTAGAAAAGGCCAAGGGAGAAATGAAAAGCTTATATTGTAACAACTGCTAAGGTTGAAGTTCTTAATGATGTGGTGGAAGGTACTTTAATCATTTCCTCAAACTTAGAAAATGCTTTATTTGATTATTTATCTTCACATTCTTTTATATCTTACCAGTTTTCCAATAAAATTAGATATTTCAAATTTGATTTAATAAAGGAGTTGTCAATCAAAACTCTTAAGGGAAGTATAATTACAACAAAGATGAGTCAGGCAGCCCTCATTATGACATATTAACATGCTTTATCTTCCAATTTTATCATCATACCCATGATTTACTTTGATATAATCCTCGATATGGATTGGATTTCAAATTATGATGCAAAAATATATTACATGAAGAAAGAGGTCACAATTTTTTTGAATGGTATAGAATACCTTATCTTTAGAGCATAAACTGTGCCATTTGATTCTCATCTAGATCCACCCTCAATAGATCTACTGAATTAAATTATTGTGGAGAAAGAGAAAACAATACCTATGGGTGCGGAATAAAATCTTCAAATTGAGTATGTACCTTTTTTACAAGAATACATTGATGTATTTCCAGAGGATTTACCAGGACATCCTCTAGAGTAGAAAATTGAGTTTTCTATTGATTTAATTCCTAATGAAAGGCCTATATGTAAGAACCAAAACCTTCTTTTTAGGTATGTTTTTCCTTTTTCTAGATTTTTTGAGAAAAGAGAAGTTTCTAGAAATTTTTGAATTACACATCGTGTACTTTATAATTACACACCGTGTACTTTGATGTCGCGCGAGGCTATGTGTTGGCCATGTCCGAGCCACACACATGGTCGTGTGGGGTGATGTGGAGGCTGCTTAAATCAGAGTACAAGAAATCCTAGTACACGCCATGTACTCCAAAAGTACACGTTGTATACTTTCTTTTTTTCATTAAACAGACCGGGGTCGCGTCTAATCGCCAGAACACACTTCTTCTCCAGCATCTTCGACTGAGAGCGTCCTGTACAGCCACAAATCTCCTTCGAGCCCCCAAGCCTCCATCCATTCTTCGAATTGATCGTCGTTGATTGCGTTGGAACTGCAGTGGTAGGCTCTTCCTTCTTCTATAGAATTGTTTTCCAATTCCTCCTCTTTTTTAAGTTATTATGGGTTGAACATTTTGTGTTTTTTCATATATCTACGATGTTCTAAGGAGATTAAAGCATCATGGTTCAATTATATCAATCTCCTGGCATCAAGGTAGATGGTTTGTGCCTTTACATTCAAATTCTTTGAGTTTTATGTGCAATTTCTACCAATACCCTTAAACGGGGTATTGCATGTTTACTGTTTTTCCCCTGTTGTTTTCCTACCTTGGTTTTATTCTTATTTAGAGGTAATTTGGTTATGTATGAGGATAATTGCTATGCTTGGATGTTTTTCACATTCCTTGTTCTGTTTATGACCTTTTGGTCTTGTTCAACCTTTGGCCGTTATACATATTTTCCATTCCTTGTGACCGTAGGATGGAGTGTTGTTCTCTGACATGCTTGTTATGTTGTAGACTGGTTATCCAAGTAGCTCGGTAGGTTTAATTTGTCCTTATAGAATTATTATGCACTGACTGGAACGGGTCCATGAGAACATGGTGCTATAGACTATAAGGGGATAGACTGAGTGAGCTTCCTCAGAGAGTCTTGTACATTATAGACTATAGGGGATAGACTGAGTGATCTTCCTAGAGATTCTTGGATATTATAGACTACAAGAGGATAGACTCAGTGAGATTCCTTAGAGATTCTTGAGCTTTATAGACTATATGGGGGTACACTGAGTGAGCTTCCTCATAGAGTCTGTGTTTTGTTTGAATTTCCTTAAACCATTCCAGGATATAGGAGGAATTGACCGAGTGAGCTTCCTTAGAGATTATGTGATTGACCTGAGGCTATAAGAGGGATTAAACGAGTGAGCTTCCTTAGAGAGTCTCTATACCTTGGGGCTATAAGAGGATTTGACCACGTGATCTTCCTCAGATATTCCCTAACTACCTTAGACTATAAGGAGAATTGACTGAGTGTGCTTCCTCAGAGAGTCTTGTATTTTCATATGAACAAACCATAGGCGTTAGGCTGAGTGTACTACCCAGAGGGTTGTTGGTACTTCTTGGATAGGACCAGAGGGGACGACTGTGAGTACTTCCCAGAGGGATTCCTGTTTTTGGTTAGTTGTCTACTTCACTGCTGCTTATTGATCTGTGGATTGTTACTATTGTGTATCATCATGTTTACTACTTACTGTTTACTGCTTACTGTACTATTACCTGTCATATGCTCACTGACTGTTAGGCATAGATCATCAAGTGTTTTCCTATTTGGATTTAGTTTCACACCCTATTTGGGTCATGATTTTGGTCCCAAACAGATTATATTGTTACAGTTATAGGCAAGGGAAAGTAACCTTCTACTTCAGGTACCTGATTGCATTGGAACTGGAGAGCATGGGACCAAGCCGAGGCTTGTGATACTGAGGAGTTGTTTTTTCTGTTTTCTTTTGTACTTTGGTTTAGTACTATTTTAGCATTGTGACTTGTTTGGATGCTTTCCTAGACATATATGTATCATGCATCATTTATATGTGTGTGTGTGCTCATGTTGTTTATCATATTTAGTCTTTCGTTGTTCACTTGTGTATGTATTGTTTACTGCTTCCACTATTGTTATTGTCTTCTCTTCCACTGTGTACTCTGCCAATGAGGGCATAGTTTCCCCACTATCACACCCAAGGCCCTTGCTGCTAGTCGGTAGCCTCTGGCGTTCGGGGAAATGCGCTTGAGGCCATGTGACCAACTGGGTACGGAGCGCCTCTGGGTGGCTTCCAGAACCGGGGCGTTACAAAGTGGTATCAGAGGAATTCTTTTCTCTTAACTTATTTTTTGGATCCTATAACCAGGTATAGGAAGGAATATGTACTTAGTAATAAGCTATGCCCGGTAGTAGCTAACTCGTGTACAGGGAAAATCCAATCTACCTCATTTATTGCAATTTCTTCAGGTTTTTCAATTTTTACAGTTGATTTTCATTCACCATTGGGTGATTCACATGCTTTGTGTTGTTACCGTTGTTGTTATTGCGGTTCTATATCTGTCGCAACCCGATGAGATGAGGTTATGTCATCCCATGCATCATATATTCACTTGTTAGAAATCACATGTCATGCATTCTTGCCATGCCATCTAGGATGCTTTAGCAATTGCATGTTGTTTTGATAGACGTTGTGTATCTTATACATGCTATTGTGATAGATGCTTTGATAGAATCTCTTCTGTTTGATAGAGAATTTGTCTGTACAGTAATTTGTATAGATGGATGCTAAACTTTGGTCCTTGAGGTGTTATGGGCCCTCGTGGACCGAAATTTGGTGGATCATTGTCTGGTATCCTTGTTATAACTTGTATAAGATTCCAAGCTTTGATTCGTGAGAAGTATGGCCCTCATGGATCGGAATTTGGAACCTTAACTATTTTTTTCTGTGTTTTCTAGGCTTCAAAGCAGTTTCTGAGCTACTGCCCAGAAAAACCCAGAATACACGGCGTGTACTTTATTAATACACGTTGTGTAGTTTTTATGCCATGTCACTGACTGTGTGGGTAGAAACATAGGGTTGTGAAAAATATTTAGGAACGCGCTGTGTACGGTACATGCACGCCGTGTTTTAGTGACTGTGTGTCTACCTGTGTGGCTAACAACACGGATGGATGAAAATTTGACTTTACACGTCGTGTCCTGTTATCACACATTATGCCATGTAGCCTAAGTACCTAGTCAGGTCACGAACAACACGGGTCGGGGAAAACCTTCAAGTACATGTCGTGTTATCAGGGAGCACGCCATGTAAGAGTGAACTGTGTAGCCGTCCGTGTAACTAACAACACGGGTCATTGAAACCATGTCTAGTACACGTTGTGTCCTTTGTGAACACGCCGTGTAGTCTAGTATTAAGAGGACCTTGTGGGTTAGTTGTGTAAGGATACTTGGGTAGGGGAATAGATTTCAAGTACATGATATGTGTGGGGATAACACACCGTGTGGTTGGGGAGTTACACGACCAGTTGTGGAAGAGTTACATGCCCAGGTGAATGGATTAAAAGAACACGTCGTGTAGTTTTTATACACGTTGTGTAGTCGTGTTTTGTAAAACTTGAATATTTCTTTCTCTTGTTCCCATCTTTTACTCTTGTGTTCTCTGTCTTTGATAATCCTGATCTAAGGTGTTCTTTCGACCTTTCATAGTTATGCCACCGAGACGTCCTCCAGTTGTACGTCAGCTTCCAGACGGTGATTAGAAACCAGATATGGCCGATCTGGGACCTCCTGCAGATCCTCCTGCAATTCCATCCTTGGCACAGGCAGTTATACCAGTTACAGGTGCCGATGCAAAGTTTAGGGAAGATTTTATAAGGATGATGCAGACCTTCCAGGGAGTGTCACCTCCTGCCCTGTCGATGGTAGAGTTGACATGGGTTTTCCAGCAGTAGCATCCTCTTAATTTCTCAGGGGATGGAGGACCTCAGGCTACAAAGTCATGGATAGAGGCCACACTGACAATTTTCAAGCATTTGGAGATACCTCCAGAGAAGAGGGTGAAGCTCGCTACCTATATGCTCCGAGACTCCACCAAGAGGTGGTGGGAGGTGATCTCGTAGTCAGGATGCCAACAGAGTGTTCCTTGGGATAATTTTCGGTGCATCTTATACGATTACTTCTACCCGGAGCCCTTGAGGGTCGATCAAGCCTGAGAGTTTATGAGTCTGGAGTAGGGTACTCTTTCAGTTATGGAGTACTCTTCTCGCTTTACTGAGCTGCAGCGTTTCATGCCTATTCTAGGAGGAAATGATTTGTTTCTTGCATAGAAGTCTGAGGATGGTCTGAGGCAAAACATCCTCTTATAGGTGAAAATATTAAGGTTGACTTCGATATCCTCTATCTTCAACCAGGCACTAATCACTGAGCGAAATCTGAGGGATTCTGGAGCAGTGAGCCAGGGCGGTTCGACATCCAGAGTCAGTATTCCTCCTACTGATAGCAAGAAGCGCCATAGGAAGTCTGCTCGAGGAGATCAGAGTAGGCGGAATGTATATTTGGGAAGCCAGGTAGTATGCTACCAGTGTGGTAGGAGCGTGAATACTAGGCCTCAGTTCCAGAGAGACTCGATGGAGTGCCAATATTGCGGCAAGATGGGCCATCTTCAGCGTTTCTGTCAGATCTTCTCACCTACAGCTGGTGGTAGGGGTTCTTTTATGACCCCGTATTCAAGAGATGCATCTCCAGTTTCTCACCAGTATAGGAACTGGAGTTCTTCTAGCTGTTTGGACTGAGGTGGAGGTCATGGTCGTGGTGGTAAGTCACCAGGTTACCCGCGACAGCAGAGTGGATCAGCTCAGAGTGGTTATCCAGGGTTGTAGGGCCGTGTTACAGGCCAAACTTTTGCAGTGGAACAGACCCATCCGGAGCAGGATCCTGTCCCTTCTACAGTTCGAGGTACGATCTTAGTAGCCTCAGTTTTATCTTCATCCCTTTTTGATACTGGTGTTACGCATAGCTTTATCTCTATTGTTGTTGTGGAGAGCCTTGGGATCTACATCTTTTCCTCTGACGATACTTTGACTCTAGACACACCGTTGGGGACTAGAGCATCTAGCATACATTAGTGTAGAGAGTTCCCTCTTGAGGTTGTGGAGTGTCACTTCTTATGGGACCTCTATGTCCTAGAGATGACGAGCTATGATGTCATTATCAGAATGGACTTGTTAGTACCCTTCCAGGCAGTCGTCAATTTCTATTGTCGTAGGGTGAGTTTCATATCACCAGAGGGTGGATCCTTTCTTCATAGAGGTGAGTGGGATGTCCAGGAGAGTCGAGAAGGACCCAAGCATCATGGGCTAGGATTAGTTACAGCCCAGATTGCTAGTCTATATCTAGATGACTAGGATACTTAATAGTTAGACTTTCCTCCAGTGGTGGATCATTTCAGAGATGTCTTTCCATAGGAATTTTCAGGTTTGCCTCTGGAGCGCGAGGTAGACTTTTCTATTGTGCTCGTTCGAGGAGCGGCACTGGTGTCCATTCCTCCTTATAGGATGGCTACACCTGTGTTGCAGGAGCTCAAGAAGCAATTGGAGGAGTTGCAGGCAAAGGGTTTCATCCGACCCGGTACTTCTCCTTGGGGTTCGCCTATCCTATTTGCGAAGAAGGAGGACGGAACCCTCAGGCTTTGTGTGGATTATCAGAAGTTTAACTAGTTGACAGTCAAGAACAAATATCCCTTTCCATGGATAAATGATCTCTTCAATCAGCTTCGAGGAGCCCGGGTGTTCTCGAATATTGACTTGAGATCTGTTTATCATCAGTTGTGTGTTAGACCATCTGATATACATCTTATAGCCTTTAGGAGCTGGTATGGTCTATATGAGTATATGGTTATGTCATTCGGTCTCACGAACACACCTACAGTTTTCATGGCACCGATGAAACGAGTGTTCCATACGTACTTGGATTCCTTCATGGTGGTTTTCATGGACAACATCTTGGTGTACTCTCACACTCGACATGACCATGCTACCCATCTTGAGATCGTTCAGATTACACTGAGAGAGCAACAGTTATATGCTAAGATCTCGAAATGCCACTTTTGGATGGATCAGATTCACTTCTTGGGTCATGTTATCTCAGAGAAAAGAGTATTAGTAAACCCAAATAAAGTGAGAGTTGTAGTTTCCTAGGAGCATACGAAGAATGTATTTGAGGTGCGAAGTTTTCTAGGGCTAGCTGGATACTACAGGAATTTCATATAGGACTTTTCACACCTATCAGCACCACTAACAAGTCTGACCAAGAAATGGGAAAAGTTCTTATGGTCAGATTCATGTGAGTCAGCCTTTCAGGATCTGAAAGGGAGGTTGACGTCAGCACTGAAACTAGTCTTTCCAGAGCCAGGAAAGAGCTATACAGTAAACTGTGATGCTTCAGGTATCGGGATGGGATCTGTGCTTATGCAGGGAGATGGAGTCGTTGCGTATAGGTCTCGACAGTTGAGGTCACACCAGAGGAATTACCCGACGCACGATCTGGAGTTGGCAGTTATTGTTCATTCCTTACGCTATTGGAGACATTATATTCCAGGAGAGAACTTTATGGTGTTTACCGACCATAGGAGTATCAAGTACATCTTCACTCAGTGTGATCTGAATTTGAGATAGCGCAGGTGGGTCGAGTATCTTCAGTCCTTCGACTTTGAGCTTTCCTATAGGTCGGGAAATGGCAATTTCGTGGATGAGGTGTTGATCAAGAGAACTCAGATACAGGCAGTTCAAGAGGACAACAGTGAGTGGTAGCTTATGGATCTGTTCTCTAAGATGCATTTAGAGGTGCACGATAGACATGGGTAGACCTTTCTATCTTCTATAGTTGTTACCTCTACACTTCTTGATCGGGTATGGATGAGGCAGCTATCATACTCAGAAGGCCTAGTCCTGATGGAGAGTGTGTTAGGAGAGGACCCTCTTCCTAGATGGATAGTGGGCAAGGATGAGATCTTGCATTTCTAAGGATGCGTATGGGTGCCAGCAGACATATGCGAGGAGCTGATGTGGGATTTTCATTCCTCAGTTTGGTCAGTTCATCCTGGCGTCACCAAGATGTATCGTGATCTACACCGCCAGTATTAGTGGCTAGGCATGAAGAGGGATGTTGCTGGTTTCGTCATGAGGTGTTCCACTTGTCAGCAGGTTAAGGTGAAGCATCAGTTACCAGCAGGGCTTTTACAGCGTTACCCATTCCCTAGTGGAAGTGGAACGATGTCACAATGTACATTGTGACCGGGCTCTGAGGTCACCTCGAGGGAATGATGTTGTTTGGGTTGTCATCGACAGGCTTACAAAGGTTACTCACTTCTTGCCGATCAAGTAGACCTTCAGTTTTGATGATTTGGAAGAGTTTTACATTCGATAGATTGTACGTCTACATGGAGTTCCACACTCCATTATTTCAGACAGGGATGCACGTTTTACTTCTCGGTTCTGGAAGGGGATTCAGAAGGCTTTGGGTACACAGGTACTTTTGAGTACAGCATATCATCCCCAGACAGATGGCCAGTCTGAGTGTATGATTCAGGTGCTTGAGGATATTCTCAGATCTTGCATTATAGACTTTGGAGGTTCTTGGGAGAAGTATATACCTCTTATGGAGTTCGCATACAACAACAGTTTTTAGGCGACTATTCAGATGGTACCTTAAGAGGCTTTGTACGGTAGGCCATTCCGATCACCTTTATGTTGGCTGGAGGTAGGAGAGGTAGCTTTGCTGGGACCTCATCTTGTTCAGGAGACCTCAAAGAAGATATAGTTGATTCAGAATAGGATGGCTACAGTACAGTCTCAATATAAGTCTTATGTTGATCAGTGGAGATGACCTCTGGAGTTTGAGGTTAGGGATCAGGTTTTCCTACATGTCGCAGTAAGGTTGGGACACAAGAGGATTCAGAGATAGGGTAAGCTTTCACCATGGTATGTTGGGCCGTTTGAGGTGTTGGAGAGAGTTGGGATGGTTTCCTATCGATTGCAGTTACCTCAGAGGTATCGGGCTATGCACGACGTCTTCCATGTTTCTCAGCTCCGATGTTACTTTTTAGATCTGTCTCATGTCATTCAACTTGAGGAGGTTGAGCTCGAAGCGGATGCATCGTTTGAGGAGTATCCTATCCAGATTTTCAATCGCAGTACAAAGGTTCTCTGTGGCCATTCTGTTCCTCTGGTATGGGTGCTATGGCATCACGGACGAGTACAGGACGAGACATGGGAGAGGGAGGCCGATGTACGATCACAGTGGCCAGAGTTGTTCGGGGTTTCTTCTTCCATGCCTCGCTAGGGAAATTCAGGGATGAATTTATTTAAGGGGGGAAGTTTGTAAGAACCTGGACCTTCTTTTCAGGTATGTTTTTCCTTTTTATGGATTTTTTGAGAAAAGAGGAGTTTCTGGAAATTTTTTAAGTGCACAACGTGTACTTTATAAGTACATTCTGTGTACTTTGATGTCGCGTGAGGTCGTGTGCTGGCCGTGTCCGGACCACACACACGGTCATATGGGGTGATGTGGAGGCCACTTAAAGCAGAGTTCGAAAAAGACTAGTACATGTCATGTACTCCAAAAGTACACGTCATGTACTTTCTTTTTTTCATTAAACGGACCGAGGTCATGTCTAATCGCCAGAACATGCTTCTTCTCCATCTTATTCGACCGAGAGCATCCCGTATGACTGTGAATCTCCTCTGATTCCCCGAGACTCCATCCATTCTCCAAATCGACCGCTGTTAATTACGTTGGAACTGCAGCGGTAATCTCTTCCTTCTTCTAGAGAATCATTTTCCAATTCCTCATCTTTTCCAAGTTATTGTGGGTTGAACATTTTGTGCTTTTTCATAGATCTACGATGTTCTAAAGAGATTCAATCCTCGTGGTTCTAGTATATCGATCTCCTAGAATCAAGGTAGGTGGTTTGTGCCTTTCTGTTCAAAGTCTTTGGGTTTTATGTGAAATTTCCACCAATACCTCTGAACGGGGTATTGCGTGTTTACTATTTTTCCCCTACTATTTTCCTGCCTTGATTCTATGCTTGTGTAGAGGTAATTTGGTTATGTATGAGGATAATTACTATGCTTGGATGTTTTTCCCATGCCTTGTTCTGTTTACGACCTTTTGGTCTTGTTCATCCTTTGGCCGTTATACCTGTTTTTCATGCCTTGTGACTATAGGATGGAGTGTTGTTCTCTGACATGCTTGTTATGTTGTAGACTAGTTATCCAAGTAGCTCAATAGTTTTACTTTGGCCTTATATCATTGTTATGCACTGACTGGCACGGGGCTGTGAGAACCTGGTGCTATAGACTATAAGGAGATAGACCGAGTGAGATTCCTCAGAGAGTATTGGGAATTATAGACTATAGGGGATAGACCGAGTGATCTTCCTCAGAGAGTCTTGAGCTTTATAGACTATACGGGGGTATACCAAGTGAGATTCCTCAGAGAGTCTGTGTTTTGTTTGAATTTCCATAAACCATTCCAGGCTATAGGAGGAATTAACTGAGTGAGCTTCCTCAGAGAGTCTGTGATCGACCTGAGGCTACAAGAGGGATTTACCAAGTGAGCTTCCTCAGAGAGTCTCTAGACCTTCGTTCTATAAGGTGATTTTACCGCGTGATCTTCCTCAAAGAGTCCCTGACTACCTTAAACTATAAGGGGAATTGACTGAGCGTGATTCCTCAGAGAGTCTTATATTTTTGTATGACTAAACTGGAGGGGTTAGACTGAGTGTACTACCCAGAGGGTTGTTGGTACTTCTTGGATAGGACCAGAGGGGATGGCTGTGAGTACTTACCAGAGGGATTCCTGTTTGTGGTTAGCTGTTTGCTTCACTACTTCTTGTTGATCTTTGGATTGTTACTGTTGTGTATCATCCTGTTTACTGCTTACTGTTTACTTCTTACTTTACTATTACCTTCCATATTATCATTGACTGTTAGGAATAGATCTTCGGGTGGTTGCCTACTGGGATTTAGTCTCACACCCTATTTGGGTCATGCTTTTGGGCCCAAACAGATTATATTGTTGCAGGTATAGACAAGGGAAAGCGCCCTTCTACTTCAGCATTGTGACTTGTTTGGATACTTTCCAAGACATATATGTATCATGCATCATTTATATATATATTTGTGTGTGCTCCTGCTGTTTATCATATTTATTCTTCCACTGTTCACTTATGTATGGATTGTTTACTGCTTCCGCTATTGTTATTGTCTTCTCTTCCGTTGTGTACTCTGCCAGTGAGGGCATAGTTTCCCCATTATCACACCCAAGGCCCTCACTACTAGTCAGTAGCCTCTGGCATTCAGGGAAATGTGCTTGAGGCCATGTGACCAACCAGGTATGAAGCACCTCTTGGTGGCTTCTGGAACTGGGGCGTTACACTATATCCAATAAAACTTATAGAATGGCCTCAGTGTAATTATTAAAACTGAAGAAACAACTTGAGGAATTGATTGATAAAGGATTTATTCACCCTGGTGTTTCTCCATGGGGAGTCTCTATTATTTTCATTAAAAATAAAGATGGATCTATAAGGTTGTGAATTGACTACAGAGATATGAAATCTATAATAATAAATAAAAAGTATCCCATGCCTGGCATTGATTATTTATTTGATCAACTTCAAGGAGGCCAATATTTTTCAAAGATTAACCTTTCATTGGGATATCATCAGTTATGTGTGAGGAAGGACAATATTCCAAAGATATAATTTCAAACCAGGTATAGGAATTATGATTTTATAGTAATGCCTTTTGGACTGACTAATTCACCCTATGTTTTCATGGACCTAGGGAATAGGGTTTTCAAGTAATATCCTGCTGAAATTTTTGTGGTATTTATTAATGATATCTTGGTATACTCCAAAAGCTAAAAAGTTCATGAAAATAACTTACGCATTATTCTGAAGACTCTTAGAAGAAATTAATTATATGTTAATTTTAGCAAGTTTGAATTTTGGCTTCAATCAGTTTCTTTTCTTGGCCATATTGTCTCTAACAATGGAATATTCATTGATACTGTGAAGAAAAAGGCTATTCAGGAATGGCCTACACTAATGAACATAACCGAGGTACGTAGTTTTATTGGTTTAGTAGATTATTATCAGTGTTTCTTTCAGAACTTCGCCTGATTAGTGAACATGTTAACCAAGCTTAATCAAAAAGGTGTTGTTTTCATATAGATAGAAGAATGTGAGGAATGTTTCAAAGAATTAAAAAAGAGATTAGTTAATTCTCCGATCCTAACTCTACCTTTGGGGAATGATGGGTTTGTGATATATAGTGATGCATCAAATAAAGGACTTGGTTGTGTACTTATGCTTAATGATAGAGTTATTTCTTATGCATCAAGGCAGTTAAAAATTTAAGAACTAAATTTTCCTACTCATAATCTTGAGTTAGCTGCTGTGATCTTTTAGCTAAAAATTTGGACACACTATCTCTATGGTTAAAGATGTGAGATATATATAGATTAATAGAGTCTGAAATATATATTCTCACATAAAGAACTCAATATGATTCAAAGGCGATGGATCAAACTACTTAAGGATTATTATTGATTCATATTCTGACACCCAGGAAAGGAAAATAAGGTAGCTGATGCATTAAGCAGAAAGGATCATGGAGTCCTAAACAAATTGAGGATTGAAAAGGATCCTATGTACATGGATCTAGTAAGGGTGGATATGAGAATTATTAAAGAAGGTGAACCATCATTACTTTTTTAATTGGTTGCCTAACCATATTTATTAGAAAGGATTAAAACTTCTCAGCTTGAGGATGATAATATTCAAAAGAAAATTAAAGGAGTAAATTATGGGAAGTTGGCTAACTTCGTGTGTCAGTATGGAATTCTATAATTTGGGAAGAGGATATGTGTTCCCTCCATACTCGAACTGAAAATGGGGTTATTGGATAATGTCTATTGCTCAAATTTCTATATACACCCTGGTACCACTAAAATGTATAGATATTTGAAAGAATATTTCTAGTGGGACAACATGAAGTGGTTAATTGCTGATTATGTATCAAGATTTTTAGTTTGTCAACAAGTGAAGGCCAAAATACAACATCCTAGAGGAGTCATGAAACATCTATCTATTCCTACATGGAAATTGGATGACATCACCATGGATTTTTTAACTGTATTACCCAAAACTCCAAGAAAGAATGATGCAATATGGGTAATTTTTTATCAACATATGAAATCTTCACATTTCCTCACTATAAGGGAGGATTTTTAACTGGATCACCTTGCACGACTCTATATCAATGAAGTTTTGAGACCTCATAGAGAACCTCTCTCAATTGTTTCCAATCACGATCCACGATTCATATCGAATTTATAGAAAATTCTTCAAAAATACTTGGATATTGAGCTTTGATTGAGTACTTCTTATCACCCTCAAACTGATAGGCAATCAGAAAGGATGATATAAACTTTAGAAGACATGTTGAGATTATGCTCACTTGATTTTGATGGTATATGGGATCAGTATTTATCTTTGGTGGGGTTTTCCTATAATAGTAGTTTCCATTCAAGTATTCAAATTGCACTATATGAAGTATTGTATTGAAAGAGATGTCGTACACCAACGTGTTGGGATGAAGTTGGTGAAAGAAAGATTGTGGGCCCAGATCTTGTGAAGGAAACAATAGAGAAGGTAAAGACTATTCAAACCCATATCAAAGTAACTTGAAGTAGGAAAAAGAGCTATACTGATAATCAAAGGAAGGATTTGGAATTTCAAGTGGGAGATCATATTTTCTAGAAATTATCTCTGAGGAAGGGTGTTATAATATTTAGGAAGAAAGGGAAAATAAGCCCTAGGTAAATTGTCCCTTTTAAAATTTTGGAGAGAATTAGAGTAGTGGTTTATAATTTGGCAATGTCTCATAGCCTCTCTAAAGTACACAATGTGTTCCATGTATCATTATTGAGAAAGTACATATCAAACCCAACGCATGTCCTCACTTCTGAAGGTATAGAAATGGAACCTAACTTATCTTACAATGAAGAGCCAATCCAGATTCTAGACACTAAGGAATAGGTGTTGAGGAATCAGACGACATCACTAGTAAAGGTACTTTGGAAAAATAATAAAATTGAAGAAGCAACATGGGATCCTGAGGAGATTATAATGAGGAAATACCCAAATATTTTTATGGGTAACATTCAAGAATTTCGAGGATGAAATTTTTGTAATGAGGAAGAATGTAACACCCCAAGAATTTATAAATAAATTAAATATTGAATGCATGAAACACTGGGTCTCTACAAAACACCACTTTGTTATAACCAAGCCATTAAATATAATTTTTCCACCTTTGTGATTTTAATTTTGAAAAACTGACATACACAGTTGCGATCAGTAAGATATTTAGAGTCTAATAAGATCAACTTACATTTATTTGAATAGTAACTTACCCTTATGAATAGTAACTTACCCTTATAAATAGTAATGTATCCTTTTGAATAGTAACCTCACCCATGTAATTATAAATAAAATTTAGACACCTTATAAATGAAATAGAGTATTTTATAAATTAATAATTAAGTGTTTATATTTTTGTGAGTAATAAATATTTAATTACAATTTTAAATTAACAAATTTATAATAAAATTCAGTTTCCTAAAATTTATTCTTCAATAAATATTTTGTTTTCTTATGAATTTCGGTTAATTTTATGAGAACTCAGTTAATTTTTGAAAGTATTATAAAATTATTTTTTTAATTTAAAATATTTATTTTTCAAGTAAATAATGATTTTATTTAAAAATTAAATTTCTATTATTTAGAAAATTATTTTGACAAAATAGAGTTAATTTTTGAATTCTACACTTCAAAAAACGGTTAGGTTGAATTTTTTTTTATTTTTCATAAATACTTGAATTTTTGGTGAATAATGAAATTCAGTAAGTTACGAAATATGCTGAATAAATGAACTTTTCCATCATGCTTGAGTCATGGATGATTTAAATGACCATTGGTTTAAACTAAAAGGGACTTATTACTATTTTTAGTCACTAGAATCAATACTATTCATAGTCTTGAGCCAAAATAATAAAATAATGATTAAAATAATGGAAAAACCCTCCTCACCTCCACTATAAAAAACACCCCTCACTCCCTCTTCTCTTCACTCCTCTCAAGCCTTGTGCCTTGTCTAAATTATACTAAAATATCCTCCCAATATCTTATCAAATTCAAGTATCCCTTTTTTTCAAAATACCAAATCCTCTCCCCTAAATAGGCTCTCATGTAAGATAAATTCAAGAGGTAAATTCCTCTTTTCATTTCATTTATTTTCTTTCAAGTTCCTTTCTTTATTTTTCTTTACTCACCTCATTTCCTCCAAATGTTATGATAATCCATGTACCTTACATGTACTATAATTTTGTTATGATAATTGAATAATTCATCACCATCTCTCCTTTCCCCTCCTTTTATACTAGAAATTAAAACACCATCTGAGATGTGTTAATTTATCACATTCAAGGATAATGGGTCTTCAACTTCTATTACCACCTTCAATTCTGGTCATTAAACCATTTATATGGTTGAACCAGATCATAATATATGTAATATATACTATGTAAATGTTATAGAATCATTTTCTACACATGGTATTAATTTATAAAACAAAATGAGTTCGTGGTGATCAAAAAACAGCAAATTAATACAAATGTTTATCATTAAAATTTTATCTGATGATTCATCCTAAACCAAAGTAACCAAATGAATTATATGATCATTTAACATTCTTAATTAACATTAATAACATATAACATAAATTATATAATTCAATTATCATTTCACCTTAACTTCTATACAAGTGAACAGATCATGAAAACGAATGAAACGAGCACTCACAAAAGATGATATTGAATCTCTTAACCCATAAAAAAGACATAAATGAACATAATAAAATTATAATAAATAAAATAAATTTATAATAGGTTCTGAATTAAGTTATTAATAAGTATAATTTCATATTCTAGGATCTCAATTTCAAGAGAATAACATATTCGGACATAAGGTAAGGGTTTTATAGCTGAACCTCCATTTTATTTCAGGTTTCCCTTTGTCTTTATTAATCCCAATTAAATTCATATTTATTATTATGTACTAACCATAAATTCTGTTTTAATTTTTTATATATAAATACCAACAATAATCCCTCTTTATTTTATATAGAGATACTTGTTTTAAAAGGATCTTTCAAAAATTATTCTCGAAATACAAGCCCGATTCAAGGGAATTTCTCAAATTCTTACCTATTTTCAAGGGAAATATATAATATGTTTTTAGCAACCGTTATTTTCATAAAATAAATAATTTTATTATGATAAAACTATATTATTTCAATTCTGGTTTTATATAATGATTTTTTCAAAAGAACTCTTATTTTCAAAGTAAAATAGTATTTATATCAAGAATTACTCAATAATTTTATAAGAGTAATTTTGTCTATGTCAATACTTTTGTTGAATCTTATGTATAATTGGGACTAATATTTTTTGATATCATCTACCATATTTTATTTAATGTTTTATTATTATTTTGACTATGGATGTGCTATCTTGAAACCATTCACCATATTACTCAGAATGGTTAGTGTTTATGTTTGGGGAAAGTCATTTTCATTTCATATGTTAGTTTCAATATAAATGTTTATATTGTTTGAGTTTATCCCCATTCATATGAGGAATTCATTGGACTTATAAAGTTATGGTTTGGTCCCATTATATCCCCTCGATTCATTGGTAGGTCTCATGAGACAAAACATATATAGTCTTGGTCGAGGCCTTGACCATTTTAAGATATGGTTTTGGCCAAGGCCTTAATCATTTTTAGATGTCTTGGTTGAGGCCTTAATGTTATACTTAATAATATCTATAATTATTCATTCCCTAATTATGAAACTAGATATTTATATTCCATGTGATTATTCGACTATTAGAATATCCATGGTTATGTTTTATGGCATTATTTAATCATTTTTTATTCCTTCCATATTATGCTCAAGTATATTTTTAAAGGAATGAATTTTTAGTTATTCATCATGCCTAGTGCTTATATTTTCTTCCTCTATATTATTTACCCTTATTTATAATCTTATCTCACCCCTTTCACATGTTTTATTTTTTTGAGGTTGTGAAAAAGTATATTATGAATGACTTTCAAGGATAATCTAGGAGATTATGTGCTATTCAAAAGAAGTTGTTATGTTGTATTTCCTTTCAAGTTGTAATGTTGAACTTCTGTATGTATCTAGATTTAAAAAACTACTAAACTATTTGGTCCTTCAAGATATGTATTCCTTGTTTATATTCCAATGTAACAAATTAATGCATTGGCTCTAGGAAACTGGGGTCAGGTCCTTACAGTTTGTATCAAAGGAAGTTTAGTAGAAAACTTGGAAACTGTATTTAGAAAACATAGATTATTGAACAAAATCCTAAGATAGTAGTTGAGGATAAATATAAAAGAAAATCCTGAAATTTTGGTAAGTAATATATTGTGTGGATATTTCTATAAAATACATCCATTTCTAGATACTACACGTGGGCGTGGTTCTAGCACATATGTACCTAAGAGTAAAAACTCTGAAAAGTAGTTTCGGGCTTGACTCCGGCTATCCTAGTACACAAAAACTGGGCATACTGTGCCCTTGGATTGACACTCCTAGTTAATATGCTTATGATAATTCACATTTTCCTTACAAGCCATTATGAAGGCGTTAAATGTAAATTTTTCCTCAATGAAACCATGTTTATGATTAAGAGATTAGCTATGGATAGGATTTCAATTTATTATAAGTATTTTTCTAAGTTGAGATTATACATTATTATTCATAACCTAATATAGTGTATGTCGTTATTTAGAAATGGAACCTAGTGGAAGGAATGGAAACTGCATGAACATGTGTATCTCATGTAGGGATTTTTATCCTATGAAAGATAACGATGTTGGCTCTAGAGATATGACTGGTGCTAAGAAACTTATAACTATACTGGTACAACTGACTGAAGTTATAAACAATAACCTTACTCATATGGAGAATCCATATCCATAATTTGGAGGAGTGATGTTAGACCGCTTTATGCGACAACAACTACCATCATTTAATGGGACTAGAAACCCATTTGTAGTGGAGCAGTGGATAAGTTCTTTAGAGAAGATATTTATTTATTTGGGATGTAACAAAAGATATAAGTTTTTCATGGTAGTTTATCATCTTTTGAGATATGTGAATTAGTATTGATCGTTAATTCAAAACATAAAGGAGTAGGAAGAAATAGAAGAAATGGAAGGGGGGCTTTCAAAGAAATTTTCATAGAAAATATTTTCATCATGAACAACTAGAGAATATGGAGAGGCAATTCTTGAGTCTCTGATAGAAAAAGGATGAAAATGTTGTAAAGTATGAATCCAACTTTATAAGGTTAACAAGGAATGTAGAACACTATATATGTAATCCAAGGAGAAATATAAATCAATTATTTGATGGTTTAAAACCATTCCTATGAAGGTCACTAGTCTTCTAAAGTTTCTCATCATATAAAGACATTGTCTCAAGTGCTATCAAGACAAGGAAATAATTCTATAAGTCTTCTGACTTTAAGAGGAAACAAGATAAGAAGAGGTTGGCGAAGGATAGAATGGATAAAGGGAAGAATAAAAAGGTGAATTTTCCAACATACAATACTTTTGGAAGGAAACACCCTAGTGCCTTCTTAAAAGGAAAAGGATTGTGCTACAAGTGTGGATAGAAAGTCCATCATGATGGTGATTTCAAAGGGAATAAAGAAGCTATCAATGTACAATGCTATAATTTTAGGGATATGGGGCACTATGCTAATTATTGTCTAAATCATTAAGGAAATGGACCTCCAAAAATTCCAAGGGCACAAGGATATGCTTATGTTGTCACAACTATTGAGGTTCAAGTTCCTAATGATGTGGTGGTGGTTACTTTAATCATTTCCTCAAACATAGAAAATACTTTATTTGATTCAGTATCATTGCATTCATTTATATCTTCCCAGTTTCTAAGAAAATTAGATATTTCCAATTTGATTTAATAAAGTATTTGTTAGTAAAAACTCTTAAGGGAATTATCATTGCAACAAATATGTGTCAGGACGTCACCATTATGGAATATGAATGTGCTTTATTTGAAAATTTTATCATCATATCCATGATTTACTTTGATATAATCCTTTTTATGGATTGGATTTCAAATTATGATGTGAAAATATATTGTAAGAAGAAGGAGGTCACAATTTTTTTGAATTATATAGAATCCCTTATCTTTAGAGCAGAAACCTCGCTATATGATTCTCATCTAGATCCACCCTCAATATCTCTACTAAATTCAATTCATGGGGATCAATAGAAAACAATTTCTACAGGTGAGGAAAGAAATCTTCAAATTGAGGATGTAGCTATTGTGCAAGAATACATTGATTTATTTCTAGAGGATTTACCTAGACAAACTCTAGAGTGGGAAACTGAGTTTTCTATTGATTTATTTCCTAGTGTAAGGTCTATATCAAAGTATCCTTATATAATAGCCCAAGTGGAATTAGTAGAACTGAATAAAAAACTATATGAATTGAGTGATAAATGATTTATTTTCCCTAGTGTTTCTCCATGGGGAGATCTTGTTCTTTTCATTAAAAATAAATGTGGGTCTATGAGGTTGTGAATTGACTACAGGGAGATCAATTTTATAACAATAAAGAATAAGTATCCCCTACCATGCTTTGATGATTTATTTGATCAACTTCACAGAGCCCAATATTTTTCAATGATAGACCTTTGATCTGGATATCATCAGCTGTGTGTGAGGAATGAAGATATTCCAAAGATATAATTTTGAACCAAGTATGGGAATTACGAGTTTACAATAATGCCATTTGAACTGACTAATGCACCCTCTATTTTCATGGATCTAATGAATAGGGTTTTTAAGGAATATTTTGATTACTTTGTTGTGGTATTTATTTATGATATCTTGGTATACTCAAAAATATAGAAAGAACATGAAAATCACTTGCGCATTATTCTGAAGACTCTTATAATAAATAAATTATATGGGAAGTTTAGCTAGTGTGAATTTTGGCTTCAATCAGTTTCTCTTCTTGGATATATTATCTCTAAGGATGGAATATCTGTTGATCATGTGAAGACAAAGGTTTTTTTAATGGACTACCTCAATGAACATAATCATGGTATGTAGTTTTATTGGTTTCACATATTATTATCAGTGTTTTGTTTATAACTTCACCCGATTATCCAACTTGTTAACCAAGCTTACTCATAAATGGGTTCAGTTCATATGGACAGAAGAATGCAAGGAATGTTTCAAATAATTAAAGAGGATATTAGTGAATGATATGATCCTAACACTACCTTCAGGGAATGATGTGTTTGTGATCTATAATGATGCATCAAAGAAATTACTTGGTTGTATCCTTATGCAGAATGATATATTTATTGCTTATGTGTCAAGGCAGTTAAAAATTTATGAACTAAATTATCCTACTCATGATCATGAGTTAGATTCTATGATCTTTTCTCTAAAAATATGGATACACTATCTCTATGCTAAAATATGTGAGATATATATGGATCACAAGAGTATGAAATATATCTTCTCATAGAAATAACTCAACATAAGAAAAAGGTAATGGCTCAAACAACTCAAGGATTATGATTGTTCCATACACTACCACCTAGGAAAGGAAAATAAGGTAGCTGATGCATTAAGTGGAAAGGATCATGGATTCCTAAACAAATTGAGGATTGAAAAGGATCCATAATTACTTTTTAAATTGGTTTCCTAACAATATTTATTTGAAAGGATTAAAACTTCTCAGTTCTAAGATGAGAATATTCAAAAGAAAATTAAAGGAGTAAATGAAGAGAAGTTGGATGAATTCATGTGTGAGGATGGAATTATGAAATTTGAGAAGAGGATATGTGTTTCCTTCATAAAAGATCTAAAAAGGGAGTTATTGGACGATTCCCATAGCTCAAATTTCTCTATACACCCTAGTAGAACTAAAATGTATAGATATTTTAAGGAACATTTCTAATAAGACAACATGAAGTGGGAAATTGATGATTGTGTATCAAGATGTCTAGTATGTCAATAACAGAAGGTCAAACAACAACATCCTAGAGGATTCCTTCAACCTCTACCTATTTCTAAATGAAAATGGGATGACATCACTATGATTTTTTAATTGGATTACCCAAAACTCCAAGAAATAATAATGCAATATGGGTAATTGTTGATCGACTTACGAAATCTACACATTTCCTCACTGTAAGGGAGGATTTTCCACCAGATCACCTTACACGACTCTATATCAATGAAGTTGTGAGACTTCATAGATCACCTCTCTCAATTACCTTGGGTTGAATTTTCTAACAATAATATCTTCCATTCAAGTATTCAAATGGCACCATATTAAGCATTGTATGGAAAGATATTTCATACACCAATGTGTTGGGATGAATTTTGTGAAAGAAAGATTGTAGGCCCAGATCTTGTAGAGGAAACAATAGTGAAGTTAAATACAATTCAAACTCATATCAAAGCAGCTCAGAGTAGGAAAAATAGATATGCTGATAATCGAAGGAAGGATTTGGAATTTCAAGTGGGAGAGCACATTTTCTTGAAAGTATCTCTATGAAAGGGTGTTATAATATTTGGGAAGAAAGGGGAACTGAGACCCAGGTACATTGGCCCTTTTGAAATTATGGATAGAATTGGAGTTGTGTATTATTTCTTATCAACGGTGCCTAGCCTTTCTAAAGTACACAATGTGTTCCATGTCTCATTATTGAGAAAGTAAATGTCAGACCCAATGCATGTCCTCACTTCTGAAGGTATAGAATTGGAACCTAAATTATCTTACTTTGAGGAGACTATTTGAATTATAGATACTAAGGAAGAATTTTTGAGGAATCAGATGACATGACTGGTAAAGGAACTTTTGAAAAATCATTAAATTGAAGAAGTAACATGGGAGCCTGAGGAGCTTATGATGAATAACTACCCAAATATTTTTATGGGGTAACATTCTGGAATTTTGAGAATTAAATTTTTATAAGGAGGGAGAATGTAACACCCCAAGGAATTATAAATAAATTTAATATTGAATTCATGAAACACTGAGTCTCTACAAAATGCCACTTTTTTATAACCTAGCTAGTAAACATAATTTTTTCACCTTTGTGATTTGAATTTTGAAAAACTGACATATACGGTTGCGATTAGTATGATATTTAGAGTTTGATAGGATCAAATTAAATTTTTAGTGAATAATAACATAACCTTAATAATAGTAATGTACCCTTTATAATATTAATCTCACCAATGTAAGTATAAATAAAATATATACACCTTATAAATGAAATAGAGTATTATAAGAATTAATAATTGAGTGTTGGTATTTTTGTGAGTAATAAATATTTAATTAAAAATTTAAATTAATAAATTTATAATAAAATTCATTTTCATAAAATTTATTCTTCAATAAATATTTTGTTTTCGTATTAATTTAGAATAATTTTATGAGACCTCAATTAATTTATGAAAGTATTATAAAATCAGTTTTTAATTTAAAATAAGTATTTTTCAAGTAAATAATGATTTTATTTAAAAATTAAATTTCTATTATTTATAAAATTATTTTGGTAAAATTTATTTTATTTTTGAATTATACACATTGAAAAATGTTTAGGGTGATTTTTTGGTATTTTTCTAAAATACATGATTTTTTGGTGAATTGTGAAATTCGATAATTTACAAAATATGCTAAATAAATGACTTTCTGCATCATTTTTGAGTTATTACTGATGTAAATGACCATTGGTTCAAACTAACATGAACTTATTACTATTTTTAGTAAAAAGAACCAATATTTTTCATATCCTTGATCCAAAATAATAAAATAATGGTTAAAATAATGGGATAACCCTCCTCTCCTCCACTATAAAAAACCATCCCTCGCTCCCTCTTCTTTTCACTCCTCTCAAGCCTTATGACTTATCTAAATTCTAATAAAATATCCTCCCAAGATCCTCCTCACATCCATCAGCCCTTGTTATCTTCAAAATACCAAATCCTCTCCCCTAAAGAGGCTCTCAAGGAAGATAAATTCAAGAGGTAAATTCCACTTTTCATTTCTTTTATTTTACTTCAAGTTCATTTCATTATTTTTCATTCCTCACCTCCATTCCTACAAATGTTATGATAAATATTGTAACTTAAATTTATAAGAATATTTTTATTATAATGGAATAATTCATCATCATCTCTCTTTTCCCCTCCTTTTATACTAGAAATTAAAACACCATCCAAGATGTGTTAATTTATCACATTCAAGGACGACGGATTTTCAAATTCTATTACAATATTAAATTATGGTCATGAAACCCTTTATATGGTTAAAATATATCATAATATGTTTAATATATTCAATTTAATTATTTTGAAATCATTTTTTACACATGGTATTAATTTATAACACAAAATGAGTTCGTGGTGATCGAAAAACTACCAAATTAATCCAAGTGTTTATCATTAAAATTTTATCAAATGATTCATCCTCACCCAAAGTAACCAAATAAATTATATGGTCATTTAACCTTATTAATTAAAATTAATAACATATAACAACAATTTTTTAATTCAATTCTCATTTTACATTAACTTCCATACAAGAGAACTGGTCATGAAAACTAATGAAATGAGCACTCATAAAGGATGATATTGAATCTCTTAACCCATAAAAACGACCATAAATGAACTTAATAAAATTATAATAAGTCAAATACATGTTTAATAGGTTCTTAATTAAGTTATTAATAAGTCTAATTTCATATTCCAGGACCTTAATTTCAAGAGCAGAACATATTCTGACATAAGGTAAGGGTTTTCTACCCGAACATCCATTTTCTTTCAGGTTACTCTTTATCTTTCTTAATCCAAATTAAATAATTATTTATTATTATTTACTCATCATAAATTCTTTTTTAATGTTATATATATTATTTCCAACCATAATCCCTCTTTATTTTATAGAGAGACACGTGTTTTAAAAGGATATTTCAAAAATTCCTCCCAAAATACAAGCCCGATTCAAGGGAATTTCTCAAATTCTTACCTATTTTCAAGGGCACTCTATAATTTATTTTTAGACACCATTATTTTTATATAAAAATTATTTTATTATGAGAAAATAATATTATTTCACTTCGGGTTTTATACAATGATTTTTTCAAAATAACTCTTCTTTTCAAAGTAAAAGAGTATTTATATCAAGAATTACTCAATGATTTTATAAGAGTAATTTTGTCTATTTCAATACTCTTGTTGAATCTTATGTATAATTGGGACTAATATTTTTTGATATCATATACCATATTTTATTTAATGGTTTATGATTATTTTAACTATGGATGTGATAGCTTGAATCAATTCACCATATTTGTAAAGACCCGTAAATTTCAAGGAAATTTTTTTCTTAATTTTCTTTGGAATTTTACAAGAACGCAGTTTCTGACGGCGCCTGATTCCGAGGCCCAGTGTGCCCGGAATCATTTTCCGAAGTTTGGCTCGGGTACGTTCAGTGAACGGACGAGCGGGTTTTTCTAACTTTTGAACCGGTGCCCGGAATCGAATTCTGAGGGCACCGATGAAATCGCAGTGCCGATATTTACTTAGAAACGCCTCTTCCGGAGTTGCGTTTGCTTGGGTGTGGTTTTTAATTTTTGGGCTTAAAGTTAAGAAATAAAATAAATTGTTCGACAAACTTTATTTTATTTCACTTAAGCCACTTTAAAGCCACATAAACTGAGTTGAAACGGATAGGGTACTATCCAAAAATATCCTACCCTCTTGGTAGGATATTTGTGAGGTGGGGCCCGCACGAGCCCCGCCGTTTCTTTTCCGCTAAGTAACACACCCGCGAAAACCCATCATTATGAGAGTCAACTGACGCATTTTCTTAAATTCTTAACGCACCATTTAATTGGGCGGTTTTATTCGTGAATTAAATGGGCAGTTTCTATCGTTGAATTAATTTTGCGAATTAATGGGTCGTTACTTACCTCTTAATCGTTTGTTGGCATAATAATAAAATAAGACCAACACCGACTTTTGGAGGATTACACGTTGAGAGGTTTTTGACAGAAGTTCTTGTGCCTTCACCCTTCTTCGCGAAGAACGCGAAGAACGCGAAGAACGTGAAGAACGCGAAGAACGCCGGCCTCCGACGAAGAACGCCAAACCTGCGGAAATCGACGACGTGACGCCGTGTGCCGCGACGCCGAAGTTTCCTCTCTCGCGACGTTCTTCGGCGACGTTCCTTAATCCGCAACAAAAAACCTTCGATCATCTGTTGAGGTGAGAGTTTTGGATTTCTTTTAAATTTTCCTTTGTGGTTTTTAACTCAAGAAGGATTTAATTATTATTAATTAAATCTTTTTGTTCTTGAACCTCGGAGTTTGTCGACGCGAAACCCTTCTGCGACGACGCGACGCCGGATACCGCGACGACGCGACGATCCCCAATTCCGCAAAGAACCCGCGGACGACGACTTGACGAGGTAGGGGTTGTAACGAATAATTCTTTTATATTCCCGTGAACGTTTCTTTAAAAAAAATTAAAGAACCGGATTCATAGGAACAATTTTAATTTATTAAAATTGTTGTTTCATGTGTTGCATAATTCTCCCGTGGTTATTATTCTAACGCGGAGGGTGCGGGCCAAACGAACACGGTCTGACAACCCTCCGTCGTTCTTCGTGGTTGTGCAGATTTGGAGGGTGACGACAAAACGTGACGCAAGGGCGATTTGATGATCCCGTAGTGAAGAACGGAACCCGGGAGGGGCAACGGCGCAGACGTGAAGGAAAACGGACCACCGGAGCAACTCTGGTGGCCCGCAGAAGCGGCCGGCGGCGCGGGTCACCGACGTGGCGGCGCCGGCAGCAGGAGGCGGCGGCGCCCCGGCGCGCCGCCGGACAGAGCCGTCGCGGCTTCAGTCGTGGAGGCGGTGGCCAACGGACCCGCGGACGCGCGGGTCCGGCTCGCCCGCACGGGACGCGGCAACATGTCGCGTCCGATTGAACCAACGCGGCCCCACGCGGGGTCGCGACACCTCCAAACCGCGGCGGCGGTGCCCCGCGGCGTCCATCTGCTCGGCCGCTCGGCCGAGACGAGCCAGGCCGGTCCGACCGGCCAGGTTGGACCGGTTCGGGTCGACCCGGTTCGGCCGACCCAGGGGGGGTCGGGTCGGGTCGGCCCGGGCCCAGACCCCCCGTCTTCGGACCATTTTCAGTCTTTTGCTCGTAACTTGAGCTACGGGCCTCCGAACGACGCGCCGTCAGCAGAAACGTGATCCTTGGATTGAGACGGTCGTTTCGTTATATCGCACTCAAGGTTTCGGAATACTTTGTGTCGGCCGGGTTGGTTCGTACATGAAATCAACCGGGCCCTCGGAGCGGAAATGCTCATATCTTGAGCTACGAACGTACGATTGACGTGCCGTCAGCTTTTGTGGATTCCTCTAAGTGAGAAGGATCTTTTGTATCACTCCTCCTGAGGTTTGGATGCAGGTGGAGTATGGTCGGGTTGGTTTTTCCTTAAAAACCAACCGGGCCCCTAGGACGAAAAAGCCAATAACTCTCAGACCGGACATCCGATTGACGTGCCGTCTGCGACGTTGAGTTCCTGTTGACGATACGGAACTTTTGGATACATCAACTCTGGACCTTGTGTCAGTTGATGTATCAGCCTCTCAGCTCGTGGAGCGGACCCTCTCGAACGAGTTTGCTGTGTGCGGGAACCCTAGTGCTAGCTGCGACTTCGATGACGACGACTGTGCAGAGATCCTCAGTGGACAGTGACGATGAAGAGTGCTGGTCTTGTATCCTATGTGGGTCCCAGCCGTGCTGGTCTTGTATCCTATGTGGGTCCCAGCTTAGATGATTCAGTGCTGGTCTTGTTTCCTATGTGGGTCCCAGCATAGATGAATCAATGAAGAGTGTTGGTCTTGTATCCTCTGTGGGTCCCAACCATGCTGGTCTTGTATTCTATGTGGGTCCCAGCTTAGATGATTTAGTGCTGGTCTTGTATCCTATGTGGGTCCCAGCGTAGATGAATCAATGAAGAGTGTTGGTCTTGTATCCTACGTGGGTCCCAGCCATGCTGGTCTTGTATCCTATGTGGGTCCCAGCTTAGATGATTCAATGCTGGTCTTGTATCCTATATGGGTCCCAGCGTAGGTGAATCAATGAAGAGTGCTGGTCTTGTATCCTACGTGGGTCCCAGCCATGCTGGTCTTGTATCCTATGTGGGTCCCAGCTTAGATGATTCAGTGCTGTTCTTGTATCATATGTGGGTCCCAGCGTAGATGAATCAATGAAGAGTGCTGGTCTTGTATCCTATGTGGGTCCTAGCCGTGCTGGTCTTGTATCCTATGTGGGTCCCAGCTTAGATGATTCGGTGCCGGTCTTGTATCCTATGTGGGTCCCAGCGTAGAAGAATCAATGAAGAGTGCTGGTCTTGTATCCTATGTGGGTCCCAGCCATGCTGGTCTTGTATCCTATGTGGGTCCCAGCTTAGATGATTCAGTGATGGTCTTGTATCCTATGTGGGTCCCAGCATAGATGAATCAATGAAGACCGCTAGTCTTGTATCCTCAGTGGGTCCCAGCTTAGATGATTCAGTGTCTATATCTGATCATCCCTTCACCTTTTCGACGACGTATACCTGTGTGAGCTGAATCTTGTGTTACTCTCCTTTGTGGATTGTGTTGAGCTATCCTGTGTGGATTTACTGTTTTACTCTCCTTTGTAGATTGTGTTGAGCTATCCTGTGTGGGTATACGTTTTTCTTTCCTGTGTAGACTGGGTTGTGCTTGAGCTCGGAAGTTGGAGCAGAGCGGGAATTGATAACTTAGGTATATGTATGGGCATATACCTAAGCAGTGTCGGATGTTACTTTGTGATTGTAAATTTCCTTGTGGTTTATCCTTTGTGAATTCTGGGAGACCTTCGGGGTCTCGGGGTCCCTACTGAGTAGCTTATACTCACCCCTGCACGGGCTATGTCCGCACTTCGTTGTGTTGGTTGCAGACGACGGACAGCGCTGATCGTGGTGGAGGCGTGCGGAGCAGGACGGTACCTGGAGGCGGACCACTGGGCGGGACATACTCGGAGCGGACGGCTGGACCGAGGAGCTGTGGAGGCTATCTGTACCCACCCTTCAGGTGGGACTTCCTGAGGACGGCTCGACACTGCGGCTTTTCTTTTCAGTTGTTGTTTCCCCTTTCACTTGTACTTTACAGTTGGGCTTGTATTCCCGACCCCTTTTACTTTCAGCACATCTTGTTACAGTTTTTACCTAGTGTTTACTCTTTCCGCTTGCTTACTCTGTGATGGTTGTTTACTTTAGAAAGGCAATGCCTTCCCTGTTTATCGGGATTTACACCTTGGTGCTAGTCGCCAGCCCCTGGCCTATAGGAGGCAGGCTTGGGGTAGTCACGGCACGGGCCCCAAGGACGGGTCGTGACAAATTAGTATCAGAGGCGGTCAGTTCTACCGCAGACTCTGATCTTTCTTCTATGTGAAGCAATAGTGTTTAGCGTATTGAGTGTGGTTATCAGTCCAGGGAGTCCAGTGTTGGTGCGGAGGCTGACGTATCCGTACACCAGGACCCTGACTTCTGATTTCCGACTTAATGCACGAAAACATTGATTGCATGTGTGTTTTCAAGTTTTCTTCGTGATTACTTGTGTCAGCTCACTAGGTATACTATTCTGACCGTGGCGCACCTGTTTCTTTTCAGGATGGCCCCACGACGGCAGCCAGCTAGGGTTCCGAGAGTGGAGCGTGATGACAGCCCACCGAGCGACGAGGCCTCGGTGCAGGGCTCCTTGTCAGTAGAGGCACCGGCGGTACCTTTACCCGCCGAGCCACTGATGCTACCAGCCCCAGCCGTTGACGATGCACGTTACCTTAGTGCACTGTATGAGTTCCAGACCCAGTGACCGCCCAGGTTCCGCGGGGAGACGGACCCTCAGGCCGCTGAGGACTAGCTGGAGGCAGTTGTACGGGTTTTCATATTAGTGAGGACACCAGCAGACCTCATGGTGATCCTCGCAGCGAGCCTCCTGCACGCGGAAGCAGGCAGATGGTGGAGCTTGATGCTCCAGGTGCACGACGAGGCATCTCTCCTCTGGACGGACTTTGAGAGCATCTTCTGCTCCGAGTTCATCCTAGCCACCCTCCGTGCGGTGCGCATCCAGGAGCTACTACAGCTGCGGTAGGGCAGCATGATAGTGGCCCAGTACTCGGCGATATTTACTGATCTCTCACGCTACTCCACAGATATGGTACGGGACCCGTTCTTCCGGGCCCGGACCTTCGAGCAGGGACTAAGGCACGAGATCAGGGCTTTGATGATCTCCCTCAACATTCCGACACAGGAAGAGGTGTTGGAGAGGGCCCTTCTAGTGGAGATTTTTCTCACCGACCAGGCTCCAGTGACAGGACCCTCCGCAGGACGGCCCGTAGTATGGTCTTCTGTAGCTGGTAGTAGACAAGTGACGCAGAGGTCCAAACGGGCCAGACCATCAGATGGGCAGTCTCAAGATGAAGATTTGGTTGTGCAGGGCACCCGAAGGAGAGCCAGCTACATGAGGGGAAAGCATTGCTACGCATGCAGCGGGCGAGGTCACATGGCTCGAGACTGCCCGACTCGTCTTACAGATGAGCAGCAGGTGGTAGAGGGACCTCCCAGACAGAGGTTCGGCCACAGTGGTCCACAGGGTGCAGGCGGACGAGACGGAGGAGCTGGTCGAGTAGCAGATGGTGGGCGACACTTTGAGGTGTTTCCACCACCACCACCAGGAGGTCCACCCTGACCGCAGGGAGTTGGTGGACATGTGATAGCTCAGCTTCAGGAAGCTGAGGCCTTCGATCTTGGAGCTCTGGGAGCAGATGGACAGGAGCGGAACTAGTGGATACGTCCTTTGTACTTCTAGTTCCTTGTTGTTGTTGTGTAGTGTCTTTGTATTATGAGCTGCAATAGTAAAAGACGCTTGCCTTTGTGATGTTTTCATTCCTGTCCTCTTTTGTGTTGTTACTAAGAGGTTCCAGTTAGATTGTTGACTTGACCCTCACTTGTGAGACATCTACTGGAGGAGACCCAGTTACCACACACTGATGCCGACAGTGTGACTCAACCCTTGGAGGCGAGAGTAACGGTTGAATCTCTTGGTAGTAGCTTCGAGGCCTAACAACGTCATCCTTGGCATGGATTAGTAACATCCATGTCAGGATTGACTGTATTAGGCAAAGGAAGTGGTTCATCCAGGGGATGAGACCAGATTTCTCTTATCGGCAAAGAAGAAATCTTAGCAGTTCTTGTGGGATCGGAGAAGGTCCAGGTCATCCAGGAGCGGATGAGTACATCTCAGAGCCGGTAGAAGTCTTATGCTGACAGGAGGCGGAGGCCACTAGAGTTCGAGGATGGCGACCACGTCTTCTTACGTGTCTCACCTCGACGTGGATTACGGAGATTTTTCCGAGGCGGAAAGTTGTCTCCACGCTTCATCGGACCTTTCCAGGCCCTCAGCAGGATTGGCGAGGTGGCTTATCGCCTGGCTCTACCACCTCAGTTGCACCGGGTGCATGACGTCTTCCATGTATCTCAGCTGAGGAGATACGTGCACGACCCGACGCACATCATTGACCATGGGGAGCTAGACGTGGATGATGGGGAGACTTTTGCAGAGGTCCCAGTAGAGATCGAGGATCGACAGGAGCGGGTCCTACGTGGATGATCAATTCCTCTAGTGCGCTTCAGATGGTAGCTCGGGAACCTCCAGGGGAGCACTTGGGAGCGGGAGGCTCAGATGCGTGCTCAGTACCGCCTTTGTATACCTAAGTTTGTAGTGAAGCTTTACGGGGACGTAAAGCCCTGTGGTGGGAGTAATGTAAAGACCCGTAAATTTAAAGGAAATTTTTTTTCTTAATTTTCTTTGGAATTTTACAAGAACGCAGTTTCTGATGGTGCCTGATTCTGAGGCTCGGTGTTCCCGGAATCATTTTTCGAAGTTTGGCTCGGGTACGTTCAGTGAACGGACGAGCGGGTTTTTCTAACTTTTGAACCGGTGCCCGGAATCAAATTCTGAGGGCACCGATGAAATCGCAGCACCGGTATTTGCTTAGAAACTCCTCTTCCGAAGTTGCGTTTTCTCAGGTGTGGTTTTTAATTTTTGGGCTTAAAGTTAAGAAATAAAATAAATTGTTCGACAAACTTTATTTTATTTCACTTAAGCCACTTGAAAGCCACTTAAACTAAGTTGAAACGGATAGGGTACTATCCAAAAATATCCTACCCTCTTGGTAGGATATTTGTGAGGTGGGGCCCGCACGAGCCCCACCGTTTCTTTTCCGCTAAGTAACGCACCCACGAAAACCAATCATTATGAAAGTCAACTGACGTGTTTTCTTAAATTCTTAACGCAACATTTAATTGGGTGGTTTTATTCATGAATTAAATGGGCAGTTTCTTTCGTTGAATTAATTCTGCGAATTAATGGGTCGTTACTTACCTCTTAATCGTTTGTTGGCGTAATAATAAAATAAGACCAACACCGACTTTTGGAGGATTACACGTTGAGAGGTTTTTGACAGAAGTTCTTGTGGCTTCACCCTTCTTCGCGAAGAACGCGAAGAACGCCGGCCTCCGACGAAGAACGCCGAACCCGCAGAAATCGACAACGCGACGTCGTGTGCCGCGACGCCGACGTTTCCTCTCCCGCGACGTTCTTCGGTGACGTTCCTTAATCCGCAACAAAAACCTTCGATCATCCGTTGAGGTGAGAGTTTCGGATTTCTTTTAAATTTTCCTTTGTGGTTTTAACTCAAGAATGATTTAATTATTATTAATTAAATCTTTTTTTTCTTGAACCTCGGAGTTCGTCGACGCGACACCCTTCTGCGATGACGCGACGCCGGATACCGCGATGACGTGACGATCCCCAATTCTGCAAAGAACCCACGGACGACGACTTGATGAGGTAGGGGTTGTTGCGAATAATTCTTTTATATTCCCATGAACATTTCTTTAAAAAAAATTAAAGAACCGGATTCATAGGAACAATTTTAATTTATTAAAATTGTTGTTTCATGTGTTGTACAATTCTCCTGTGGTTATTATTCTAACGCGGAGGGTGCGGGCCAAACGAACACGGCCCGACAACCCTCCGCCGTTCTTCGTGGTTGTGCGGATTTGGCGGGTGACGAAAAAATGTGACGCAAGGGCGATTCGATGATCCCACAGTGAAGAACGGAACCCAGAAGGGGCAACGGCGTAGACGAGAAGGAAAACGGACCACCAGAGCAACTCCGGTGGCCCGTGGAAGGGGCCGGCGGCGCCCCGGCGTGCTGCTGCGGCTTCAGCTGCGACGGCGGTGGCCAGCGGACCCGCGGCAGCGCGGGTCCGTCTCGCCCGCACGGGACGCGGCAACATGTCGTGTCCGATTGAACCAACGCAGCCCCACGCAGGGCCGCGGCACCTCCAAACCGCAGGGGCGGCGCCCCGCGGCGTCCAGCTGCTCGGCCGCTCGGCCGAGCCGAGCCAGGCTGGTCCGACCGGTCGGGCCGCGCCCAGGCCGGACCGGACTGGGTCGGGTCGACCCGATTTGGGTTGACCCAGTTCGACCGACCCAGGGGGGGTCGGGTCGGGTCGGCCCGGGCACGGACCCCCCATCTTCGAACCATTTTAGGTCTTTTACCCGTAACTTGAGCTACGGGCCTCCGAACGATGCGCCGTCAGCAGCAACGCGATCCTTGGATCGAGACAGTCGTTTCGGCATATTGCACTCAAGGTTTCGGAATACTTTGGGTCAGCCGGGTTGGTTCGTACACGAAACCAACTGGGCCCTCGGAGCGGAAACGCTCATATCTTGAGCTACGGACGTCCGATTGACGTGTCGTCAGCTTTGGTGGATTCCTCTAAGTGAGACGGATCTTTTGGCTCACTCCGCCCGAGGTTTGGACGCAGGTGGAGTACGGTCGGGTTGGTTTTTCCTTAAAAACCAACCAGGCCCTTGGGACGAAAAATCCAATAACTCTCAGACCGGGCGTCTGATTGACGCGCCGTCTGCGACGTTGAGTTCCTGTTGACGATACGGAACTTTTGGATACATCAACTCTGGACCTTGTGTCAGTTGATGTATCAGCCTCTCAGCTCGTGGAGCGGACCCTCCCGAATGAGCTTGCTGTGTGCGGGAACCCTAATGCTGGCTGCGACTTCGACGACGACGACTGTGCAGAGGTCCTCAGTGGACAGTGACGATGAAGAGTGCTGGTCTTGTATCCTATGTGGGTCCCAGCGTAGATGAATCAATGAAGAGTGTTGGTCTTGTATCCTACGTGGGTCCCAACCATGCTGGTCTTGTATCCTATGTGGGTCCCAACTTAGATGATTTAGTACTGGTCTTGTATCCTATGTGGGTCCCAGCATAGATGAATCAATGAAGAGTGCTGGTCTTGTATCCTACGTGGGTCCCAGCCATGCTGTTCTTGTATCCTATGTGGGTCCCAGCTTAGATGATTCAGTGCTGGTCTTGTATCCTATGTGGGTCCCAGCGTAGATGAATCAATGAAGAGTGCTGGTCTTGTATCCTACGTGGGTCCCAGCCATGCTGGTCTTGTATCCTATGTGGGTCCCAGCTTAGATGATTCAGTTCTGGTCTTGTATCCTATGTGGGTCCCAGCGTAGATGAATCAATGAAGAGTGCTAGTCTTGTATCCTATGTGGGTCCCAGCCGTGCTGGTCTTGTATCCTATGTGGGTCCCAGCTTAGATGATTCGGTGCTGGTCTTGTATCCTATGTGGGTCCCAGCGTAGATGAATCAATGAAGAGTGCTGGTCTTGTATCCTATGTGGGTCCCAGCCGTGCTGGTCTTGTATCCTATGTGGGTCCCAGCTTAGATGATTCAGTGCTGGTCTTGTATCCTATGTGGGTCCCAGCATAGATGAATCAATGAAGACAGTTGGTCTTGTATCCTCAGTGGGTCCCAGCTTAGATGATTCAGTGTCTATATCTGATCATCCCTTCACCTTTTCAACGATGTATACCTGTGTGAGCTGAATCCTGTGTTACTCTCCTTTATGGATTGTGTTGAGCTATCCTGTGTGGATTTACTGTTTTACTCTCCTTTGTGGATTGTGTTGAGCTATCCTGTGTGGGTATACATTTTTCTTTCCTGTGTAGACTGGGTTGTGCTTGAGCTCGGACGTTGGAGCCGAGCGGGAATTGATAACTTAGGTATATGTAGGGGCATATACCTAAGCAGTGTCGGATGTTACTTCGTGATTGTAACTTTCCTTGTGGTTTATCCTTTGTGGATTTCGGGAGACCTTCAGGGTCTCGGGGTCCCTACTGAGTAGCTTATACTCACCCCTGCACGGGCTATGCCCGCACTTCGTTGTGTTGGTTGCAGACGACGGGCAGCGCTGATTGTGGTGGAGGCGTGCGGAGCAGGACGGTACCTGGAGGCCGACCACTGGGCGGGACATACTCGGAGCGGACGGCTGGACCGAGGAGCTATGGAGGCTATCTGTACCCACCCTTCAGGTGGGACTTCCAGAGGACGGCTCGATGCTGTGGGTTTTCTTTTTAGTTGCTTTTTCCCCTTTCAGTTGTACTTTACAGTTGGGCTTGTATTTCCGGCCCCTTTTACTTTCAGCACAGCTTGTTACAGTTTTTACCTAGTGTTTACTCTTTCCACTTGCTTACTCTATGATGGTTGTTTACTTTACAAAGGCAATGCCTTCCCTGTTTATTGAGATTTACCCCTTGGTGCTAGTCGCCAGCCCCTGGCCTATGGGAGGTGGGCTTGGGGTAGTCACGGCACGGGCCCCGAGGACGGGTCGTGACAATATTACTCTGAATGGTTATTGTTATTGTTTGGGGAAAGTCATTTACATTTCATATTGTAAATACCCGTAAATTTCAAGGAAATTTTTTTCTTAAATTCTTTCGGATTTTACGAGTACATAGTTTCCGACGGCACTAGATTCTAATGCCCGGTGTGCCCGAAATCAATTTTCGAAGTTTAGCTTGGGTATGTTCAGTGAACGAACAAGCAGGTTTTTCTATCTTTTGAACAGGTTCTTAGAATTGAAATCTGAGGGCACCGATGAAACCGCAGCATCGGTAATTTCTTAAGAGGACCTTTATATAAGATGCGTTTGCTCGGGAGGAGTTGTTAAAAATTGTGGATTAATAAAGAATTGAATAAAAATTGTGGAACAATTTTTATTCTTTATCCAAGTGGTTATATCCAACATGGGGTAGTTGGGGTGGGACCCACAAGCCCCTAACTACCCATGTGAGGATATTGGTGAGGTGGGGCCCACACGAACCCCACCCCTTCACATTCCTTAAAACTTCTCTAAACCCCCTCTTAATTTTTTTGTAACTCATCTTAACTTGTGAAACCTATCCTCTTCCTCTCCTCTCTCTCACTCATTAAACTTGCCAACATATCACTTCATTAATTAGACAACTCATGGTTTAATTAGTTAAGTGAATTGGATTTTGAATTTTTTAATTTGAAATGCATGTCATCGATTAATAAAATAAGGAGAAGCCTTATTTTATTTTGTTTTGGTGGGATTTTTGTGTTGAGAGAAAGGGAAGAGAGCTCTTGAGACTTGAAGAACTTAATCTCCTTTGTTGAAGAACGCCAAGACTCCGACGAAGAACATCGACTCAGCAACCCCAGATTCTTCTTCTTCTTTTTCTTCCTCTGTGGCATGGAAGGAAACAACGATGCGGGAATTCTCCAACGACATCATGCTTAGTTTTCTTCTCTCCGTGATAAAAAGAGGAGACGTCGCTTCATCCTCGGATGCTCTCCGTCGACGTCTACGAAACCTCACCATGTGACGTCGTCAACCGTGCCACCGACGTTCGTTATCATTTGTTGAGGTAGTGGTTAAGTTCAATTTTAATGGATTAAAATTGTGCTTGTTTTATCGTTGATCATCTCGTATACTTTGGCCGCTTGTTATCGAAATAATGGGAGGAGATCGGACCACACAAACACAGCTGATTCTCCTCCCCGCTTTCTTGTTGATCAACGTTGATGTTTGAGCCGAAGGCGGCGCGGTGTCGTTGCACCGCGCGGGAATGAAGAGGATCGTGGCCGGAGCAGGCCGCGGTGGTGGTGTGCGGTGCCGTCGCACCGCGCCGGTCGAGGAAGAGCCACGGCCTTAGGCCGCGGTGGTCCAGCAGGGGGCAGCCGGCCAAGCCGGCTGCCGGTGCTCCAGGAGGCGGGACCCCCACGGGTCCCACGACAGCTCACAACCGGCCAGCCTTAATGGACGGCTGTTACCCAAAGCAGGGGGGTGTGTAACCCCCCCCCCCTTTGACCTTCCTATGGTGGACCCCAACAGGGGGCCTCCGTTTCCAAAACAAAGGGGGTCGCGCCCCCTTCGCACCCCGCTCGGCTGAAAGCCGAGCCGCGGCCAGCTTCTGAGTCGGACCGCAGGTCGCGCGGGTCGGGTCGCCCACACTGGGCCGGGCCACACCCAATTGGGCCAGACCCGGACCCAGGTCGGGTCGACCCGGTTCGGGCCGGCCCATGGGGTATTGGGTCGGGTCGAACCGGGCCCATACCCCCTATTTTCGGACCAGTTTCGTTTAAACGCTCATATCTTGGGCTACGGACCTCCGATCAACGCACCATCAGTTGTGTAGGGATACTTGGATCGAGGCGGTCGTTTCAGTATATTACACTCGAGGTTTAGGCAAATTTTGGGTATAGACGGGTTGGTTTGAACCTGAAACCAACCAAGCCCTTGGAGCGGAAACACTTATAACTTTTCGACCGGACGTCCAAATGATGTGTCATCAATTACGTTGAATTAATATTAGTGATACGGTTCTTTTGGATTACTCCAATAGAGGTTTGGACGTAGATATAGTATGGTCGGGTTGGTTTTAGCTTAAAAACCAACCAGGCCCCTGGGACGGAAAAGCCAATATCTCTAAGATCGGGCGTCCGATTGACGCGCCGTCTGTCGCGTTGAGTTCCTATTGACAAGACGGAACTTTGTGATACATCAACTCTGGACTTCGTGACAGTTGATTTATCGACTCCCTTGGATCATGGAGCGGACCCTCGTGGAATCAAGCGTGCTGTGTGCGGGAACCCTAGAGCTGGTTGCGACTGCGACGACGATGGCGACTATACTTGGATCCTACGTGGGTTCGGTAGTGAGGACGACTATACTTGGATCCTACGTGGGTTCAGCAGTGAGGACGACTGTACTTGGATCCTTCGTGGGTTTGGCAGTGATGATGACTGTACTTGGATCCTACATGGGTTCGGTAGCGACAACTTCTGTACTTGGATCCTACGTGGGTTCGACAGAGGAGATGATTCAGAGGCTACATCTGTCATCTCCACCCCTCTTCGTGAGTAGTATACCTGTGTGAGCTGAGCCTTGACTTTCAATCATTATCTTCGATATGATTGTTTTCTTTCTGGTGTGGACTGAGTTGTACTTTCCTGTGTGGACTGAGTTGTACTTTCCTGTGTGGACTGGTTTGAACTTGGGGTTGGGAGTTGGAGCCGAACTGGAATTGATGACTTAGGTATATGTATGGGCATATACCTAAGTAGTTTTGGTTGATAATTCGTGTTTGTCTTATTCCTTTGTGGATTCTAGGAGACCTTTGGTAGTCCCGGGGTCCCTACTGAGTATCGTATACTCACCCCTACATGGGTCATGCACGCACTACGTTGTGTTGTATGCAGACGACGGATAGCACTAATCGTGGTTGAGACTTGTGGAGCGGGACGGTACCTAGAGGTGGACTACTTGATGGGACGTACTCAGAGTGGACGGCCAGACCCGAGGAGCCGACGAGACTATTTGTACCCACCATTTAGGTGGGAATTCTAGAGGACATCACAATGGTTTTTACTTTACTTTATAGCTGTTGTACTTCACTTTTCTCAGTTTTACTGTACTTTCAGTTGGGTTTGTATACTGGCTCATTTGCTTTCCAACACTTACTTTTGTACTCAGTTTACTTAGTTTTTACTTCATCTTGCATACTCTGTTGTGATTGACTTCTTATATAAAGTAAATTCCTTCCCTTTTATCAGGATTTACACCTTTGGTGCTAGTCACCATCCCCTGGACTATGGAAGGCGGGCTTGGGGTAGTCACGACACGGGCACCGATGATGGGTCGTGACAAATTGGTATTAGAGGAGTCGGTTCTACTACAGAACTCAGGACTCTGATAATTTCTTCTATATGAAGCAATAATGTTTAGAGAATTGAGTGTGGTTATCAGTCCAGGGAGTCCAGTTTTGGTGCGGCGGCTGACGTATCCGTACACCAGGACCCTGACTTCTGATTTCTGACTCAGTGCACAAAAACATTGATTGTGTGTGTTTTAAAAGTTTTCTTTGTGATTACTTTGTGTCATCTTTCCAGGTATAATGTATTAATCATGGCACACCTGTTTCTTTTCAGGATGGTCCCACGATGGCCATCAGTTAGGTTCCGAGATTTGTGCGAGATGAATTCCCACCGAGCGATGAGGCCTCAGTGCAGGTCCCCATTACAGCAGAGGCACTGGCGGTACCACTACCCGCCTAGCCACCAATGCCACCAGCCCCAGCAGCTGAGAGTTCACTTCGCCTAATTGCACTGCATGAGTTTCAGCATCAGAGGTTGCCCAGGTTCCATGGAGAGACGGACCCTCAGGAGGCCGAGGATTGGCTGGAGGCTGTTGTCCGAGTCTTCAGATTGGTAGGGACACTAGCAGATCTTATGGTGATCCTTGCGTCGAGTCTCCGGCACGCAGAAGCAGGTAGATGGTGGATCCTGATGCTCTAGGTTCACGATGAGCCATCATTAATTTGGAAGGACTTAGATGGCCTCTTCCGCTCAGAGTTTGTTCCATTCACCCTCTGTGCGGTGCACATCCAGGAGTTACTATAGCTATGGAAGGGCAGCATGACAGTAGCCTAGTACTCGGCGAGATTTACTGATCTTTTGTTCTACTCCACGGACATGGTACATGACCCATTCTTCTGGGCTCGGACCATCGAGCAGGGACTGAGGCATGATATCATGGCTTCGATGATCTCCCTCAACATTCTGACGCAGGCAGGAGTACTGGAGCGAGCCCTTCTTGTAGAGATATTTCTTGTTGAGCCTACACCAGCAGCAAGGCCTACCGCAGGGCAACACGTAGCGGAGTCTTCTGCATCCGGCAGTAGACAGATGTCACAGAGGTCCAAGAAGACCATACCATCAGGTGGGCGACCTCAGGATACTAGTTCGAAGGTGCGGGGTACACGCAGCAGAGCCAGTCATATGAGAGGCAGATAGTGCTATGCATGCGGCGGGCAGGGCCACATGGCTCGTGACTACTCGACCCGCCATGCATAGGAGTAGCATAAGGTTGAGGGACCACCTAGGAAAAGGCAGAGGTTCGACCGTGGTAGTCCACAGGGAGAAGGTGGACGAGGTAGAGGAGACGGCCGAGGAGCAGGTGGTGGACGATGCTTCGGGGCTCTACCACCACCATAACCAGGAGGTCCACCCTGACCACAAGGAGCTGGCGGACAGAGGCAGGCTCAGCTTCAGGCAGTGGATGCCTACGACCATGGTGCACCTGAGATGATTTGAGGTACTATCTATGTCTACCCACCCTTGCTACAGTTCGTATAGATACAGGAGCGAGTCATTATTTTATTGTCGCTGCCCTTGTTCGAAGCTCGAATATTCTGACAGAGTCGTTGGCTCGATCCTTATGGCTAGAGACTCCTACAGGAGCAGACTTGAGGATTAGAAACTGGTTCCGACAGTGTGAGCTTACTCTAGGAGGTGAGAGTTTCGGCTGGGATCTTCTTGTAGCGGCATCGAGGCCTTACGACGTCATCTTGGGCATGGATTGGTTATCTACGGTCCATGCTCAGATCGACTATATTAGTCGCAAGGTGCGGTGTGTCCGCACTGATGGGAGAAAGTTTACCTTCACCGGTGAGAAGGGAGCCTTTGCAGCATAGGAAGGACTCACGTAGAGGAGAGGACAGCCGATCACCCATCAGTTGGCTAGTCTCATCCTAGGAGCAGTTGATGTGCAGAGTCTGAGTTTTCCTATTGTGGTGGATCAGTATGCAGACGTTTTTCCTGACGACGTTCCAAGACTACCTCCTGGCAGAGAGGTAGACTTCTATATTGACCTGTACCCCGGGATAGCCCCGATATCTACTCCATCATATCGGATGGCTCCCACTGAGCTTCGAGAGCTACGGGTACAACTGGAGGACTTGGAGGTCAAGGGATTCATCCCACCCAGTGTTTCACCCTGGGTTTCCCTGATTTTGTTCGTCAAGAAGGCATACGGGAGCTTGCGACTGTGTTTCGACTACCGTCGCCAGAACCAGGTGACCAAGAAGAAAAAGTATCCACTTCCGAGGATTGACAACCTCTTCGATCAGCTCAAGGGAGAACTATAGACCTCAGCTCAGGCTATCATTAGATTAGAGTTCGAGACGAGGATGTGTAGAAGACGGCCTTCAGGTGTCGGTATGGCCACTATGAGTTCTTGGTTATGCCTTTCGGAATAACCAACGCTCCAGAAGTGTTCATGAGTCTCATGAATAGGATCTTCTAGCCTTACCTCGATCGTTTTGTCATAGTCTTCATCGACGACATTTTGATTTACTCGACTACTGAGGAGGAGCACACCTACCACTTGTGGGTTGTACTGGATACACTCTGAGAGCACCAGCTTTATGGTAAGCTCTCGAAGTGTCATTTTTGGATTTGATAGGTCCAGTTCTAGGGGCATGTCATCTCTGAGGTGGGAGTTGCAGTGGATCCTGCGAAGATCGAGGCAGTACTAGCTTGGGAGCCACCCAGGAGCGTGACAGAGGTGCGGAGTTTCCTAGGTCTGGCTGGGTACTATAGGATATTTGTGACAGACTTCTCCAGAGTTGCAGCACCACTTTCAGCTTTTACGAAGAAGGGAAAACCCTTCGTGTGGTCAGATAGATGTCAGCAGAGCTTCCAGGAGATGAGATAGAGATTGACTAGTGCACCCATCTTGAGGCTACCGGAGGAGGGCATAGGGTGCGTAGTTTACTGTGATGCATCAGGGGCTGGAATCGGGTGTGTCCTAATGCAGGAGCGGGCAGTGATCGGTTACGGTTCACGACAGTTGAGGCAGCATAAGCAGAACTATGCTACCCATGACCTGGAGTTAGTAGCAGTGGTCTTCGCCTTGAAGATGTGGTGACACTATCTGATGGGAGAGTGCTTTACAGTCTACTCTGACCACCAGAGTCTCAGGTACATCTTCTCGCAGAAGGAACCGAACCAAAGACAGTGGCGATGGCTTGATTTCCTCTAGGACTATGACTTTGAGATAGTCTATACTTTTGGGAAGGGGAACGTAGTAGTTGATGCTCTCAACGGGAGGTTGAGAATTCAGATACTTGGAGAGGAGACAGAGCAGTTAGCCGCTTTTCATATATCCTTCGTGGATAGAGATGGGGAAGCCTTCCTACAGTCCCTCACAGTCACCCCTCCACTACTTCAGCGGGTCAGAGAGGCACAGCGTGGGGACTTTGACTGTGAGGTGTGACGTGCTCAGATATCCTCAGGGCTGGCACCCAATGGATTCTCTAAAGGCGGGGAGCATGTCATCCTCTTCAAGGGACGTACCATGGTACCAGTTGCATTGTAGGAGGAGGTGCTGAGAGAGTTTCACACTTTCCCATTGACGGTACATCAAGGTGTAGTGAAGATGTACCAGGATCTCAGACGACAGCACTGGTGGCCAGGTATGAAGAAGGTTGTGGCAGAGTTCGTTTCTCAATGCCTCACCTTTCAGTAGGTGAAGGCATAGCACCAGGTGCCAGCATGCTTGGTACATCCCTTAGAGGTCCCAGAGTGGAAGTGGGATGGGATATCCATGGATTTCCTGACAGGACTTCCACATACATCCAGAGGACACGACTCCATCTGGGTGATTGTCGACCGACTCACCAAGTCGGCCCACTTCCTACCTATCAGAGAGAAGGGCTCAGTAGAGAGCTTGTGACACCTCTACGTTCAATAGATTGTACGGCTTCATGGTGTGACATAGACTATCATCTCCGATCGAGATGCTCGCTTTTCTTCCCGGCTTTAGAAGGGGTTTTAGGAGGCGTTTGGGACGCAGCTACACTTGATCACCACCTTTCATCCTTAGATGGATGTCCAGATGGAGAGGAACATTCAGACACTCGAGGACATGCTACGTGCATGTGTCCTTGACTTTGGTCATAGCTGGGAGGATCACCTACCCTTGGTAGAGTTTTCATACAACAACAGCTACCACTCTACCATCGGGATGGCACCATACGAGGCACTGTATGACCGACCTTGCAGATCACCTCTGTACGGGACTGACCCTGGGGAGTCAGCACACATAGGACCAGAGATGGTTCAGGCTATGACAGAGAAGGTGCAGATCATCCAGGAGTGGATAAGGACTGCACAGAGACGATAGAAGTCCTATGCTGATAGGAGGCGGAGACCACTAGAGTTCAAGTATGGTGACCACGTTTTCTTACGGGTCTCACCTCGATGTGGATTACGGAGATTTGGTCGGGGAGACAAGTTATATTCGTGCTTCATTGGACCATTTTAGGTTCTCAGCAGGATAGGCGAGGTGTCTTATTGCCTGGATCTTCCACCTCAGTTTCACCGGGTGCATGACGTCTTCCACGTATCTCAATACAGGAGATACGTGCATGACCCGATGCATATCATCGACCATGGGGAGCTGGACATCGATGACAGGGTGATATTTGCGGAGGTTCCAGTGGAGATCGAGGATCGACAGGAGTGGGTCCTATGTGGATGGTCGATTCCTCTAGTGTGCATCAAGTGGCAGCACGGGAACCTCCAGGAGAGCACATGGGAGCGGGAGGCTCAGACGCATGCATAGTACCCTCATTTGTTTCCCTAGTTTATGATGTAGCTTTACGGAGACGTAAATCCCTGATGTGGGAGTAATTTAAAGACCCTTAAATTTCAAGGAAAATTTGTTCTTAAATTCTTTGGGATTTTACGAGTACTCAATTTTTTACGGCACCTGATTCCGAGGCCCGGTGTGCCCAGAATCAATTTCCGAAGTTTAGCTTAGGTACGTTCAGTGAACGAATGAGCAGGTTTTTCTATCTTTTGAACCGATGCTCGGAATTGAAATCTGAGGGAATCGATGAAACCGTAGCGTCGGTAATTGCTTAAGAGGACCTTTACCGAAGAGGCATTTTCTTGGGAGGAGTTGTTAAAAATTGTGGATTAATAAAGAATTGAATAAAAATTGTGGAACAATTTTTAGTCTTTATCCAAGTAGTTGTATCCAACATGGGGTAGTTGGGGTGGGACCCACAAGCCCCTAACTACCCATGTGAGGATATTGGTGAGGTAGGTCCCACACGAACCCCACCCCTTCACATTCCTTAAAACTTTTCTAAACCCCCTCTTAATTTTTTTGTAACTCATCTTAACTTGTGAAACCTATCCTCTTCTTCTCCTCTCTCTCCCTCATTAAAATTTCCAACATATCACTTCATTAATTAGACAACTCATTGTTTAATTAATTAAGTGAATTGGATTTTGAATTTTGTAATTTAAAATGCATGTCATGGATTAATAAAATAAGGATAAGCCTTATTTTATTTTGTTTTGGTGGGCTTGTTGTGTTGAGAGAAAGGGAAGAGAGCTTTTGAGTCTTGAAGAACTTTATATCCTTTGTTGAAGAACGCCAAGACTCCGACGAAGAACATCGACTCAGCGACCCCAGATTCTTCTTCTTTTTCTTCCTCCACGGCAAGGAGGGAAACAACGATGCAGGAGTTCGCCAACGACGTCACGCTTTGTTTTATTCTCTCCATGATAAAAAGAGGAGACGTCGCTTCCTCCTCGGACGCTCTCTGTCAACGTCTACAAAACCTCACCACGTGATGTCGTCAATCGTGACACCGACATTCGTCATTGTTTGCTGAGGTAGGTGTTAAGTTCAATTTTAATGAATTAAAATTGTGCTTGTTTTATCGTTGAGCATCTCATATACTTTGATAGCTTGTTATCAAAATAATGGGAGGAGATCAGACCGCACAAACACGGCCGATTCTCCTCCCCGCTTTCTTGTTGATCAACGTTGACGTTTGAGGAAAAGGCGGCGTGGTGCCGTTGCACCGTGCGGTAATGAAGACGACCGCGGCCGGAGCGGGCCGCGGCGGTGGTGCGCGGCCCCGTCGCACCGCGCCGGTGAGGCCGAAGGGACCACGGCCGGAGCGGACCGCTGCAGAGGTGCGTGGCGCCATCGCGCCGTGCCGGAGAAACCAAGGGAGGCCGCGGCTGGAGCGGGCCACGGCGGAGGGGCGGGGCACCGTCGCGCCGTGCCAGTCAAAGAAGAGTCGGGGCCTTAGGTCACGTCAGTCCAGCAGGGGGCGTCCGGCCAAGCCGGACGCCAGCGCTCTAGGAAGCGGGACCCCGCGAGTCCCACGGCAGCTCACAACCATCCGGTCTTAATGGTCGGCCGTTACCCGAAGAAGGGGGGTGTGTAACCCCCCCCCCCCTGACCTGACTAGGGCGGACCCCACTAGGGGGCCGCCCTTTCCTAAACAAAGGGGGTTATGCCCCCTTCGAACCCCGCTCGGCCGAGAGCCGAGCCGTGTCCGGCTTCCGTGCCGGACCGCAGGCCGCGCGGGCCGGGACGCCCGTGCCCGGCCGGGCCGCCAGCACCGAGTCGGGATGCACCAGCCGGGCCGGCCCACGCCCAATCGGGCCGGACCCGAGTCGGGTCGACCCGGTTCAGGCCGACCTAGGGGATATTGGGCCGGGTCGGACCAGGCCCAGACCCCCTATTTTCGAACCAGGTTCGTTCAAACGCCCATATATTGGGCTAAGGACCTTCGATCAACGCACCATCAGTTGCGTAGGGATCCTTGGATCAAGAGGGTCGTTTCGATATATTACACTCGAGGTTTAGGCGATGTTTCGGTATGGCTGGGTTTGTTCGAACCCGAAACCAACCTGGCCCTTGGAGCGGAAATGCTTATAACTTATCGACCGGATGTCTGAATGATGTGCCGTCAATTACGTTGAATTACTCTTAGTGAGACGGTTCTTTTGGCTTACTCCACTCAAGGTTTGGACACAGCTAGAGTACGTTCGGGTTGGTTTTAGCTTAAAAACCAACCGGGCCCCTGGGATGGAAAAACCACTATCTCTCAAACCGGGCGTCCGATTGATGCATCGTCTGTCGCGTTGAGTTCCTATTGACGAGACGGAACTTTGTGGTACGTCAAATCTGGACTTCGTGAAAGTTGACGTATCGACCCCCTTGGCTCGTGGAGCGAACCCTCCCGGAATCAAGCGTGTTGTGTGCGGGAACCATAGAGATGGCTGCGACTGCGACGACGATGACGACTGTGACACCCCAAGATTTCATAGTATGTTACTTCTTCAAAATAATTCAATAACTTGCACTACACGCAACACTGAGTTCAAGCGCACCATGACTTACCAAACAAGTCGTTCAAAAGATGTTATTAATAGTATTAACTAAATTTTGAACTTTATATGATCCTTATAATTTTAGAATCCATATTATTAGTTTCTTAGACATAATGTAAGAACAAATTCATTTTTCCAGACAAAAGAAGTAATTTTCAAAAATGAACTTTTACCAACTTTTAATAGTGAACCCTTTTAAATCCAATATTTTAAACTTTTATATATTAAATTTGACTAAATAACTTTATTCTTTAGAATGGGGACATCAAAAATTTACAATGTAACACCCCAAGCTTTCACGGTACGCTTCTCTTTGAATAATACAGCAGCGTGTGTTGTACGCAACTTCGAGTTCTAACACACACTACAACCAATCAAACTAGCCGTTATGAATAGTAATACCTACTTTTTAAAATTTTATAAATTTTATTGCTCAAAATGGACTTCATTTTTGGATTTGTAATATCGAATTTAGCCTAGGGTGAAATTTTGGTACTTTTCGTATAACTTTTATATTTTGATGAATAGTAAAAATTAATAAATATTAATTAAAAACAACTTTTTTAATCAAAATAATTAATAGTGATAAATTATGAGTTTGTGTGTTTTTAAAGTATATTTAGAATATATTTTTACCATTTAATACAATTTTGGGCATTGGACATAATTTCACAATTAAACCGGACATAAACAAGTATCGATCTTTTGATAGTTATTATATCTTTAAAACACGCTTTTTGTTTTGACAGCGGGAATTAATTTTAAATTAATTTATGCCACTTCTGTGTTTTGAATTTGTAAAAATAGATTCCATATTTGGAATCAAGATGTCCAAATTGTGTAAATAGGTAACTTTTATTTTGGACATTTTGAATAATTACTTCAGTAAATATTTTATTTACCATGGTTAAAGGGTAAATTCGGTAAATATTTTATTTACCATGGTTAAAGGGTAAATTCAGTAAATAAGGGTTAAAAAATAATATTATAATAATAATAAATTACTCTAAAATGTGTCCTAACCTTATTGGTGGATACATCTCCGACCATGGGCATCTTTGGGTCGATTTTGGGACCCCATGGAGCCACTTATAGGTGATAGGGACACTTTATATTAATTAAGTTAAAGTGAATACAAAAATGACATAAGATTATATCTTTTAGAAAAACAATTTTTACATAGGGTTATATATGTTATATTTTCGATTATAAATATTAATTATAAATCTAAAAATACTTCATACATAATGGTATTTTATTTATAATTTTTAGACATTGAAAAAGTAAAAATATATATGACACAATAATGATGCAGTATTTTCCTTATTAATGATAGAATCAAATAATTAATATTATAAATGTTAAAATAATTATAATTTGAAAGTTTTGATGACATAAACGAATTTTATTGGTTAATATGACATGTTATTATTTCTTAAATGAATTTGGTTCTAATTAATAAAGTTGTTAAGACTTTAACAGAAATCAATTATTGAGTAGTGTCAAAATTGACATAAATGAGTTTTTAAAACAAATATTATATTATTAATTTATATTCTATTCCTAAAAATCTAAGGTTAGGCCAAGATACTTATATCATGATAGGTGTATCATTAATGGACCACTTGGGGGTCGCTTGGAGGTATATAGTAAGTTTATTAACTATATAATATCAAAATACAAAGTGGCATGGTAAGTGTCAAACTAATTAACTAAGAGTTAAAACTAAAAGATAAGGTTAATATAATGACCCAAACCTGTCTAAATTCTATTGGTTGAATGGTTTTAGACCCATCCCCACCTTAACATTTAAATAATCCACTTTGTATCCATTATAAACCGAATTTGAATTATATTATAAAAATAATATTTCTATATTTTTCTAAAGAGCCCCTCCTCCCCCTTATAAAAGGACACCACTTCTAACCAATTCCTCACACCTCTCAAGAATTTTGGCTCATACAAACTCTTCCCAATTAAGCTCCCTACATACCTATCCTACTTTTAGAATCATTAACTTAGGAAGAAGTCAATTCAAGAGTTCTTTTTGGTTCAAACCAAAGGGAGTTACCCAAATTAAAGGTAACGATTTCTCTTAGCTTCTTTTCTTTTATTTTACTTCTCCAGCCCCTAAACTCTTATTATTATTTTCTTTTGTAATAAAACCAGTATCATAAATATACTAGGATATTGTTATTAGAATTATTATAACTACACTTATACACACATCCATCTAATGGGTGAAGAACATAATGTTTCTGTGGATGGAAACCAAACGCCTCACGAAGCGATGATTGTTCAATTATCTCTTACCACCTCCCATGGTGGCCATTATTATGGAACTATAATTAAATATGATATTAATGAAATTTATTTTATATATAAGCTTCTGTAATTCCATTTTATATCATACCATTATTCTTTCCATGTTGTATATATATACTATAATTTCATTTGAGTAAGTGCGGACTACCGCCCCCTCAAAGTGATATAACTCGTTCATACCATACATGGAACGTATAAAGGATGGTGTTAATGAACTTAAGTAACACATATAAGATATTATATTATACTGTAATAATTATATACCTATGTATCATTTGGTTTTTATTCTTTTTAAAATGAAAAATGAAATAGAAGTAGTGTTCGTGCGTACGTACGGATTACCGTCTCCACGAACACGATGAGATTAATTTCCCCATCATATCCATTCAAGAATAATTATCTTTTTATGATTAAAAGTAATTTTTAAGGACTTGATATCATTCTGGATATGAATAAGATACGACCTATCCATAACAAATATGGCTTACGTAACGAAGCATATAAAGGAAAACGAATCAGTTAACACCCAAAACCACGATAATACTAAAATATTATGAACAAAGCAATATTAAACGATCATTTATGATATCATATTTATGTATATGATTCTTTTATAATTTAATAACAATTATTTAACTATTATACAAGATTTTAACCTACCCTCGACCAAGGAAAATTACAAGGTAAGGGGTTTTCATCTCACTCTTTATTCCCATGAGATTCATGTCATATTGCCACTATTACCTTTTGTGTGGTGTATGTACTTCCCATAATTGTATTATTTATGTAATACACTTTAATTTATGTGTATTTACATATTCATTGTATGATATCTCTTTCATGGGTTGTATGCTTCGTAAGTTACCAAATTGGTAAGGGTTAATTCCTCAATCTCATTATTATCTGAGATTGTTTATGTGTAAGTATCTATTGGGATATTTTTATCATCCATGTCCATGTTTTATGAAAGAGTTTTCAAATGGAGTATTTTAAGGGAATTTTTACTAAAAAAACATTTCAAATGTTTTAAATATTTATTCTTCTAAATATTTCTATTTAATGTCCATGTCTTCAAAATGCTTTTTAATGATTTATTTATATGGACATAAATTTTTTTAAAATGTTAATTCCTTTCAAAAGTTTCAAATTGGTATGGGACACTTTGATTCAAAAATGTCTTTAAATGACTTATTTTCTAAATTGTGTGACTTTCAAATGTTTTCATGAAAAAGGGGTATTTCTCTCAAAAAGTTTTAGAAATCATTTTCATCTATGTCAAAATTCTTTAATGGATTTTAAACTTTTTTTGAAGTTGAATTATCATGATACAAATCTTCCATATTGTGTTGAAGTTTTTGTGATATGTTTGACTGTGGATGTGTTATTTTTATACCCTTCATGGTTTATGGAGAAAGTATTTACATTTCATATACTAGTTTTAATACGAATGTTTATGTTATGTTTAAACCTGTTCGTATGAGGAATGCATTGGAATTAGTAAGTGATGGGTGGATCCCACTATAGCTCCTCGATGCATCGGTAGGTCTCATGAGACAAACTAGTGTCTTGGCACTAGGCCTTGACAAAATCTTAGTTGTAGTCTTGGCACGAGGCCTTGGCTACGTGGTGATGATAGTCTGGCATTATGCATTCCATCATTATGAAAGTGGTTATTGATATTGCATGTGATTATTCGACTAGTAGAATATACATGCAAGTAAGTAAATTGCATTATTTTATTTTTTATCTTTTCCATATTATGATGAAGTTCATGTTTAAAAGGATTTTGTTATAATTATAAATTACCTTAAATTTTTATGTTTATTTATGAATGTTTCTGCTGTATTGCTTACCCTTACTGAGCGTTTGAGCTCACCCCTTTCTATGTTTTATTTTTTCTAGGATTCCAAAAAGTGTATTGTGATTGATATGTAGGGTTAAGCCAAGGTAATAATGGAGTTCATAAAGATTATTTATGTTGTTTTGTATGTCTTAAAGTGCAATGTAATATTCATGTATTTAATCTATTTTCCAAGACTGCTAAACTGATTGGTCCTTCGGGACTTCATTCCTTGTAATCATGCCAATGTATTAAAATAATGCACCGACTCTGGGTAACTAGGGTCGGGGCGTTACAGTTGGTATCATAGGAAGTTTAGTACAAACATTGGAAGATAGATTTAGATAAACTCTGATTAGAGAACATAGACCTAAGATGGACTTTGAGGATTAGTATAGAAGAACTTCCTAGAATTTTGGTATTGTAGAGATTTTGTGAGTTTCCCGAGAAATACAACCCTGTCTGGATACGAGCAGGTAGAGGCGTCTCTGGCACAGATGTACTTAGGGGTAAAACCTGAAAACACCGCTTTGAGCTAGACTCGAATGGGAACTGGTGCACGACAACGGGCCTTGCTGCACTCTTGGTTACAACACTCCCAGGGGATATGCTTAGGATAATTCTCATTTTCTTTACAAACCATTATGAAGGGTTTATGAGTATATAATTCCTCAAAGAAGACATTTTTATGATTATGGATTATATCCATAAACTGTTTAATTTATGTTAAGTGTTTTACAAGTTTGGGATTATGTATTTCTATTCACAAACTAATCTAGTGTATTCCATTTTTTAGAAATGGCACCCAGTAGAAAGAATGAGAACCCCAACAATACGCATGATCTAAAGAGTAAGAAAGATCATATCTTTCATGGTCTTAAGCCATAATTTAGAAGTAAAATAGTCTCCCACGTATTATCATCATATGAAGAAATAGTATCATGTGTTTATATGATAAGTAAAGAATTCTTGGAGTCCTATGGCTTTGAAGGGAATCCAGAGAAGGAAAGGATGTTAGAGAGAAGGAAAAATAAAGGGAATAAAGTAAAGAATAACTTTCTCATATGTGATAACTGTGGGAAGAAACACTCTGGAACTTTCCTAAAATGAATGAGAGTTTGTTATAAGTGTGGAGAAATAGGACACCATGTACGTGACTGCAAGGGTAAGAAAAAGGTTTCAAATGTACAATGCTTCATCTGCAAGGAGTTGGGGCACTACGCGAACCAATGTCTAAATCATCAGAGTATGCCCCAAATGATGCTATTGGATAATAATCAAGTTATGATACTACCACAGATGAGGAGGAATGACTAGAGTTCTTATGTTGTTATTAGTGAATTATGTCATTTGAGTGTTGTATCAACAATGTACTGGTTATAATAATTACGGAGTATATAAGTATTATACTGCAGTACTATTTCATTAAGGACTTGAGATTGTGTAGAACCAAGAAAAGTGGCTCAATAGTAGGTTAAATTTTTGGATAATATATGGTTAAGAGAAAGATAAAACATAATATGATTCTGATAATGAGGTAGTGATTTTGGAATAAGATATGGTTGATTTGAATAAATTATATTGGATATTCTTAACTACCTTGAAACTGATTAATGATTTCTATTCCCATCATTGTTGGAGTTTACAACATTTTTGGATAGAAGGAGTATATCCATTATTCTATAAGGAATAAGGGATCATGAATGTAATCATTAAGTTTTTATGGTAATTCCGGATGTTGCGGTGTTTTAAAAGAATACATGATGAAGGTGTTCACATGTTATTACGCGGAAAAAAGGATCTTCATTGTGTTTACCTTCCTTATAAATTTTGGACTATGAGTTTGGATAGAAGTATTTTGGATAATTATAGTTGGAGATTAATTTTGGATTTCCATAAAAGGACAACCTAGAGGTTGGGCAGCAACCCATCGTGACCAACAAGGTCGTGAGACTTGAACTCGCAACTGAAGGGTGACAAGGGTGTATCACCTACCACTAGCCCACGAGATGTCCTAGATTAAATAATGTAGTTTATTTTAAGAAGGTATAGTAGATGAATTATAAATTCATTTTTTTACCCCAAAATAATAGGATAAATAGAATATATTTTTTTATGTTCTATTATCTTTTAGAGTGAAAGATGAGTTTGTGGTAGAAATTAGTTAAAGGATGGAACTCTACTTGTCAAGTATATATTTTTCTTCTCCTATTATTATATAAAGAAATTAATTCTTATACTTTATTGAAGGAATATTAAAACCAAAAATGTGTTATCCTAATACCTAATGTTTTGTTGAACCAATGGTATTTTAAGTCATCATAAATTGATGAATTTAAGGACCTCAATTTTAAACTTGTTTGTGATTGATGACCTCAATCACTACCTTTAAATATTTATGTTTTTCCTCAAATTATATTTCTCTAATTTCCACCAATGTTCTTCTAATTGAGATCATAATTTGGTGGTGACCCTTTCATTTCTCTTTTCCTCTTATTAAGACTAAATTTTATTAACCAAATTTCTGATGTGGGTTTTCCCACAAAGATATTTTCTATTCTCAACCTTTATTTTCAAAGAACAATATCAAATTTTGAGGATGCAATTTATTAAAGGAGGGAAGAATGTGACACCCCAAGATTTTGATAGTGTGTTACTTCTTCAAAATAATTCAATAACTTGCACTACACACAACACTGAGTTCAAGTGCACCATGACTTACCAAACAAGCCGTTCAAAAGAGGTTATGAATAGTATTAACTAAATTTTGAACTTTATATAATACTTATAATTTTAGAATCCATATTATTAGTTTCTTAGACATAATGTAAGAACAAATTCATTTTTCCAGACAAAATAAGTAATTTTCAAAAATGCACTTTTACCAACTTTTAATAGTGAACCCTTTTAAATCTAATATTTTAAACTTTTATATATTCAATTTGACTAAATAAATTTATTATTTAGTATAGGGACATCAAAAATTTACAATGTAACACCCCAAGCTTCCACGGTATGATTCTCTTTGAATAATACAGCAGTGTGTGTTGTACGCAACTTCGAGTTCTAACACACACTACAACCAATCAAACTAGCCATTATGAATAGTAATACCTAATTTTTGAAATTTTATAAATTTTATCTCTCAAAACAGACTTCATTTTTGGATTCGGAATATCGAATTTAGCCTAGGGTGAAATTTTTGTACTTTTTGGATAACTTTTATATTTTAATGAATAGTAAAAATTAATAAATTTTAATTAAAAACAACTTTTTTAATCAAAATAATTAATAGTGATAAATTATGAATTTGTGGGGTTTTAAAGTATATTTATAATATATTTTTACAATTTAATACAATGTTGGGCATTGGACATAACTTCACAACTAAACTGGACATAAACAAGTATCAATCTTTTGATAGTTATTATATCTTAAAAACACGCTTTTTGTTTTGACAGCAGGAATTAATTTTAAATTAATTTCTGCCACTTATGTGTTTTGAATTTGGAAAAATGGATTCCATATTTGGAATCAGGATGTCCAAATTTTGTAAATAGGTAACTTTTATTTTTATACATTTTGAATAATTACTTCGGTAAATATTTTATTTATCATGGTTAAAGGGTTAATTCAGTAAATAAGGGTTAAAAAATAATATTATAATAATAATAAATTACCTTCAAACGTGTCCTACCTTTATTTGTGGAAACATTTCAGACCATGGGCATATTTCGGTCGATTTTGGGACCCCATGGAGCCACTTTTAGGTGATAGGGACACTTTATATTAATTAAGTTAAAGTGAATACAAAAATGGCATAAGCTTATATCTTTCAGAAAAACAATTTTTACATAGGGTTATATATGTTATATTTTCGATTATAAATATTCATTAGAAAGATAAAAATATTTCCTACATAATTATATTTTATTTATAATTTTTAGACATTTAAAAATTACAAATATATATGACACAATAATGATGCAGTATTTTCCTTATTAATGAAAGAATGAAATAATTGATATTATAAATGTTAAAATAAATATAATTTGAAAGTTTTGATGACATAAAAGAATTTTATTGGTTAATATGACATGTTAGTATTTCTTAAATGAATTTGGTTTGAATTAATAAAGTTTTTAAGACTTTAACAAAAATCAATTATTGAGTAGAGTCAAAATTGACATAAATGAGTTTTTAAAACAAATATTATATTATTAATTTATATTCTATTCCTAAAAATCTATGGTTCGGACAAGAGACTTATATCATGATATTTGTATCATTAATTGAACACTTGGGGGTCTCTTGGAGGTATATATTATGTTTATTAACTATATAATAAAAAAATACAAAGTGACATGGTAAGTGTCAAACTAATTAACTAAGAGTTAAAACTAAAAGATAAGGTTAATATAATGACCCAAACCTGTCTAAATTCTATTGGTTGAGTGGTTTTAGACCCATACCCACCTTAACCTTTAAATAATCCACTTTGGATCCATTATAAACCGAATATGAATTTATTATAAAATAATATTTCTAGATTTTCCTAAAGAGACCCTCCTCCCCCTTATAAAAGGACACCACTTCTAACCAATTCCTCACACCTCTCAAGAATTTTGGCTCATACAAACTCTTCCCAATTAAGCTCCCTACATACCTATCCTACTTTTAGAATCATTAACTTAAGAAGAAGTCAATTCAAGAGTTCTTTTTGGTTCAAACCAAAGGGAGTTACCCAAATTAAAGGTAACGATTTCTCTTAGCTTCTTTTCTTTTATTTTACTTCTCCAGCCCCTAAACTCTTATTATTATTTTCTTTTGTAACAAAACCAGTATTATAAATATACTAGGATATTTTTATTAGAATTATTATAACTACACTTATACACACATCTATCTAATGGGTGAAGAACATAATGTTTCTGTGGATGGAAACCAAACGCCTCACGAAGCGATGATTGTTCAATTATCTCCTACCACCTCCCATGGTGGCCATTATGATGGAACTATAATTAAAAATGATATTTATGATATTTATTTTATATATAAGCTTCTATAATTCCATTTTATATCATGCCATTATTCGTTTCATGTTGTACATATATACGATAATTTCATTTGAGGAAGTGTGGACTACCACCCCCTCAAAGTGATATAACTCGTTCATACCATACATGGAATGTATAAAGGATGGTGTTAATGAACTTAAGTAACACATATAAGATATTATATTATACTGTAATAATTATATACTTATGTATCATTTGGTTTTTATTCCTTTTAAAATGGAAGTAGCATTCGTGCGTACGTACGGATTACCGTCTCCACAAACACGATGAGATTCATTTCCCCATCATATCCATTCAAGAATAATTATCATTTGATGATTAAAATTGATGTTTAAGGACTTTATATCATTCTGGATATGAATAAGATACAACCTATCCATAACAAACATGGCTTACGTAATGAAGCATATAAAGGAAAACGAATCAGTTAACACCCACATCGACGATAATACTAAAATATTATTAACAAAGCAATATTTAAAGATCATATATGATATCATATTTATGTATATGATTCTTTTATAATTTAATAACAATTATTTAACTATTATACAGGATGTTAACCTACCCTCGACCATGGAAAAGCACAAGGTAAGGGGTTTTCATCTCACTCTTTATTCCCGTGAGATTCATGTCATATTGCCACTATTACATTTTGTGTGGTGTATATACTTCCCATAATTGTATTCTTTATGTAATAAACTTTAATTTATGTGTATTTACATATTAATTGTATGATATATCTTTCATGGGGTGCATGCTTCGTAAGTTACCAAATTGGAAAGGGTTAATTCCTCAATCTCATTATTATCCGAGATTGTTTATGTGTAAGTATCTACTGGGACATTTTTATCATCCATGTCAATGTTTTATGAAAGAGTTTTCAAATGGAGTATTTTAAGAGACTTTTTACTAAAACAACATTTCAAATGTTTTAAATATTTATTCTTCTAAATCTTTCTCTTTAATGTCCATGTCTTCAAAATGGTTTTTAAGGATTTATTTATATGGACATGAATGTTTTTAAAATGTTAATTCATTTCAAAAGTTTCAAAGTGGTATGGGACACTTTGATTCAAAAATGTCTTTAAATGACTTATTTTATAAATTGTGTGACTTTCAAATGTTTTCATGAAAAAGGGGTATTTCTCTCAAATAGTTTTACAAATCATTTTCATCTATGTCAAAATTCTTTAATGGATTTTAAACTTGTTTTGAAGTTGGTTTATCATGACAAAAATCTTCCATATTATGTTGAAGGTTTTGTGATATGTTTGACTGTGGATGTGTTATTTTTATACCATTCATGGTTTATAAAGAAAGTATTGACATTTTGTATACTAGTTTTAATACAAATGTTTATGTTATGTTTAAACCTGCTCCTATGAGGAATGCATTGGACTTAGTAAGTGATGGGTGGAGCCCGCTATAGCTCATCGATGCATCGGTAGGTCTCATGAGACAAACTAGTGTCTTGGCACGAGGCCTTGACAAAATCTTATTTTTAGTCTTGGCACGAGGCCTTGGCTGCGTGGTGATGATAGTCTGGCATTATGAATTTCGTCATTATGAAAGTGGTTATTGATATTTCATGTGATTATTTGACTAGTAGAATATACATGCGAGTAAGTAAATGGAATTATTTGATTTTTTTTATCTTTGCCATATTATGATGAAGTTCATGTTTAAAATTCTTTTGTTCTAGTTATACATTTCCTTAAATGTTTATGTTTATTTATGAATATTTCTATTGTATTTCTTACCCTTACTGAGCATTTGAGCTCACCCATTTCTATGTTTTATTTTTCCTAGGATTCCAAGAAGTGTATTGTGATTGATATGCAGGGTTAAGCCAAGGGAATAATGGCGTTCATAAAGATTATTTATGTTGTTTTATATGTCTTAAAGTGTAATGTAACATTCATGTATGTAATCTATTTTCCAAGACTGCTAAACTGGTCATTCCTTTGGGACTTGATTCCTTTTAATCATGCAAATGTATTAAAATAATGCACCGACTCTGGGTAACTAGGGTCGGGGCGTTACAAAGACTGTACTTGGATCCTACGTGGGTTCGGCAGGGAGGAAGACTGTACTTGGATCCTACGTGGGTTCGGCAGCGAGGACGACTGTACTTGGATCCTCCGTGGGTTCGACAGCGATAACGACTATACTTGGATCCTACGTGGGTTCGGCAGTGACAACTTCTGTACTTGGATCCTACGTGGGTTCGGTAGAGGAGATGATTCAGAGGCTACATCTATCATCTCCACCTATCTTCATGAGTAGTATACCTATGGGAGCTGAGTCTTGACTTTCAATCATTATCTTCGATATGATTGTTTGTTTTCCTATGTGGATTGAGTTGTACTTTCCTATGTGGACTGATTTGTACTTTCCTGTGTGGACTGGTTTGAACTTGGGCTCGGGAGTTGGAGTTGAACTTGAATTGATGACTTAGGTATATATATGGGCATATACCTAAGTAGTTTTGGTTGATACTTCATGTTTGTCTTATTCCTTTGTGGATTATTCCTTTGTGGATTCTGGGAGACCTTTGGGAGTCTCGGGGTCCTTACTGAGTATCATATACTCACCCTTGCATGGGTTATGCCCGCACTACATTGTGTTGGATGCAGACAATGGAAAGCACTGATCGTGGTTGAGACTTGTGGAGCGGGATGGTACCTGGAGGTGGACTACTTGACGGGACTTACTCAAAGCGGACGGCCAGACCCGAGGAGCCGACGAGACTATCTGTACCCACCCTTCAGGTGGGAATTCCGTAGGATTTCACAGTGGTTTCTGCTTTACTTTACAGTTTTTGTACTTCACTTTTCTCAGTTGTACTGTACTTTTAGTTGGGTTTATATAATGGCCCATTTACTTTCCAACACTTACTTTTGTACTCAGTTTACTTACTTTTTACTTCATCTTACGTACTCTGTTGTTATTGAATTCTTATATAAAGGCAATTCCTTCCCTTTTATCAGGATTTACGCCTTTGGTGCTAGTCGCCAGCCCCTAGACTATGGAAGGAGAGCTTGGGGTAGTCACGGTACGGGCCCTGAGGATGGGTTGTGACACATATGTTAGTTTAAATATGAATGTATACATTATTTAAGTTTATATACATTCATATGAGGAATTAATTGGACTTATAAAGTGATGTGTGGGGCCCTTTATAGCCTCTCGATGCATCGGTTGTTATCATGAGACAAAAAAGATATGGACTTGGTTGAGGTCTTTCCCATTTTCAGATATGGTTTTGACTAAGGCCTTAATCATTTTTAGATGTCTTGGATGAGTCCTTGAAGGTATATTTTATAATGTTCGGCATTATTCATTCCCTTATTATAAAACTATATATTGATATTACATTTGATTATTTGACTAGTAGAATCCATGGTTATGTTTTATGGCATTATTTAACTAGTTTTTAATCCTACCATATTATGATCAAGTATATTCTTAAAGATGTGAATTTTTAGTTATTCATCATGCCAAGTGTTTATATTTTCTTTTTCTATATTATTTTCCCTTATTGAATATCTAAGCTGACCCATTTCACATGTTTTATTTTCTCTAGTTTGTGAAAAGTATATTATTAATGACTTTCAAGGATAATCTAGGAGATTATGTGTGATTAAAAATAAGTTATTATATTGTATTTACTTTAAAGTTATAATGTTGAACTTATGTATGTATACAGATTTTTAAACTACTAAACTATTTGTTCCTTTGGGATGTGTATTCTTTGTTTATATGCCAATTTAAAAAATTAAGGCACCGACTCTGGGCAACTAGGGTCGGTTCCTTACATATTTCATGATACATGAGATGGGTTTAGAGGTTTTATGAGGAAATTTCCTAACCACAAATTGGATCCTCATCTTATGATATAAACTTTTTACAATAGTATCACACCACACAATTAGAATCTTATGGAAAAATTTCATGGAGTTGATTTTTTAGATAATAAAGATCAATAACTTAAAGGTATTTTTGAAAAAATTTATCAAAACTATCACTACAAGTCTTCTAGGTGAATAATGATTTATAGGGTTAAAACCAACCATTAGTCTATTGAAACTTACACTAATAGCACACTTAGGGAGAAATGTAATCACTGTGGGATGTATGGTCACACTAAAAATTGTTTACCTACTTTTTATATGTGTACCCAACCTGATTAAAGTACTAATTTTTTGGATTTTAGGGATAGGAAATATGGAAATAATGACCCATTTTTAAATAAATTTAATTTTGGATACCAAACCCAACCCAACATGTCCTCAAAAAACCATGGTGTCAATAAATAACCTATTTCTACCTATGGATACCTAAATAAACCATTAAATCAATCTCAAAACATGTTCATACCTTCAAATTAGAAATTTTATTTAAGTAACTTGTTAGGAATCTGATTAGAAAAATTGATTCCCAATAGTCAAGCATTGAAAATCAGTAAACTCAAATGGGACAAATGGTTAGGGACTTAAATCATAGGGATAAAGGTAAGTTTCCAAGTATAGACATTTTGAACCCTTTATAGAATGTGATATATTTCACTATAAGAAGTGAATTAAAACTAGAGAACCAACTGGGGTGTAGCCTATGGAAAAATAAATTATGGGTTTAACTAAATCAAAAAATCAAAATCTGGAATTTGAAAAATATGTAAATCTATACAAAAAGGTCCATCCTGTACAATTTGTTGAATGCACACCTAAAAATATAATGAATCAAGGATCATGAAGTGGTAATTGATCAAGGAATACAAAAATAAAGTTGTATTTTAGGATAAGGTGAGTAATCAACCAGCTTTGAAACATTATTCCCCTCTCATTCCCTTTCTCAAAAGAGTCAAAAAGAATAATGAACATGAATAATTTAGATTATAACAAATGATTAGAATATTTAGTATCAACATTCCATTTTTTGAATCCTTGGATAAAATTTTATCATTTTTAAAATTCACTAAGAGGTTTTTGGATAACAAAAATAATCATATGAAATTGGATACCATCAATCCTAATGATGAGTGTAGTGTAGTTCTTTTGAGGAATTTTCTTCCAAATTGAAGGACCCTGGTAGTTTTGTTATTTAGTTTCAAGTTATAATAAGTGGGAAACTATATTTTTTGTGTGATTTGAGAGTGATTAGTAATCTTATGTTTTACCCCTTATTCAAAAATCTAGGTTTAGGTATTTATAACCAACTTCTGAGTGTCTTCGACTTGTTGATAGTTACGCACTCATTTATGGAGTGGTGGATAATATATTATTTGGTGAGGGGGAGCTTACTTTTCCCATATATTTTCTAGTTATTGATATGGATTGTGATGAAAAATTCCCAATTATCCTTGGTAGACCTTTCCTTACTACTTGGGTCCTGTCATTGATGTGTCCAAAGGAAGACTTACCCTATAGTTTATGGGTGATGTATAAGAAATTCTAGTTTTTGAGAAACTCAAACCTAAGGTTATCTATGACCTGATTAATGTGGTTGAGAATGAGTGATTTTAAATTAAGGTCAGATATTAGTATGGTTCTTTCCCTCTTGAGTACATGGATATTAGTATTCCCTAGCCCATTGAGAGTATTTCTCAAACTGTCGTTCCACCCCCTCAATCGATTGTTAAAGAGGAAATTTCCCGCATTGGTCTAAATCTTTAATTAAAACCGCAATCCATTTTTCTGAGTTTTATGAACATGTTATGAGGGTTTACCATATAATATTGAGAGTTTATAATTCCTATAATTGTGGGATATTTCTTGATTATAACCTTCTAAAAATTTTAATGATTTTAAATTTGAATAAATATTTTTCTTGACATCCTATCACCTTCTATGATGAATAATGAGCCGACTAATATGTAACCAAGTTATGAAAAATTCACTTCATTTGATTCAAGTGAGGATTTAAGAGAATATATCACAAGATCTGAATTTTTTTCCTTCAAGTTGGAATCCTATGATCTATTTTAATTACAAGTTTTTTTTAAAGTAGTAGGCAATCTTCTAAAATTACAGCACATGTTGTTGAGTTGTTGAAACCCCTATGTTTGGGGGATCACATGGATAATTGTTTGGTGATCATGATGAATTTTCTAGATTTTATATTCAATATTTGGACCTCTTAGTGATCCTCTTATATTAAATACAATCATAGAAAAAAATCTCACCCTAAAAATATTTGAGTAATTTGGGCACACATTCATAAGAGCTACAATTTTATAAATCTTAGAAGAACTTTCTGGAAAGGATGCCTCCCAAAACACTAAAATAAAAATCATCAATAAAACTTACCCATTTATTGATCATGGATAAAATTTAAGGTGATAAGTCTTTCTAAATACTTAAAATCCAGTGCTACATGGGAGGAAACTCGTGGTTTTTAGTTTTTTCTTTTAATTCTCTGATTCAAATAAATGTCTCTGACTCTATCACATTCTAGCACTATATCTTTTATTTTTTTCCTTTGATTGTTCATAAGAAATTTCAACTATTCACAAGTAGAAAAGGATATACAATCTTGAACTTGTTGGAAAATATATTTTTAAACTCAAACTTGGTTGCATTTAACTTTGAATTTCAAAAGTAAACTCTAATGTTATCTATTTTAAATTTGTAAGACCATCAATTTCTCAATCATGAAATTTTATCAAGGAAAAAAGGAAGATAAAATTGGATAAATTAAAATATATAAAAATCCTACATACCAAGGTACTATTTCATAAATTCTATTCCAAATCTTTTTATTCAATTCTCAACTCATTCATATTGTATATTTCTAAATATTAAGTGTAGTTGATACCCCTTGATTTTTTTTTGATAATTGGAAATCTACTTTTCTTAGTTGGTTTTGAGGCTTTATGATATCTAATTTTTTGAAAACCAATTGGAACTAAATTTTTGACCTAGCTACCTCCCTTAAAAATTCCCTTGGATTATAATTGTTTCATGTTATTGTTTTATTGTTTACCATGATCTTGTTTGAGGTGAGTTAATAAACTCTTTATTTTTTTTACAAATAATTAAAAGCATGATAATTTAAAAAATTGTTTGGAAAATTTATATGGATGTGTGGAAAATGTCATTATTGAAGAATCATATAACCCTCTTCAAAAATATATGACCTACTAAATTGTTAACTTATTTTGGATGAAATTATTATCCTACCTTAGGATTAGACATTAGGGATAGTGTTAAGTTTTAAGTGTGGGGGACTTTATTTGTGCCTTAACTGTGATTCAGTTCTATACACATAAAAACCCCCCATTCTATGCACATCAAAATTTCTAAAACAATTCCAAAATGACTCCCTTTCAGCACCATTTAATGATCTTCTCCATATCGATAAAAAATTGTGTCCCTAGGTTAGGAAAATAAAATTACAATGTGTCCTACCTCGAGAAAAATGACATGCTTGTTTTTAGGTATTTTTCTAGTTCATATTTTTTTAGATTTTAATGAGTTATAACTGGATGTAATCAATTTATGTTATGAAAATTATGTTAGAAACTAGGAAAGGTAGTGAGATAGGATAGGTTCTTAAGGAATTGAGATTATAATTTGAAGAAACTGAATCTTTAAACTTGAACCTAGGGGTACACCCTTTTTTTTAAAACACCTCAAAGATCCAAGTAAAATGATAATAGTATGTGTACTTTGAAATTTGAGTAAATTGAAAATTAATATCCCATGGTGAATCTCAAAGAAAAATTTACATGGGTGTGTTGAGTAAATATATAAAATCCATTTGTAAATTTAATAATAAATTTTCATAGTGCTACACACAAACACATGGCTGAGAAAAATAAAGTGTCTTTGTCACAAATGAGTTCATTAAGGTGAGAGGAATAATGAACCCAAATGAAGAACATGGAAATTGTATTATAAAATAATAGTTTGCATTGAATCAATGAAGTTTCATATGGATATTTTATTTTCAAAACCTATGGGATGGTGATAATTGAAGGTGCCTCTCGTTAAATGTTTAATTACAATTTTATATAATCCATTTCACTCCTAAAATAGGGACGCGAATTCTAAATGAAGTGGGAGAGTGAATAATTCCATATAGGAGGCATGATAATTATTGAAATGTTCAGTAATTTTCCTAATTTTTTGTTGTATTTTTGAACATGGTAATTCTTTTTCATTTATTTTTAGGAGTCTTTGTAAGTAATTAAATGAAATAAATTGAATTTACTTAGAGTAAAATTGATTAAGTGTAGGTGAATTTTATGTAGAAAGTATTTGTTACACTTTTCCTCATCTGATTTTTTTTATTCATTGTGATTTTTATGTGAAAGCAAGCATTAAATAGATAATTTTTTAAAAATGGTTAATTGTGAATAAACTTTAGTGATTTAGATTTTCTTTTTAAAAATGATTGATTTTGGGTTGAAATAATTAAATGGTTTCTTACTTTGAGAGTTAATTTTTTAAGAACTAAATTTTTTTATTTTTGATCTTTTATTATTTGAAAATATAATTTTTTTTATTTAAATAGTTTTTGGCTTATAAATGATTTAATTTTATAAATTTTTAAGAAAATTTTTTTTTTGGGAATTGTCTTTAAATATTTATGATGATTCTGAATTTTTTGAATTAATTCTTTCAGGTTCCATGATTTTAATATAAAATTTTTTATGGTATTATTTTTTCTCTCATTGAAAATTTTAATGATTAATTTGGTTTCAAAATTGAATTTGTAATTGAAATATTTTATTTTCATGAAAGTTAGAATTATGTGCTTGTTTTTGGACTTATAGATTTTTTTTTCAAAGGGAGTGTTTTCACTTAAATAACTTCAATCAAAAATGAAGAAGTGAATGTGCCTCAAGTTATCATGCCTTAAAATTTCAAAGTGACCATGTGTAGGAATTGTCAAGTTACCGTGTATACAAGTGAATATAATAATAAATATAAGTGATTGTTCCTATGAAATCAGAAGTGACCACATGAAGCTAAAGGTGATTGTGCCCTCCCAGATAAGTGACAACAACACAAGTGACCACATGAGTAAAATTAAAACTTAACGCATCAAGAAAATTGGAAGTGGTGTACTGAATGCAAGGAAAATACATATTCCATATTGTTATTTCATGTCAAAAAAATCCCAAAGGAAAGAGTGGTTGCATGGTACCCTCATGGTACCCTCACGGTCACTTAAGTTACTATGTTGTTTTCCATCCTTTCAATTGACCATGAAAACCCATGGTCACTCAAGTAATCATGTAGTAAGAAAACAACTTACCATGAATTTCCATCAAGTGGCCATAATAGAAGTTTCCAACCTACCATGTAGTATAATGAATCATAATTTTCATACATAGATATTACATCTTTATAGATTAATATTCATTACATAACATTTTTATCCATATTAGAATCATTTTTCTATAGTATCTTTGGAAACTTGGAAACATAAAAAAATGTTTCATAAAATATCTACATAAACTCCCACTTATTTCTTTATTAATAGAACCATTTTTAGACATATCATACTTAATACCTTTATTTATAACCTAGGGAAAGGAAACATAATAAAAGGGTGAGCTCATGTGCTTAGTAAGGGTAAATAAGGGAGATATCAATGATTATATAAGCATAAAATGAGCATAAGGGAATAAGAACATGAACCTAAAATTTGAAAATTATACCCTTCATATCATAGATCATAATCATGAGTCATAGAATAAATATTGGAAGTTAATAAGGCATTAATCGTAAATTAATCAAATAACATGATCTATGAGATCATAACATTGGCACAAGACATGGAATTTTGGCATACACATAAGCATAGAAATCATTTCCTTAATAGTAAATTATTTTTGGAAAGATTATCATAGTGGAATTGTTTCACTCCCCAAACCATCGTAGTAGTTAATTTTAACTCCCAAGACTATCATAGTGGATAAATTTACTTGATGAATTGGGTTAACTTCTCATTCTAGTCCTATTTATCTTATGAGATATAAAACTTTAACCAATGTATTGGAGGGATATATAGGTCTCACACATCACATAATGAGAATCATACATATATATGTCATAAGATCATAAAGAATTATTTATATCATAACCCATGAAAATAAATGGGTTTCATAATCATTTCAACATAACATAACCCATGGAAAAGAAATGGGTTTCATAAACATTTCATCATAACATAACCCAAGGATAAGAAATGGGTTTCATAAACACTTCATATTTTCATCATAAACACAAACCATCTAGAAAAATAATAAATAAGGTATACTTGGATAATATACCCATTAAATTATAAGTAACATCAAATAATGTCATCTTAGATTAAAAAATGTCTTGAAAGATCACTTGAAATAATTCTTGAGTAAAATAACCTTTCTATTTCGAAATCATTTATTTTTTTAAAAGTTGTTCAATTATAATGGAAAGAATTTTCTTTGAAAATAACCATGTAAAATTGTAAAGAAATCTTAAAATAAAAAATTTATTCATGATAATGGGAAAATCTGTTCATTCTGTATAAGTTAAAAAAACATTCCTTCAATATTTTTTCGAAAAGTCACAAAGTACCTCATTTGGAAAATGATAAAAAGATTCCTTTCAAAAAAATTCATAAAAAAATAAAACATAGTTAAAATGAATTTAAATGATCATAGTATAATGGTAAAAAAATAACTTTTTTTGAAAATATGGAGATTTAATAGAAATATTCTCTAGTAGATACTTAACCATAAAAAATCTCGAATACTGATGAGATTATGAAATAAAACCCTTACCTCAAGTTCACCATACATAGAAATCACCATAACAATCTATGTAATAAATTTAGATTTATTATAATTCTATAAAAAATTCATATTCATACTTGTAATGTCATATATGATCCCTTTATAACATTTCAACACCCCCTTTTATCAATAATTACTTATTAAGATTGTTATTTCTAAGTGTTAACTATTTTGTTTATCATGAGTGTTTTAGCTCAATATTTTCAATCCTTATAAATTTATCTTGGTTAAATAATATAAATAATATTAATAATGAAATAAATATTATATATTTTTATTATATACATATTTATAGTCATCAATAAAAATTATATATAGAAAAAGTAATTACATCGTTCATGGAGATGGTAGGTCGTACGTATGCATGAACGTTGTTTTCATTTTTCAATTAATAGAATGAAAGAAATGTAAATATTAATTAACCTTTATAGGATCATTATAATATCATATATATCATATATATTCATAAAATCTCCCTTATTACCATCCAAGTAAAATATAATTGAAAAAACGAATCACATCACTTCGTGGAGGTGGTAGTCCACACGTATGCCCGAACAACATTATTGTTTCCTGAAGGATTGGATGATAAGAAGGTATATGTGATATTATAATTATAGGAGTATAATTATTTCATAAATATAATATATAAAAATTAAACTCATCATAATATTATTCCATAAAATGTGGTGATGAAAAATGTATTACATCACTACGTGGCGACGATAAGCAATAGGCCCACACGAGTGATACTTTCACTTCTAATTTGATGGTAAAGAGGGTGTATAATCATGTTTTATTAATCATAATAACACTTAATAATATCTAGGGTGCTAAATTTTACACTTCATAATATATAATATACTGAATTTATTATGTTATAAGAAATACCATAGATTTAGAGGAGGTAAATAAGAGTAGAAAAGAAAGTGATCGGTTAGAGTGATTACCTTTTCTTTGTAACGAATCCTTTAGATATCCTCTAGAGGGATAAAGGGTCAGTATTTTGAGAAGAAAAAACCTCTATAGTGTATATATGGAATTTTATAAGGGAAATTTTCATAGTTTGGTCAATCTAGAAGGCTCAAAGTTGTGTAAATAAGTGAGGGGAGAAGTTCCCTTTTATAATTGAGGTGAAGAAAATATTTGGAATTTCTCAAAATATTAAATTATAATAAATTAATTATCAAAAAAAAATCCTCCAAATGTCCATGGATTCGAAGATAAGGGAGTATAGGTTTGTAATACCATCAAAAATAGAATTTATACAAGTTTTGGTGTAATTTTAAACAATATCATATTGATTATCCCATAATTAACCTATTTTAATTTTATCTATGGTAACAAAATTTTTTAATATTAAAGGTTATAATTTTTAATTATAAGGTGAAAATTGGACAAAAAATGGATCATTTATTAATTTTTTGTCCATATAATAACCACCTTGTCTTATTTTACGATTTTTATTATTTTTAAATAATTTAATAAAATATTATTTTGGTAAAATATCATTATTGTCAATTTTGACACTATTCTTTTAATTTTACTTAAAAGGAATAAATAAAATTTTTGAATTTGAATATATTATTTTAACATAACAATAATATGTCATATTCACCAATTAAATTTTTGGAACACTATAACTTACTCAATTTTTACCACGTTTAATATTTTTAATATCATTTATTTTATTTTTCCATTAAATTAATAAATATTGTTTTGGAATTGTGTGGGAAATTATGGTAATTATATTATAGATAAAAATTATAAATAAATTTCCATAATAAATATAATTTCATTATACACAAAATTTATATTAATATTCATTCATAACTTATTTTTATCCCAATGTGAACACATAAAAGACAATAAAAACAAAGAGAGTGATATTTTGTAACTTTCTTTGATTTAGATAATATATAAGTCGTTTTAATGGAAAAGTGACCATTAAAAAAATAAATTTTGAGTATAAGGTGTTAAGGGTCGAATTAATTTAATCAAATAATAATTTGGATGAATAATTATGGCCTTATCACTTATTTTTTATCTAGATTAACCCAATTTTTCCTTTATTAAGGTGATAAATTTTACAACGGTTATTATTCATATTGACCAAAAATAAAAGGGTCCTAATTACAAAATTTTAAATTCATAATTATAAATATTTAATTCATTTTATCTAATTTAATACCTATAAATTGAATAAATTAATTATAAATTATGTGTACAATATATGATAAAAACTTCTTTTTAGAAAAAACACATTTTTAAGTATAAAACTAAATCTATTCTTATCCTATACAAAGAAAAATATTTTTTAAATGTTTAAAAATTTTAATAAATTAAATAATCTATACATTTAATTAAAATCATTCACTAATAGTGATTAATTTAATTTATTAATATAAATATACATTTTTTTCATAAAAACAATTTTTCAAAAAAAAATCACTTTTATTTCAAATAATTTTTGTTTTTAATTATAATAATTTGATAACTAATGAATTAATTTTATAAATTTGTAGACCATATATTTTTTATAATTTAGTTATTACTATTCATACCCACTAATCCAACATCTACTCGATAATAGAGACATAATATTTTAATTATGTTGCGCAGTTTTTCTAAATGTGTTATTGTGTTTAACAAAATCCATTAAAGAAATAAAATTATTTAAAGATAAATATTTAATAAAATCTCAAGGTATTACATGCATTATATCTTCAACCTAATTCATGAGTATAGAACTTATTGTTAATGCTTATGGTCACTTAAGTGACCATGAGGCTGGAACCTACTGTGAATCAAATAATTGACCATGGAACCCCAAAATAAAGTGACTATGATATAGAACACAAACATGCCACACAAACAATGAAAAATAACCATGTTATCATGGTCACTTCACAAGATACTATGCACATATTTATCTACAACCTACCATGATCAGACCTATCATGCCATTAAAGATCCGTCATTGCACCTATTGAAGCTTGTAGTGAAGAATCTGATACCAAAAGTTCTCACACACCCCACTACCATGGGAGATGATTGAAATTGATAATAAAAATCCTAAGGTTATCATACCACTAAGGATATTCTATCCACTATCAAATTCATGTACCTATTCTAACCAGTGGAAAATCCAAGCCATGTTGTTGTTTGATGAATACTGGAAGTGGACAACAACTATTGTACCAAGCTTGATTGAAGAACACTAGACACCAAATAATAAAGAAGAATGATGCCATGCTTTCTAAGGCCAAACCAGGGGATCAAACTGGTGAAATAACCCAAGCTCATTGAAGCACTATGAAGCCTCACCATAAATTTAAAGAAGAAATTGATCTCCACCAATGTCGCACTAAACCCAGACTAAGAAACCACCTCTAGAGAAGATATTTGAGAACTACCACACCATTGAAAACTGAGCATCACCTATTTAGAACAAGATTCAAGGTTGTTCCACCCTATTGAAGAAACTCAAGCCTCAATTTATAGTGAGTTGAATATCATCATTAGGTAGAATGTTGAGACATTTTTAGAGAACCCAAAATCTATGAAACTAATGTTAAAGAATTTGGTGAAGCTAAAGATGGTAAAATTGAACTGATACTGAATATGTTCCCTAAAAATCGATGTGTAATGAAATCAAATCTTACCTATAAATCTTGTATGTGTGAAGGTTTTATAGAGCATGGAATATTGAAGTTGAGTTCCATAAACTCTATTAAAGATGAAGTTAAATGGACTTTGTATGAGCTAGAAGAGATGAAGTTGGTCTAACCTTGATTATGAATTTTTCTCCTTGGTTATGGTTTTTTTCAGGCTTGTTGATGAAGGAAACTTAGGAAAGGGCGTCAAAATGCTCTAATGATCATGATTGGGAATCTTTTTTTTGTACACATGGTGTTTTTGATCAAATTACTATGAGATATTGGGGAATTTGAAGTCAAACTAAGGTGGGGAGATGTTGAGGCTAAAGTGAGCTTACTAATGTGAATCTGAGATGTGAAGTTTGAAGTTAATGTGGGTTGAATATGGGTATTTAAACCAATTTGAATATGTCAAACCAAGGTATTGAATTCTAGTTAGTACAAAGGAGTCTTTCTATGAATATGAACCAGAGGTTCACAAATCTAGTAAATTTGAGCTCAATGGATCGAAGAAGCTCCTTGAAGATGATTGGAAACTGAATATAATTTGGAATGAATAACTTTCAGGTATTTCCAATGATGAAATAGTCAATGAATAACCTAGGTGAGGAGGATACTAGTAATTCTCATTGATGATTACCACTCAATCAAAGTTATATTCAATAGAAAAAACTATATGACCTTACCATTTAATCCAATGATTTTATTGTTCTTCATTGATATTGAGACTATTTACTTTATAAATGAAGTCGGTTCAAGACCAAATTTGAAGATTATTCTAGTACACTTGAATTTTTTTTGTGATTTTTAGATGGATATCCAAGGTGGGTAGAATTTTTTGGTTCAAACTGAAAGTGAAGATTTTGGTTTAAGTCGATAACACATTTCATGTTAAAGACATAGGCCCGATTTTTCAATTTTCCAAAGCTGGATTTAAGAACATAAGACTTCGAAATTAATGAAGAGTGGTAGAATAAAATCTTGATTGTTGTTATTGTATGAGTGTTGCAGGTTCAAATTGAATAAAATTGATGGAAATTGGTGTATTCTAGTTGAATGTATCAAGTTGGAGTCAAGATTATATTGGCTAGAGTTGAGTCTGAGAATTGATTCCCAAGTGTATTTGGAAGAAGTCATAAGGTTCAATGTATAATTAAAATTCTGGTGATAATCACATGACCTTTGAAATTATATAAATTACTTTTAAAATAATCATCGAATTAAAAATGGAAACACGAACCTGTGAGGTACATAAGAATATTCTATAATTTTATAAATGTGATAAGAAGGGAGATAAGGCCACATGCCAATAGTGATTTTTGTTGAGGGGGCTTCCTCTAGTCACCAGAGGAGGAAGATGTACAATGATAACCTATCCACATGGAGATCATTGAGGAAAGATGGAACCTAATTTCTATGAGTTTTAGATGATGTAAGGAGAGATGAAAAAATTAAAGAAAAATTCTTTAGATAATTAGAGAGAAAATTATGAGATAGGGGGAAAGGGTATAACCATTGAAAACCATTCTAATCCACAATACCATCCATTTCCATTCCATAACCAATCACCATTCCATTCCTTAGATCATATATCATCCATATGACATGAAATAAGAGCTGATAGATGAACCATAGGCTAGAGAACACTCAAAGCAAGAGGGTAGCAGATTTTGAGCTAGAGAAAGTAGTCGATCACACCATAGAAACTTCTTCTTCCTTTTGGTATTTCTTATTTCAATGTAATATTTTTTTAATAAATTAACATTTTCTTCTACCATTCATAAATAAATATTTAGGGGGTTGGATCAGATGTATTGAACTGTATTTAATTTTATCTATTGCAACAATAATGATCATAGAGGGATGATGTATTCCATTCAGGAATCTCATTTTCTCTTCCTCGTGAGTATCTCTTCACTCTACAACAAGTAATAAGAGGTGAAAGGTAGATTACCTTTTTCTGTGGTGACCAAAACCAAAGAAATGATCTAGAAAAGGTTTTGGTAAGCTCTTCTCCATAATGAAACATCATCGTCTTGGGTTCTATTAAAAATAAAATTTCTCAAGAGTGATCTCTAGATAGATTGATTTATCTAACAATAGTTAGACATTTCATTCCTATGAACTTGACTTTAGTACCTATATGGTTTATTTCATGCAAGAGCTTTGACTTTTGTATCAATATAATTTGGTCTAGTTCCCCTAACTAAATCAAATGCCTAGTAGTTCTCACCCTCTTTTTCTACTTCACTTCTATCCCCCACACAATCCTCCCACTACATGTTCACATTCACACTTTCACTTCACTTCCCATTTTATCGGTGTAATTTTCTTGTTTTTTTATGTGTTTTTATTTTTTTGGTCACCACAACGTTACTTTCTCTATGATTCAACCCTTATCACTACAGTACTTTTGTAAGAAAGTTTATAAATAATAAATTTTTCCTAAGGATAGTTAACAACCTAGGTCTCACCAAAGTCAATAAATTGCATAGGGGTAATAAATTCTACTTAGATTATTCCATTTGGATGATGGTCAGGGGTGAGTATGCTGAAATTATAATGCACATCCATTAATACCCTACTAGGGAATCTAATATTAATTTTGGGAGCAATAAATAGATAATATCTATAATCTAAATGGTCTATCAGATTCCCCCCATAATAGATAATCATTATATATTTAAGGATCAGGAATATAAGAATTTGTAACCTTTCACCCCTAATAACTTTAAAAAAACCATTTCTTTCAAATTCATAGGGTAAGAAAAATCTAGTTAGTTTCCTGCTCATCTTAGAATACTTCCCTTCCATGTATTATAGGTTACAATGTAGAACTGTGGTAGACCCTCCTAGGTGGTTGGAAATTTTTAGTAATCCTTTTATCCCTCCCTCTAGGAAGCTTTTAATCTAGAAATTATGGCTTAATAGGTTTCCTACTAGTGATGGATTAAAACTATAAAGTATTCAGGTTTCTTTTATATTCTCTCTCTGCTATAATAGTTCCAAAGGCTATCATCACTTGATTTTTTGTTGTGATTTGTGTGTGAAATTTTAGAGTCTCATTGAGATAGCGTTTCATTGAAAGATGCATACCAATTGTGCTATGAATGATTTCATGGGAAGCATTACTAGTACAGAAATGAGTGGTCAAGTGAAAAACATCTTATGTTATTTCATTGCATCTAGATTTGATCATATCTATAAAGAAAGGAATTGTCTGAGATTTTAAGGGAAGAAAGAAACTATTAAATTTAATATTATTGGTATCATGAGGGATATAAAAATAGAAACCACCTTAAAGGTTGGATATATGAATAACACAATGGAGGATATTTTAATCACTAAATCATTGGGTATTTTTTGTTTCCTTGAAAAACCCAAACCTCCCAGATATGTTAGATGGATACCTCCCACCCCTTCATGGATCAAGGTAAATTTTAATGATGATTCCTCTATATAACCTAGACCTATAGGATATGGTGTAAATTTTAGAACTAGAAGATCCTTCATTAAGGGTTACTTTAATCACTTACTTAGAAATTTGATTGCCTTTGAAGAAGAGCTTATTGTAAAAGTGGGTGCCCTAGAGACAACTTGAGTAGTAATTTTTAATTATGATATCATGTATATAGATAGTTATGAATGATATAATCATGCTATAATAGTGTTAATACTTTTTTTTAAACTATTTAAATGAAAATTTCCTTAGAATATTTATCATATCAAAAGGTTATAGCATTTTCCATATCTAATGAGAACCTTAAGATACTATTACATTGAACTTAAATATATGCCTCATGGTGTGGAAAAATCATAATAATGGGGCATAAATGATGTATGGTTATCAGGTGTTAGAGGCTCATAAACATTGAGACTTATTCTCATCAGTTTTTCACTTAGTGATCTCAAGTAGATGAGATCATGAAGACTTACCCAACAATAAGAACACCGCACATTTTAGGTGTCATTGGTTATTAATATCCATAAACAAGTGAACTCTTTTCTTTATTTGATATCATTATCAATGTGTACCATTTTATCACATGCTTTGATACAAGATGGAAACAATGAAATGTATGTTTGTAGTGAGCTTTCTTGTGTTGGGTGCATCATTATTGGTATGGAATTGATTGAATGATCATGATAGGATTTTTCACTTATGAAAGGAAGAGATATCTCAGGCCTAATTGACCAGGATGGTAGTACTTTATTAAATATGTGGTCATGGTAGAAGAAGGTAGGTCTATCCATAATGTTCATTAAATTAATAAATAAATCAAGGATGTTTACACAAGTATCCATAATGTTTTATGATATACCACAAGATAAATAGATTATATTACACAATGTGTGTTCATATGAGGTTTCCATTGTTATAACAAAACCTTGGCTTATTAGGGGACATGATATGTTTCTATATATCACTCTTTTTTTGTGTGTATGAATCACTATTATCTAGATAAGGGCCTAGAGGGTCTCACACAAAGAATATTTAGAAGCTTTCTCAATTCTAATGAATTAGATTTTAGTGCATAATAGGCCCCATAGTGCAGTTCGAGTAATGTCCAATTTTAAATGATCATAAAAAATAAATAAATTCAGTATTATTAAAGTTTATAATTGTAAATATTGAATTTATTAACTCATTTTATCCACAGATTATTGAATGAATAAAAGGAAAATATGTAACAAATGGATATTTATTATTCAAGATTCATATAATATTTTATGGGAGAAATGAGTTTATTTAATGGATTAAATTTTATCATGTAACATCATTTTAATGTTACAAGTAAGTGATAAAATATTTATGATGCTTTTGAAATGTTCTCTTGATCATAAGTATTATTAAGGGTGTATTTTTAAGGTTAAACTTATTAAAGGGATAAAGTGACATTTTTAATAAGTTTAACCTACCTATATAAGAAAAATATGTTCAAATTATAGGGACTATTCATTACATCAAATTTGAGAGCTTATCTTTCCCCTATATTAAGTTCTAGAGAGAAAAATATTGGTTTGGGGGACCACGATTTAAGATCTCCCATCCAGATTAAATAAATGGTGTTCCTACAATCATATGGATGTTTAATTCTTCGTTTCTTATCTGTGATAGCACTCATAAATTGATGATCAATGATTCATAAATATTTCAAAGTGTGTTTCGATGATCTATAAGGTGTTGGTTTTGGTTCCATTGAGCAACGATCACTAACGTTGAGTGGAATTTGTTCTCAATTAAAATAGAATTAGGTGCGGCTTTGATTTTATTTTCTATGCATAATTAAAACACATGAGATCCTATGTTTTATAATAATGGAATTTCATCAGTGAAGATGTTACGACATTCAATCAGCGATAAAAAAATTAACTTTCCATGTTTTTTGTTTCTACTACATGCCTAGTACCAACATGTGGTATCAAAGTGATCATGTGATTGCATAAGTCAAATTAAAATCAAGTTTTCATAAATTTGAGTTGAGGGTGTCGTTATGGTCCCAAAAACACTAATGGTGCTTCAATCTAATACTAGATGGATGAGTTATGGTCATCTAAAAATCAAATAATGGATTTTTCATGCTAAAAATATATGAAAAATTAATATAACATATATATTAATTCAAATGAATTATAACCTGTGGATAAATAGTATCAGGGTTATTATTCATCCATGGGTGAATAGTTCTATGTGGGGTGGGGAGACTTCTAAGTCAACTTGGAAGTAGTTTTTTTAATATAAATTATAAAGTGCATCCTTTGGAAAACATAAAAAAATTAAAAAAATCACGATGAAAGGGGAATATAGATTAAAAATATTTTTTTATATGAGATAGTGGCGATGCTTTCCACTGCCCTCCTTCAAAAGGCACATCACCCCATGAATTGAGTGTTCTGGCTGGGTTAGATTCTTTATGATCCACCCAGAACAACATTAGTGGGTTTTAAAATTCCCAAGGATCCTAAAAAATTTCAAAAAATATATAGAATATATTTAAAAATATTTTTAATTTAATAAAATTATTTTTGAGAATGTGAGACTAGTAAATTTTGAATTAAAATTATTTTAATTTAATTTATTTCACAATTTATTCTCTCGGATAAAATTAATTGCAAATTTTATTTTATTTTTCAATTTCATTGCATGTAAACTAATCATGAGTTTAGACTAATATATTTATGTTTGATATTTCATTCATTCATTTGTTTATTTATTGCATGTGTGATGTTTGTAATATTTATTTAACAAATGTTGATATGTGTGTATTCTATCATATCATTATATGTATAAGTTCATGCATGTCCATGAGTGATCTTATTCATGGGTATTCTATATTCCCAAGACCCCCTCACTTTCATGTGAGTATTTTAGTATAATGGGTAGGATTAAAGGTGACATAATTCATTCCAATATATGATGAAGTGTTAGATGACACTTAGATACATTGGATGGGGTTGGTGTTGTAACTTGAGTTAGATGAAACTCAAGAATTTTCCCCTAAGGTATAAATTGAGCCATTTTATGCTGAATGAATTAGTTATTAGAAAAGATCATGATCATGTCATTTATTTATTTATTTATTTATTTATTCATTCATTCATTCATTCATTTAGTTATTTATTCATGGATTGTTATTATTTTTATTTGTGAATTTTATATGTGATCACATAAAATAATAAACAAACATGCATAGATAAAATGAAAATTTTTGGTGAATACTTTTTATTTAAATCATGGTTAAGTTATGAGTGTGATCACATATAACAAGCATGCTAAATAGAAAATGATTTCATTCACCAATAATAACCTAAAATCCCTGAAATTAAATATTAATTCACAATGTCTTCCATAACTTAAGTTTAAATAAAATAGTAGTATGAGGTTCTCATCAACCATGGTCGTGGGTGCCTCTTATTAGGGAGTTCTAACAAGAATGGTGGATCAACTTAACTAAAACTAGCATAAAATAAATAGCCATATATAGCTTGGGGTAATTTTAGAGGAAAATTTTTAAGTAATTAAAGGTTTCTATTTTCATGATATGGGACTCCACTCAATAGATCAAGGAGCTTAAAGATAATACATTTGGTCATCTAGAAGCCTACCTTAAAAATCTCTAGGTAGTTTTGTAGCCATAGATTGGACTATTATGAGAGGTTTTAAGGATATTTTCCATGAGAATATTCAGTATATTGAGTATTTGAGTTTAGTAATTGAGGGATACTAGGATTTGATAAAATAGTGTAAGGAATTTAATAATAATAAATCTATAATGTTAAATAATTGGTAATCAAGATAATAGTACTAATATACTGAATTTATTTTGTGTAAAAATAGAAAATAATATCGAAAATTAATTGCAATAAATATTGGAAAAAGAACATGAACTAACCAGAACTAACTTCTAAAAGTGGTACTAATGATTTCACATAGTACTATGATATGAAAGGAAATTATGTGTGTTAAATTCCCCACTACCTGTTGATCCACCTCACAAAGCAAGTGAGGGTGAAAGATGAATCTTATAGAAGACTTATGGATGGAAAATATAATTTTTACATCATGATGTTATCATAAATTTCTAGTGAACTGCAAAAGAAACATCAGGACATGGATGGTCAAACCATGTTCTATCATCTCTAAGTAGCTTATAAATAGAAATTGAAGTACGAAATTAATGAGGTTATGATTACACTGATCACGTATAAATTGAAAGATGAATTCATATTTAATCATTATCTTTCAATTAATCTCATTCTCTCATCCTTAACACCCAGTTTCTCTAGTTTCATTAAGAACTATAAAATGAATAGTATGGAGAAATAGCTTCAATATATTTTTGGTACAGTTATCCAAAAAAGATAAGAACCTAAGAAAGATAAATTTTAGTTCTTATAGTGAACGAGGTGAAAGGAAAGTTTTAAAAACCATGATAAATTTAAATTCCATGGAGTATTTGAAAATCCATTCTAAGAAAACAAAGATAAAAAAGGGAGAATTTCAAATATGAGGCTATTTGCTTCACATATGGAAAGATAGGCCACTAGAATAGAAAATTAAATTATTTAAATAAGAATCAAGTAATTTTTTATACTTCAGGTATATTCTTCATTTAATGTAATGGTTTTATTTTAATTCTTACATATTAGATACTATATGTGTGTCACACATTTTTATCCAAATATAGAAACCAATAAAGTTTAGAAACATTATAAAAAGTAAGGTGAATTCTCCAATTGGTTAAGAAAGGGTGATTCCTATGTCATTAGTGAGAAACACAAGACTTGTAATTGCCTTGTTTTTTTATTCTAGTTGAACTATTATTTATTATTACTAAAATATTTATCTCGTTTGTATATTTGATATAATGATATATTATTTCATTTTGGAATGAATATTTTTTCAGTGTTTCATACATGACTAATAGTTTAGTAATACTTAAATCATTGATAATAAATGTTGAATATAAAATTTAAGACTTTGTAATACCTAGTTGTGGCAAGATAATTATTTGTAAAGTAAAATTAAAAGTAGTTTTTAAGAATATACTCAGTGTGATGTTTAGACTTTTGGGATCTAAAAAACTTAAGTATTATCAACATACCTACTTATCAAGTTTAATAAAAAGGAATTTTTTGAAATATTAGTGAGCCATAAAGCTTACATAGATAGTTTAGCTTGACCAAATTAAATATTTAGTAGATAAGATATATATAATTCAATATACTCCATGATATTACTTTAATAATTATAAGGAATATAAAAGTGAAGGAACATGCATGGTTGGAATCTATTAGTTGATTTGGGACCATAATCCAAAAAATATCTTAATTAATCATTCATCGATCATGAAAATGTAGAGTGGATTTATTCCTAAACTCACATTTTTTATACACATCTGACCTATGATGTTAGTAAAGTAAAAAATCAATTTTGATTATTACATGCATTCATTGATCATTAAAATATAGAGTGGGTTTATTCCTAAAATCACATTTACTTATAAATAAGATAGCTAAGTTGTTAGTAAAAATAGGATCAATGATGAGTCTTATAAGTCATGAAAAGTATTCCATTATCTTTTTGAGACATGTCTTTTAAATAGTGGCATTAACACATTACCATATGTAAACTATAATGAAATTTTCATATCATATAAGTTATAGTATGGAATAAATTCATTATGTTACAATCCATGTGTTTATATTCAAAGAGTTTGTTAAGGTTAATTCAATAAACAAACTTTTATCAAGAAAAAAACAAAGTGCATCATAGGTAATTATCCTAGTGTTTTTTATGTATATTGCATAAATCCAAAAAATAGAAAAGCTATAGTCATGTTAAATGATATATTTCTAGAAGAGGGTGCATATATTTATTTGAGATAGTGGTATCAAGATTGACTTGTATAAATTCAAGGGATGATATGCATAGGGAGTTGGAATGGAAACAAGTTCCACATGATCTCTATAATAACTCAGACTCTAAAAACCCAAATCTAGTAGTTATATTACATTATTGGTTCACAATACAATAGTTTTCATGGGATCCAATAGATTAGTAGTCTTGGAATACTAGATACAAACATGCATTACATTTGAAAATATAAGATACAATATGAACATGTTGTGAGAACATGAGTATCCCTTCCATCATATCCTTAAAAATTATACATAGTTATCCCATAGGTTTTCTGGGGAAAGGAAAAAAATGTGGGTGAGCTTAGATGCTCAGTAAAGAGTACCATACAGTGGAATCTATAATTTCATAAATGTTTCATAATTTTTATGGAAGTAATTAATGAATAAAATGAATCCATAATCAACTAAAACTGAGGGTATGTTATATCCATGAAAATAAATTAAAAACATGGATAATAATAATCATTGATCTTGTACTGATAGAATGTATAATTCCAAACATCAAAATATATTTTCAAGGCCTTTTTCCAAGATTATATACTATTATGGGAAGAGGTATACACCAAAAATAAACAAGTTTTGTCTCATGATACCTAACAATTCATTAGAGGCTATATAATTTTTTTCCCTACTCATCGCCTGATTAATTCCAATACATTCACTATAAGGGTCGACAAGAAATTTAATACCATTCCTTAAGGAACCTATTATTGAATAAAACATGGATATACATATAATGAGAAATACAAAAATAAAATATTTCACTATTTTATAGAATAATGTGGATGTTTAGTAGAACATACCTTAATCAACTTGAAAGTTGTGGGGTTTCATCAAAGTAACATGAAGTACTCTTATCAATTAAATATAGTGGCAAGGGTACTTTCAATGTATTGGGTTATCCATAGAATATAATAATTGGGTGTAATTGTTTGAATTGGTAGGATAAAAAGGAAATGGTAATAAAACTCATTCATCATGGTTCACTAAGAGCATGTTAATATTCCAAATCATATCCCCCGGTAGTGTCTGAGAAGGTGTGCAGTCTAAGGCCCACTCGGCGTGCATCGGGGTAATGATTGAGTCAATACTCAACAAAACCATATTCAAATGATTACCCCTATGTTTATTTTTGCCACAACTATATCCACTTTCCAGTAAGGGATGTATTTTCTAGGAAACTACACACACTTTTACCTTACTAAAACTTATGATAATTTTTCACTCTAGAAAATATTGAGCTTTACAATGGTTTTAGTAAATATTGAATAAAAAGAAAATGAGGTATGGTTAATAATATATAGTTGTAAATACCTTAAATTTCATGAGTAATACGGTAAAATTACTCCATTTTAATGTATGAACCACATAAAAGGAAGTAGGTGGTGAATATAACATGAGTCCCAAAGAATGAAAATTGAGATGGGAAAACCCCACTTATGGATTAGGTAGAATTTCATTAAAAATTACTTGAAATATAAGGATAAAAATTGATATTAAAATACCATGAATAAAAAAATAATTATATAACATCTAAAATGGGAATTATATACACCACATAAAGGAAATTAGGTGTATCATACAGAACATGTCTCAAAGAGAGGAATTTCAGATAGAAAACCCCTAACTCTTATCCGGACTTCCACAAACATACTTTAAAATTTTGTATCACAAACATAGATATATTAATCACTTAATTTAGAAACTTACTCATATCTATTTTCATTTATATGCTTCATAAAATTCATTCTATATATGAATTCTACCTATTTTCCACATTAGGTGTTTATAGTTTTGATCATTTGTATTATTCCATAATAATGGTGTTTGTATTCGTTATTATTATAAATTAAATAATTACTAGGTAATTAAAGTTAATTTTAAGGATGTTTTATAACAATATATGATTTTTTGAATTCCTTTCATGAGATTTTTAGTATTTATCCTAAAACATGAAATTGATAACAAGCATGTTTCAGTGATTTTTTTTGGTCAAAGGGTGTTTTCTTAATTAATGAATTAAATATTAATATAACATATATAGAATCAAAAATAAATAATTATTTTCATATTTATGTTATATTATACCACTAATTAAGTTCTCATGGTTATCCATGATATAAATTCATAGTATTGTTCAAGTATGTGGTTTAAACTGATCCAAACATGATCATACCCTCATTTAAGGAATGATTAAAAGATATTTTTGTTGTAATGTCATTATAACAGAAGCATAATGATATTATTTAGTTTTTATTATTTTTATATAATATAATTATAAAATAAGTTAAATAATAATTAATGGATATGAAAATATTACATAATTTGAATAAAATATTTTCCTCTTAGCACGCTTGTTTTAAAGGATTGAATTAATGATGATCTTTTATAGATCATATCATTAATAGGTTATCAAATTTTTCATAACAAAAACTTAATGATATCATAAATATAATATTTACACATTAAATAAAATCTGTGAACCATAAATTATGGTTGGTGATGAAAAATTAATTTTGTTTCTCGTTGTTGCGGTAGTCTCTAAGTACGCATGAATGATGATTTTTTTATATTAATGGATGATATGGATGAATAGAAAATGATAATATCCTTAATATAGTAACATTAAAGTATATAAATCATAATAATATAATTATATTAGTGTTTCTAGAATAAATTTTAATGAAGATAATTAAGAAGAGAAGCTAAGTAGTTGATAATACTCACATCTGGGACTTGAATTTTCCTTAGAAGTATCCTAGTAAATGAAGGCCTTATGATAACTTGTGGTGAATGGAAGATTTTGAACATGAGATAGGGTTATAGGAGGATAAAAAATTCATATTTTCAAGGATAAAATCAAAGGATAGATGATTCTTGAAGTGGAGGGAGTGTTACCCTATTATAAGTGAAGGGAATGGTAGTTTTGGGAGTGACTCTTACAATTTCAATAATGCAAAGTTACTATTGAGGGGTCAATGGAAAAAAATGGAAAATGGAGGTGGGAATGGTTATTTTTGGTTGAAAATCACCACAATAACTTCTTTTATATACAACTTTGAGTGTTTTGTGGGTTTTTATTTTAACTTTTTAACTTTTTCTCTAATTTACATTTACCTTGGTAATTAAATTTTAACCTTAGTAATCAATATTAGTGGAAAAAAATTAAGACTATCCATTTTACCTAATTTTATCATCCTAATTTAAAATTTTAAGATCATTTTACAAATAAAATTTATAAATGTTTGAAATGTTAATTTTAAAATAAACATACTTAATCACGTAAAAACAACTTTTAGAAAAATAATGTTTTTAATATTTAAATTTATATATAAGATAAAATTATCTTGGATACTAATTTTATAACACCCCAAGATTCCACGGTATGTTTCCCTTTGAATAATGTAATAGCTTGCGTTGTACGCAATTTGGAGTTTTAACACACCATGGCCAATAAAACTAGCTGTTATGAATAGTAATACCCACTTTTTTAAATTTTATTAATTTTATTTTTCAAGATTGACTTCATTTTTGGATTCAGAATATCAAAAATAGATTAGGGAAATTTTCTGGTATTTTTTAAAAAAACTTTCAATTTTTGATGAATAGTGAAAAAACACTGCGTTATTGTTTAAAACCGACATTTTATTTAAATACTTATTTATTTTATTTAAATTTATTTTAAGTCAAAATAGATACATAATACCTATATTAGTTTAATTTAATTCATTGAAGTCATTTTATAATAAGATTAAATGTATAAAATTTTATTGAACTTTTTAACATCTTTTACCCACCTACTAGGCACATTTGCAAATTTTCATAAAACGTAATTTTACCGCTTCTGTGAATTTATTTTCAAAAATATGAGAGGAATGGTTGATATCAGTAAGTAAAATGTGGTTCAATAAGATGAAAATAATTTTTGGTGAATAGTAACTTTTGACTTTTATTTACCGCGATTGAAAGTAAATAGGGTAATTAAAGGTAAAAATGATATTATTATTACCCTAAAACATGTACTAATTATATTTTATAGGTTCATTTTGACCAAAATCAACCTTAGGAATAAAAAATGATCCTTTTGGTTCACTTGGATTATATTAGGACATTTATTATTATTTTATTTAAAGAAGAGTTAAAAGTGTTAAATTCAAAGTTTTATAACTAAAACATTTTTAATATAGGGTTACACATAAGATAAATCCGAGTATAAATATTCATTATAAATCTAAAAATATTTCCCACATAATTTTATTTTATTTATAATTTTTAGACATTAAATAATTAAATTTATTTATGACACAATGATGATGTAGTAATTACCTTATTAATGAAAGATTAAATTAATTGATATTATAAAAATCCAAATAAATGTAAATTGAAACTTTTGATGAATTAAAAGAATTTTATAGGTTAATATGACATGTTAGGGTTGATTAAATAAATTTTTTTAGAAGTAATCAAGTTTCTAGAACTTTAACAAAAATCAGAAACTAAATAGTATCAAAATTGACATAAATGGGTTTTTAAAACAAATACTATATTATTAAATGATATAATAGTCCAAAAAATCTAAGGTTTGGAAAAAGGAATTATATAATAACATATATGTCATTAATAAACCATTTGGTGTTATCTTTTCATTTTATAATAATTTTATTAACCATAAAATATTAAATTACAAGGAGACATGGTAAATGTTAAACTTTTTAACCAAGAGTTGAAACTAAAAGATAAGGTTAATATGGTGACCTAAACCTATCTAAAACCTATTGGTTGAGAGTTTTTCGACCCATACCCACTTTATCCTTGAAATAAATTCTTTTGGAGCCATTATAAACCGAAATTTATTGTATAATAAAATAATATTTCAAGGGTTTCCTAAAGTGACCCTCACCTCTCTTATAAAAGGGTATTTCCCCTTCTCTCAAAATCACACCTCCAAAGCCATTTAGATCATTCAAAACCTACTCAAATATCCTCCCAACTACCCTAACTTAATCCTAAATTCCTTCCTTTGATCATAAAGCCAACCTAAGGATCCCTTTTGATCAAATCAAAAGGAATCACCCAAAGAAGAGGTAATTATTTCACCACCACTTTCAAGTTCTTTTCTTCTTCCACTTCCTCTTTCTTTGTTATTCTCATACCAAAATACTAAATATAGTACCATATTTTTATTGTGATGTTATTATAAATATGGTACAACCATATTCATTTTTCTATCCATCCTATTAATGACAAAGTCACCATATGTGTGTACGTACGACTTACTGTCTCCACGTCGTGGGGTAGTTTGTTATTCAAACACTTCATTATTTGGATGGATATAATAATGATTATAACTGATGTAAATAATAAATATAACATGTTAATTATTCTATATATATGATATACTATGATGACCCAGACTCTCTTGGTCCTTTCCTTTGCCAAAAAAAATTGGATCCTAAAGGGGTAGCGTCTCGGAGCGACCGATCGGTGAGACGGATCGGCGCGACCGATCGGTGCGACCGATCGGCACGACCGATCGGTGAGACCGACCGGCGCGACCGATCGGTGAGACTGATCAGCGTGATCGATCGGTGAGACCGATTGGCATCACCCGGCTTTATCGGGGTTTTTTACAGTGACGTGCGCAAATTGAGTTTTAAACCCTTCTTTGACCCCCTTTAAGCTTGTTTTAAAGCCCTGTAGTGCCCATAAATGTTATAATTAAATGTTCAATAAATTAACCTGGTGTGTGCATCAGTTTAAACCACCCGATTACTTTAATAACATGTGGGGCCGCGTGGTCAACCCATGACCCCCGCTCCTTACGCGGTTTGGCGTTCTTATCTCAACCGTCTGCGGATCTTATAAAATAAGGGTTAGCTGTGGTTTCTTCTTTTATCGATCACCCTATGTTAAGAGTACCCTTCGTCCAGACGAGCAGCTTTTCGTTCAGGCAAACCGCATCGATATCCGTGAAGTTCCGCCCCAGGCCTTAGTGTCGATCATTGATGAACAGGTAGGGAATTTCTTTGTCTCTCGCTTTTGTGTATCATGTGGGGTGGTCATGCTTTTGATTTTGTAGAATTGGTTAAAACAGACCTAAATAAAGATAATGAACTGATTATATGAAGAAAGAAGGGGGGGCTGTGATCGTTGATGTTGTTTTATGTTATGATCATCTTTCTGAATTGTGTGGGATTATGCCTACTGAAAATCATGGTCGTTGGTGGTCTTTCTTTGTGCACTAATGAACCTCTGGGGATGTTTGAAATGACTTGTTTGTGGTTGTGAACTCCTGCTGTAAAAAAAGGGCAATTGGTTAATCACGTACACCTGGCTAAATGAATTGAAAGCACCATGATCAACCCTTCTGTGATAACCCCCGGTTAAAGCACACGAAATTGAAATCATGGAGTGTGTTAAATTTTATAAATCTGAAAATACCGGCATGGCTCTGCTTTGTGTTGGTGTTAGTGGTTTGGTTGTTTTCTTTTATGGGCCGATTGCTGGAGATGTGGGAGGGGGTGGGATCCCCTGTTGATATGGATTCGTTGGTTGTGATTTTTAAGACCGGGTGGTTACCTTGTTTATATCAAAAATTGGGGTGGGATCCTCTGTTGATGAGAAACCATTTTGGGGGACACGGGGTAGTGTCTCGAGGGTTTCTTTGGTTCTAGTACTTTGAGGGATCTCACTTATCCCCTTATTGTTGTAACATTACAATAGAACCGGGTGTGAATGTTTAAATTGACGTTTGGATGGATTCTTTCCTTGGTTATGATTATGGTGTTAGTTTCCCAAGTAGGTGCATGAACTTATTTAAAAATTATTACTGAACATGAAAACAAGAATGGGACAAACGAGTTTTGTTGGCAAGAGTCCTGAATCGGACTTGAGTGCTGTTGTGATCTGTAGGATATCTGAACAAAAACCAAACTTTGGGTGAGTTCTTGTTACCTATGTATATACTTGTAGTTTTGTGTTTCTTATTTGCGCCCCACCCATGTTGAGTAATTAGTGTCGAACACCCCCATTTCATGGGGGAGGGTGTTTTTCCCAACACTATTCTTAGTGGCTGGTTATTAGCTCCTTTTATGCTCCCTTTCCTGAATAGCACAAGTACATTTGGGCAGGATGTGATGGCCTGAGGTCCATTATTAGCCCAAGAATCTTTGGGCGGGGTAGTTTGGTGGTTATGGCCTAGGTGTGTGCAGGCAGGTGGTTTCCCAAGTATCTTTGGGATGAGGCCCAGGTGTCTTCGGGCATTGTAGTGGATCTTCTAGCCTAGGTGTCTTTGGGCGTGGTGGTGGTTGTTCTGGCCTAGGTGTTTGCAGGCATGGTTACATGTTTTAGTTGTGGACCAAGTGTTTGCGGGCGAGATTCGGCAGTGGGACTGCGTGCGGTTGTGGCCCAGGTGTGTGCGGGCGGGTGTGGTAGTGGGATTGCGGTGATAATGGCAGGATTGGTTCGATGCGTAGGATATCTCAATAACCAGTGGGAAAGTGGCGCGGGGTACCCAAACATCGATGTGATCTTATATATATTACTTGGTTTGCGTTACTTGGTGAGTGTAGCTGGTGAGTGGGATGGGTGAACTCCTTTATAGTAATGGTTGTCTGCTTCTCATAGGACTTTAGTATGTTCACCCACTTGTGCACGAGAGTCTTTGGTTTTCCCTATTGAGTGTACTTGTATGCTCACTCTATGTATATAAAACTGATTTCAGGTTTCCAGGAGGACTTCAGGGATCGCGCAGGATCGTACTAGCTTGGATCTTTGGGGCAGTCGCAGTTGCTATTTTCTTTCTATGGTACTTACCCTTGTAGTCACTTTTGTACCATGTGGCTTTTACTTTTGGAACATGCATGTGGGAATGGTTTACTTTTGGCTTTACTTTTCTTTTAATCTTGGTGTTGTTGGGTTTCATCATCTTATCTCCTGATCCTATAAAACAAAAAGGGTAATGCCTTCCACTTGTGTGTAATTTCCATACCCTTGGTTCTAGTCTCCACTCCGGGACATATAGAAGGAGGGTTTCGGGGGTCATTATCTCTCCTTCAACTTAAAGAAGGAAGGGTTTGGCAACCTGCTAACCCTTCCCTCCTTTTGGTGAAGGTGGGTCGTGACAGAATGGTATCAGAGGCGAGGTTGAGAGATAGGATGGAGTCAGGAGTTAGGAATAGTGAGGATTTCATGGGATGGTAAGGCAACAGTGTTGGGTGACCTTGGTGCATGAATTAGGCTAGGGAAGACCGGCTAGGACATGGGATTTTAGGGCCCCCATGATTCGATGCAAGAACTCTGGACCTATCGAACGACCAAGTGAGGCCACGCTGAATGCAGGGTAGAGACCCTAGGAAAGGTACATGCATCATAACAAATTGTGTTCTCATGTTTCTAGTATGTCTTGGGAATTAAGAATAAATGAAAAGTTTAAGAAATTTTAAGAATAATATTCTGCACTACTTGGGCTTAGGCATTCCTTTTTTACCTTGTCACTATGGCACCTGGAAGGCGACCACGTGTGGTACAGGCGATCGAGGCCCTGGAGACTACTTTGGCCGATCGGCAGAGAGCTGATCGAGAGGAAGAGGACGACTAGTGGAAAAAGACTCTTTGGGCCTTCCAGCGACAGACCCTTGATAAGTACGAGGGCAGCACCTCTGACATGAAGACGAAAGGCTGGCTAGAGGATGTAGTGATAGCCTTCGGCCAGATTCGGGCCCCGACCGAGTACTGGGTTCCTCTGGCCGTCAGCCAAATGCGGGGATCGGCACGTCAGTGGTGGACGCTTTACCTGGGGGAGAGGAGAGAGGCTGAGGTGCCATGGGATAATTTCGAGAAGGAGTTCCAGGCAGAATTCCTATCCTCGACGATGAAGGCGGGAAAGAGATAGGAGCTACTCTCCCTCCAACAGGGGAGTATGTCAGTGAGGGAGCTAGGAATCAAGTTCAAAGACCTCCTACATTTTGCTCCGGACCTCTTTCCCGATGAGGAGTCTTGGGAAAGGCGTCTAGAGGAGGCGCTCCAACCCTCCCTCCAGTATGTTGTTACCCCCTTTACCCTACTGACGTACTTGGAGGTCCAGAAGAAGGCCAAAGTGGTGGAGAGGATGCACACTCTAGGAGGTGTGTCACGAGAGGGGATCCATCTGGGACCATCGAAGGGGAAGGCCGTCAGCACTAGGCCTCCAGCGTTAGGACCCTCCAGGTTCCGACCCGCAGGGAGCAGGCCGCAGCGGTTTCTGTTTCGATCCCCCGGTCCTCGCCCTTTTCCTTCGGGCCCGGGACCACGATGCTTCGTCTGTGGGATTCATGGACATCTCCAGAGTCAGTGCCCAGACTGGGTATAGTACAGAAGTGGCGTATAGCCCCAACACCCACCCCATCAGTAGCTTCCAGTCAGGACTTTCCAGCAGCAGCAGTAGGTACAGCGAGCTCTCGCTCCTCCGAGGATAGATGTAGGAGGAGGGGCCGACCTCAGGTCGCTCCTCAGGGACCTCGACCAGGGCATGGTCGGGGAGGTGGCCGATAGCCGAGGGGTAGAGGAGCTGGGTGGGGAAAACTACATGCTGCAGAGGCAGCAGTTTCAGTAGGGCCGGAGGTTGTTCGAGGTAATATCAGTTTGTTTAGAACTCTTTCTTATGCCTTGTTCGATACTGGAGCTTCGCACTCCTTTGTTACACCTAGTCTAGCCCGTGCTTTGGGCCTAGATGCCAAGAGACTTCCAGTTCCCCTGGTTTTGATCACACTAGTTAGAGGTCAGACCGACTTGTTGTTTGTTTGTCGGGGATGCAGACTGATGATAGGGCCATATCAGTCGGTTAGGGATCTTCTTCTGCTATAGATACAGCCATACGATGTCATCCTCGGCATTGACTGGCTATTTTCTGTGTGTTCCATCATCGACTGTTTCTGAGGAAGGATTGTGTTCTCTAAATCTGGTGGCTGGCGTGTTACCTTCACCGGCGAGTAGAGCAGTCAGAAGGGCAGCAGGCAAGAGGAACCTCTCCTCTCCTTGTTGGTCGAGCTGTCAGTGGAATCAATAGATGCTGAGATGGTGGAAGTGCCAAAGGTTGTTCATGAATTTATAGACGTATTTCTTGAGGAGGTAATGACTCTACCCCCTCGACGGGATATCGAGTTCGGGATAGACCTGCAGCCCGGCGCTCGTATGATCTCGATGGATCCTTACTGGATGTCACCTTCAGAGCTACGGGAGTTGCGGATCCAGATTTATGATCTAATGAATAGGGGTTATGTTCGGCCGAGTGCGTCATCGTGGGGTTCTCCAGTCTTGTTTGCAAAGAAGGAAGATGGTGGTATCAGGTTTTTCATAGACTGCAGGAGGCTGAATCAGGTGACGATCAAGAATCACTACCCTCTTCAGAGGATAGACGATCTTTTTGACCAGTTGAAAGGGGCAGGATGGTTCTTGAAGATCGACCTGTGGTCTGGGTACCAACAGTTGAGAGTGAAGGAGGGCGACATCCCAAAGACGGCGTCCAGGTGCATATATGGACACTTAGAGTTCATAGTCATGCCCTTAGGTGTTACGAATGCCCCGGCTGTGTTCATGGGGTTTATGAACTCCATATTCCGGGATTACCTATATCGGTTCATAGTTGTGTTCATCAACGACATCCTGGTCTACTCAAGATCATAGGATGACCATGTAGAGCACCTGAGGACGGTTCTGGAGGTCCTCTGACATCATCAGCTCTATGGGAAGTTGTCGAAATGCAAGTTCTGGACACAAGAAGTGCAATTCCTCAGGCACGTGGTGTCTGAGCAGAGGGTAGCGGTGGACCCATCAAAGGTTGAGGCAGTTGTTTCTTAGGAAGCACCCAAGAATGTGGCAGAGGTCTATAGTTTCCTCGGGCTGGCGGGTTACTATCGGAGGTTCGTACCCAACTTCTCCCGAGTTGCAGCCCCTTTGACATCCCTGACCAAGAAAGACCAGGTTTTCGTGTGGGGTGAGCAGTGCGAGTCAGCCTTCAACTATCTGAAGGAGAAGTTGGTCAGTGCCCTAGTGCTGAGATTTCCACAAGAAGGGGCGGTGTATGAGGTGTTCTACGATGCTTCAAGATAGGGCCTGGGATGTTTGTTGATGCAGCAACAAGGGGTGATCTCCTATGGGTTCAGGCAGCTACGCCCTCTTGAGCGTAATTACGCCACCCACGACCTGGAGCTTGCAGCGGTCGTTTTTGCGCTAAAGTTATGGTGGCACTACCTCATTGGAGAACGCTTTGTGGTCTTCACATATCACAAAAGCTTGAGGTATATCTTCTCCCAGCGGGACTTAAACTTGCGACAGTAGAGATGGGTTGAGTTCCTCCAGGATTACGACTTCGAGATCTCTTATACTGAGGGAAAGGGAAATGTAGTGGTCGATTCCTTGAGCAGGAGGACGCAGAAGGATGTGGTCCGAGAGTCGACGGAAGCCTGGAAGGCGATGGAGGAGTTGGATGCCTTACACCTAGATGCGAGGATGGATGGTGGTGGAGGTTTCCTATATCAGATGGCAGTGCAGTCGTCTCTATTGCAGCAAGTGGAGGATTCTCAGTGGGGAGACCCAGAGTGCGAAGTGATGCGTGACTGAGTTGAATGGGGCAATGGTCCGGAAGGATGGACAGAGGATGGTTAGAACTGGATGATTTTTCAGGGAAGGTTGTTTGTTTCAGGAGTGATGTGCGGCAAGGTTCTCAGTGAGTTCCACAACTCACCCCTAGTGGTACACCCAGGAGTTTCCAAGATGTACCAGGGACTGAAGAGACAGTTTTGGTGGCCTGGAGTGAAGCGAGCAGTGGCAGAGTTTGTGGCCAAGTGCTTAGTGTGTCAGCAAGTGAAGGTTGAACACCAAGTTCCAGGTGGCCTACTGCAGTCTCTAGATTTCCCCGAGTGGAAGTGGGATGACATCTCGATGGATTTCATCACGGGACTTCCCAAGGTCCAAGGGTCATATGACGCCATCTGGGTGGTAGTGGACCAGTTGAAGAAATCGGCCCACTTTCTGGCGATCAGGGAGTCGAGTACTGTGGATGCTTTGGCACGAAATTATGTGGATGAGGTGGTGCGGTTGTATGGAGTTCCGAGGTCTATATTCTCAGATAGGGATGCACGGTTTACCTTGAAGGTCTGGAAAGGATTGCAGCATGCTTTTGGCACACAGTTACACCTTAGCACTACTTTCCATCCCCAGACAGATGGACAAACAGAGCACACCATCCAGACCTTGGATGATATGCTGTGGGAATGTGTTCTAGACTCAGGAGGATCATGGGTGTGACACTTGCCCCTGGTAGAGTTCGCCTACAATAATATTTATCACTCTAACATTGGTATGGCCCCATTTAAAGCCTTGTATGTGAGGTCATTCTGTTCACCTTTGTGTTGGGCCGAAGTAGGAGAGGTAGGCATCCTTGGCCCGGAGGTGGTGCAGAGCACGACAGAGAAGGTTCAACTCATACGGGAAAGGATGAAGGCGGCCCAGGACCGGCAGAAGTCGTATGATAATACCAGGAGGAGGCCCTTGGAATTTGAGGTTGGAGACCACATGTTCTTAAGGGTCTCCCCTCGGCGCGGACAACGGAGGTTCGGCAAGGGGAGTAAGCTTTCTCCTAGGTTCATCAGGCCCTTCGAAGTGTTACGGCAGGTCGGAGAAGTTGCCTATCAGCTAGCGTTACCACCGCCGCTACTAAGGATACATGATTTCTTCCATGTGTCCCAGCTCCGTCGGTATCTGCAAGACGATTCACACATCCTCGACTGGGGAGATCTGGACATCAAGGATGACGTGACTTTTGTGGAGAGACCAGTGATGATCAAGGATCGCAAAGAAAAGGTGCTCCGTGGGCAAACCATTCCCTTGGTTTGTGTGTTGTGGAGACATGGTAGGCTTGAAGAGAGTACGTGGGAGAGGGAAGCACATATGTGTGCCTAGTACCTAGAGTTGTTTTAAGTTTTTTTTCTGTTGTTATAACTGTTGTGGTAGGACGTTTTACCTTGTTGGCTATGAAATGATAGTTTTATTTTTTTCCTCTGAATGTGTGTGAAAAGTCCTGGCTATAAGGGAGGAGAGAACCCGACCCCTAATCAAGACGCATTAAGGTGGATGTGATTAAAACCATGTGGGCGAGTCAGTGCTGCCTAGAGCAGATAATATCTTGACATGGGGAAGGAGACTCCACAACCCCCACATGCCTGGGAAGTTTTACATGATATGTTGCTTGGTTCGTGACAGGAAAGTGTTCTTAGTTAACAAAGAGGATCACTCTTGAGAGGTATATTTCTAGGTGATTTTTCAGACCCACTCTTTCCTTCTAGGTTGTTTAAATTCTCGAGGGCGAAAATAGTTTGAGAGGTATCTGATGAGATGACCCAGACTCTCTTGGTCCTTTCCTTTTCCAAAAAAATCCGGATCCTAAAGAGGTAGCGTCTCGGCGCGACCGATCGGGGAGACCGATCGGCGCAACCGATCAGTGCGACTGATCAGTGAGACCCATCGGTGAGACCGATAGGTGCGACCGATCGGTGCGACCGATCGGCGTCACCCATCTTTGTCAGGGTTTTTTCCAGTGACGTGCGCAAATTGAGTTTTAAACCCTTCTTTGGCCCCATTTAAGCTTTTTTTAAATCTCGGTAGCGCCCATAAATGTTATAATTAAATATTCAATAAATTAACCTAGTGTTTGCATTGGTTTAAACCACCCGACCCCATTAATAACGTGTGGGGCCGCGTGCTCAACCCACAACCCCCGCTCCTTACGCGGTTTGTCATTCTTATCTCAACCGTCTGAGGCTCTTATAAACTAAGGGTTAGTTGTGGTTTCTTCTTTTCTTGATCACCCTGTGTTAAGAGTACCCTTCGTCCGGACGAGCATCTTTTCGTTCAGGCGAACCGCATCGCTATCTGTGAAGTTCCGCCCCTAGCCTTAGCGTCGATCGTTGATCAACATGTAGGGAATTTCTTCGTCTCTCGCTTTTGTGTATCATGTGGGGTGGGCGTGCTTTTGATTCTGTATAATTGGTTAAACCAGACCTAAATAAAGATAATGAACTGATTATATGAAGAAAGACGGGGGGGTTGTGATCATTGATGTTGTTTTATGTTATGATCATCTTTCTGAATTGTGCGGGATTACGCCTACTGAAAATCATGGCTGTTGGTGGTCTTTCTCTGTGCACTAATGAACCCCTGGGGATGTTTGAAATGACTTGTTTGTGGTTGTGAACTCCTACTGTAAAAAAAGGGCAATTGGTTAATCACGTACACCTGGATAAATGAATTGAAAGTACCAAGATCAACCCTTCTGTGATAACCCCCGGTTAAAGCACATGAAATTGAAATCATGGAGTGTGTTAAATGTTATAAATCTAAAAATACCGGCATGGCCCTACTTTGTGTTGGTGGTAGTGGTTTCGTTGTTTTCTTTTATGGGCCGATTGCTGGAGATGTGGGAGGGGGTGGGATCCCCTGTTGATATGGATTCAGTGGTTGTGAGTTTTAAGACCGGGTGGTTACCTTGTTTATATCACGAATTGGGGTGGGATCCTCTGTTGATGAGAAACCATTTTGGGGGACATGGGGTAGTGTCTCGAGGGTTTCTTTGGTTCTAGTAATTCGAGGGATCTCACTTATCCCCTTGTTGTTGTAACTTTACAAGAGAACCGGGTGTGAATTTTTAAATTGACGTTTGGCTGGATTCTTTCCTCGGTTATGCTTATGGTGTTAGTTTCCCAAGTAGGTGCATGAACTTATTTAAACATTTTTACTGAACATGAAAACAAGAATGGGACAAATGAGTTTTGTTGGCGAGAGTCGTGACTCGGACTTGAGTGCTGTTGTGATCTGTAGGTTGTCTGAAGAAAAACCTAACTTTGGGTGAGTGCTTGTTACCTATGTATATACTTGTAGTTTTTTGTTTCTTATTCGCGCCCCACCCATGTTGAGCACTTAGTGTCGAACACCCCCATTTCATGGGGGAGGGTGTTTTTCCCAACACTATTCTTTGTGGCTGGTTATTATCTCCTTTTATGCTCCCTTTCCCGGATATCCCAAGTACCTTCAGGCAGGCTGTGATGGCCTGAGGTCCATTATTATCCCAATAATCTTAGGGCGAGGTAGTGGGGTGGTTATGCCCCAGGTGTGTGCAAGCAGGTGGTTTCCCAAGTATCTTCGGGATGAGGCCCAGGTGTCTTCTGGCGTGGCATTGGATCTTCTAGACCAGGTGTCTTCGGGTGTGGTGGTGGTTGTTCTGTCCTAGGTGTTTTCAGGCATGGTTGCGTATGACAGTTGTGGCCCATGTGTTTGCGGGCGGTATTCGGCAGTGGGACTGCGTGCGGTTGTGGCCGAGGTGTGTGCAGGCGGGTGTGGAAGTGGGACTGCGGTGAGAATGGCGGGATTGGTTCGATGCGTAGGATGTCTCAATAATCAGTGGGAAAGTGGCACGGGGTACCCAAACATCGATGTGCTCTGATATATATTACTTGGTTTTCGTTACTTGGTGAGTGTAGCCAATGAGTGGGATGGGTGAACTCCTTCATATTAATGGTTGTCTGCTTCTCACGGGACTTTAGTACGTTCCCCCACTTGTGCACGAGAGTCTTTGATTTTCCCTGCTGAGTGTACTTGTATGCTCATCCTATGTATATAAAATTACTTTCAGGTTTCCAGGAGGACTTCGGGGATCGCGCAGGATCGTACTAGCTCGGATCTTTGGGGCAGTCACAGTTTCTGTTTTCTTTCTTTGGTACTTACCCTTGTAGTCACTTTTTTACCCTGTGGTTTTTACTTTTGGAACATTCATGTGGGAATGGTTTACTTTTGGCTTTATGTTTCTTTTAATCTTGGTGTTGTTGGGTTTCATCATCTTATCTCCCAATCCTATAAAACAAAAAGGGTAATTCCTTCCACTTGTGTGTAATTTCCATACCCTTGGTTCTAGTCGCCACTCCGGGACCTATAGAAGGTGGGTTTCGGGGGTCATTATCTCTCCTTCAACTTAAATAAGGAAGGTCTTGGAAACATGCTAACACTTCCATCCTTTTGGTGAAGGCAAGTCATGACATATACCATCCAATTACATATTATTTCACCATCAATAGAATGATATTGTCGCTCGTGCGTACGTACAGATTACTGTCTCCATGAACGCGATGAGATTCCTTCCCCATCATAATCATTCAAGAATAAATTTCATTTTATGATTAAAAAAATAATGTTTCAAACTTAATATCATTATGGATATGAATCAAATACATCTTGTCCCTAACAAACATGACTTACATAACAAAAATTATAAAGTAAAACGATTCAGTTTACACCCGAAACGATGATACTACTGAAATATTATTAACAAAGAAATATTAGAAGATCATATATGATATCATATTCATGTATGTGGTTATTTTATAATTTAATAACAATTATTAAACTATTATACAGGAGCTTAATGTACCATATACCAAGGAAAAGTACAAGGTAAGGGTTAATTCTACAATCTCTTCATTATCTGAGGTTGTTTATACGTGAGTATCTACTAGGATCTCTTTATCACCCACATCTGTGTTTCTTAAAAATGTATTTCAAAACATTTTTACTATTTCCTAGACTATGGGTTAAATTAATTTATACCCTTTTTTGACTTTTTATAAGATTTTTATAAAGGAATCTTTCCGTCATTTTCCAAACAAGGTCATTTACAACCTTTTCGACAAAATTAAGGAAAAAATGTTTTTTTTAACTTATACAGTGGGTGCGGCTATTTTCCACCATTATAACACCTTCTAAGCTTCCCTTACAATATTATAATAACATTTTCAAAATAAATGTTTTCTTTTATAATTATGTGACTTTTAAATGATTTTAAAATAAAAATAGGTATTTATTTCAGATAGTTTTCATTTGATCTATGTCAACATCCTTTTATGGATTCTAAACTTATTTGAAGTTGATTTATTATGATACAAATCTTCAATATTGTGTTTAAGTTTTTGTGATATGTTTGACTGTGGATGTGTTATTTTTATACCATTCATGGTTTATGGATAAATTATTGACATTTCATATGCTAATTTTAATACGAATGTTTATGTTATGTTTAAACCTTTTCATATGAGGAATGAATTGGACTTTGTAAGTGATGGGTGGATCCCACTATAGCTCCTCAATACATTGGTATGTCTCATGAGGCAACTAGTGTCTTTCCATAAGGCCTTGAAAAAATCTTATTTTGTAGTATTGGCATGAGTCCTTGACTATGTGGTTATGATATCCAGCATTATGCATTCCATCATTATGAAATTTGTTATTGATATTACATGTGATTATTCGACTAGTAGAATATCCATGTGAATAAGTAAATGGAATTATTTGATTTATATTTGCTATATTATTATGAAGTTTAATTTTAAAAGTCTTTTTTTTAGTCTTATACATTGCCTTAAATTTTTATGCTTATTTATGAAAGTTTCTACTATATTGTTATCCTTACTTAGCATCTGAGCTCACCACTTTCTACGTTTTATTTTTCCCAGGATATAAATAAGTATGTCGTCATTAACCTATGGGAATAGGCTAAGGGATATGAGTGTGTTCAAAGGGGAAATAATGTTTTTTTTATTTATTTCATGATGTAATGTAAAACTTATGTATGTATCTAGTACTTCCAAGGCTAGTAAACTAATCGGTCTTTCGAGAGTTAATCTCTTGTGATCATGCCAATGATATGTAATAATGCACAAACTTTGGGTAACTAGGGTTAGGGTGTTACAGTTGGTATTAGAGGAAGTTTATTACAACCCTTGATAACTAGATTTAGAAAAACTCTGATTAGAGGACATTACCGTAAGATAGCCTTTGAGAATTACTATAGAAGAACTTCCTAGAATTTTGGTAATGTAGTGATTTTGTGAGTTTTCTAAAAAATAAAACCTTGTATGGATACGAGCAGGTAGACACAGCTCTGGTATAGATGTTCCTAGGAGTGAAAACATCGACAATGATTTTTGGGCTTGACCAGGGGTATCCTGGTATACAACAATGGGCCCTGCTGCACTCTTGGTTACGACACTCTCGGGGGATATGCTTAGGATAATTCACATTTTCTTTACAAACAATTATGAAGTATTTATGAGTATATTCCTCATCAAAGAAAACATTTTTATGATTATGGATTATATCCATAAACTATTCAATTTATGTTAAGTGTTTTACAAGTTTGGAATTATGCATTGTGATTCATAAACTAATCTAGTGTATGAAATTGTATATAAATGGAACCTAATAGAAGGAATGGAAACTGTATTAGTGCATGTAATACATGTAGGGATTTCCCTCCTACTCAAGATAATTATAGTAGATCTGGTGATTCAACTAGTGCTAATCAGTTTATCACCATACTGGGACAACTCACTCAAGTTATGAATAATAACCTTACCCATATAGAGCAACCTGATCCACAACGTGGAGGATCAATGTTATACCGATTCATGAGGAAACAACCACCAACATTCAATGGGACTACAAATCCATTTGTAGCTGAGTAATGAATATGTTCCTTAGAAAAAATATTTCATGCTTTGGGGAGTAGCGAAAAGGAAAAAGTTATCATGGTAGTTTATCACCTCACGAGAGATGCAGATCAATGGTGGTCATTAATTCAAAACACAAAGTAAGATGAAGAAGTATCAAATATGGAATGGAGGGAGTTTAAAGAATTTTTCTTAGAAAAATACTTTCCTCGTGACCATCGAGAAGATATAGAAAGGTAATTTCTGAGTCTAAGGCAAAAGGAGGATGAGAATGTCACGAAGTATGAGGCTAACTTTACAAGGTTATAAAGGCATGCAGCAGATTATATACATAACCCAAGGAGTAAGATTGATCAATTCTTCAATGGGTTAAAACCATTTCTCCATCGAGCAGTATTCTCACAATCATTCTCATCATACAAGATATTATCTCATGTGATATCAAGACAGAAAATGAATTCTCTAAGTCTTATGAATTTAAAGCAAAGCAAGAGAAGAAGAGATCTACTGAACACTCTAGAAATGGAAATAAGAGGAAGAATGGAAAAGTTAAAAATCTATCCTACGGTAAATGTGGGAAGAAACACCCCAGTACTTGCCTGAAGGGAATGGGGGTCTGTTACAAGTGTGGTGAAAAAGGCCACCAAGCTCGTGATTGTAAGGGAAAGAAAGAGGCTATCATTGTTGAATGCTAAAATTGTATATAAATGGGGAATTATGAAAATTAATGTCCTAAGACCCAAGGAAACTTACCTCATAAAAGTCCAAGGGAGAAATTACAAGCTTATACTATCACTACTGCTGAGGTTGAAGCTCTGAAAGATGTGGTGGTAGGTAATTTACTAGTTTTCTCAAGTTTATCCAATACTTTATTTGATTTTGGATCATCACATTGTTTCATATATTCCTAGTTTGCTAAGAAAATTAGATATTTCTAATTTAATTTAATAAGGTAGTTTTCGGTCAAAACTCCTAAGGGAAGTATCATTGCAAAAAAGTTTTGAGAATCAGTTCCCATTAGGTAATATAAATGTTCTTTATCTGCTAATATCGTCATCATACCCATGATTTAATTTTATATAATCCTCGATATGTATTGGCTTTCGGACCATGATGCGAAAATTTATTGTAAGAAGGAGGTTACAATTTTCGATGATGATAAGGAGTACCTTATCTTTAGAGCAAAAACGTCACCATCTGATTATTATCTAGATCCACCCCTAGTAGCTCTACTAAATTCAATTATTGGGGAGGAAGATAATGAAATAACTATGGGTGAGGAAAATAATGTTCGAATAGAGGACGTACCTATTGTACAAGAATATGTTGATGTGTTTCTAGAGGATTTACCTGGACATCCTCCAGAATGAGAAATTGAGTTTTCCATTGATTTAATTCCTGGTTCAAGGCCCATATCAAAGACCCCTTATAGAATGACCACTATGAAATTAGTGGAACTAAAGAAACAACTAGAGGAATTGAGTAATAAATTATTTATCCACCCCATTGTTTCTCCATGGGAATCCCCTGTTCTTTTTGTTAAGAAGAAAGATGGATCTATGAGGTTGTGCATTGACTACAGGGAGAACAATGATATAATAATAAAAAAACAAGTATCCCCTACCTTGAATTGATGATTTACTCGATCAAATTCATGGAGCTCAATATTTTTCAAAGATTGACCTTCGATCTAGATATCATCAGTTGTGTGTAAAGAAGGAAGACATTCTGAAAGCAGCATTTCGAACCAGGTAAGAGCATTACGAGTTTACAGTAATGCCTTTTAGACTTACTAATTCACCCTCTTTCTTCATGGATATAATTAATAGAGTTTTCAAGGAATATCTTGATGACTTTGTAGTGTTATTTATTGATGATATCTTGGTATACTCAAAAATCTATGAAGATCATGAAAATCACTTGCACACTATTCTGAAAACCCTCAGAATAAATGAATTATATGGGAAGTTTAGAAAGTGTGAATTTTGGCTTCAGGATATTTCCTTTCTTGGCCATATTTTATCTAAGGATCACTACTAGAAAATGGACCTATACCCACAGTTTTGGAAAAAACCGTGGGTATAGGTCACCCTATCCCCACGGTTTTCTAAAACCGTGGGGATAGGTAGTTTTCCAGAACCTATACCCACAGTTTAAGAAAACCGTGGGTATAGGGTCTCAAAAACATGCCTATACCCACGGTTTGGAAAAAAACCTGTGGGTATAGGTCAGCTCTATCCCCACGGTTTGCCCAAAACCGTGGGGATAGCCTTTGGTTAAAAACCTATACCCACGGTTTTCACAAACCGTGGGTATAGGTTTCTCGCGTTTGCGCGGGAAATTTTTTTTTTCGCGGGAAATTTTTTTTTTTTTGCGGGAGTTCTATACCCACGGTTCTTCCCTCTATACCCACAGTTTAAATAAATATATTTAAAAAAATATATATACATATACGTAAAGTCGACATTGGGGCAGTGGGAAGGTGGTTCGTTAGCGGCGAAGAGGTCACGGGATCGAATCCGGACACCCGCTATTTTATAAAACCTATACCCACGGTTTGAAAACCGTGGGTATAGAGTATTGACACGGTGGAAAAAACCTATACCCACGGTTTGAACAAAACCGTGGGTATAGGTTAGGGACCTATACTGACGCCGTTCAGCCGCACGGTTCCCAGAATTGTGGGTATAGCCTATACCCACAGTTTTGGGGGCTATACCCACGGTTTTGAACCGTGGGTATAGGTCTATTTTCCAATAGTGGATGAAATCTCTGTCGATCCTTCAAAGACCAAGGCAATCCAAGAATGGCTAGTACTCACGAGTATAACAGAGATATACAGTTTTATTGGTTTAGCAGGTTATTATCAGCATTTCATCCAGAATTTTGCCCGATTGGTAAACCCATTAACCAAGCTCACACATAAAGGGGTTAAATTTTTTTGGACAAAAGAGTGTGAAGAATGTTTTGAAGAACTAAAAATAAGATTATTCAATGATACTATCTTGACTCTACCATTGTGGAATGATGGGTTTGTTATTTATATTAATGCTTCAAAAAAAGTAATTGATTGTGTCCTTATGCAGAATGATAGAGTTATTATATATGCATCACGACAACTAAAAAATCATGAAAAAAACTATCCCACTCATGATCTTGAGTTAGAAGTTGTAATATTTTATTTGAATATATGGGGATGCTATCTCTATGGTGAAAAACGTGAGATATATACCAGTCATAAGAGTTTGAAGTATATTTTCTCAAAAAAATAACTCAACATGATCCAAAGATGGTGGCTTGAACTACTCAAGGATTATGATTTCACTATACACTACCACCTAGGGAAGAAAAATAAGGTGGCAGATGCTTTGAGCAGAAAGGATCATGGAGTTTTGAACAAGATGAGAGTTGAAAGGGATCATATGTTTATGGATCTAGTAAATATGGATATGGGAATAATCATGGAAGGTGAAACATCAATACATTTTCAAATGGTAGCTAAACCATCTTTACTAGAAAGTATAGAAAGTTCTCAGACTGATGATGAGGAGTTTCAAAAGGAAATTAAAGTTGTGAACGATGGGAGATTGATCGACTTTGTATATGAAGATGAGATTTTGAAATTTGGGAAGAGACTTTGTGTTCCTGACATACCTAATCTAAAAATGGAATTGTTGGATGATGCTCATAGCTCCAATTTCTCTATACATCCTAGTATCACTAAGATGTATAGATATTTGAAGGAACATTTTTGGTGGGACAGCATGAAGAGGGATATTGCTGATTATGTGTCAAGATGTATGGTTTGTCAATAGGTGAAGGCTGGAAGACAAAATCCTGGAGGAGTCATGCAACCTCTTCCCATACCTAAGTGGAAATTGGATGATATTATGATGGACTTTGTCATGGGACTACCAAAGACTCCTAGAAGGAATGATTAAATATGGGTCATTGTTGATCATCTTACCAAGTAATCACATTTTATTTCTATAAGATAATATTTACCACTTGAACGTCTAGAAAGACTATATATTAATTAAGTTTTAAGACTTCATGGAGTACCCTTATTGATTTTTTTTGATCGTGATCCCCATTTTACATCAATATTCTAGAAAAATATTCAAAAGGCCTTGGATACTAAACTTCTTTTGAGCACTACCTACCACTATCAAACTGATGGAAAATTAGAATGGACTATTCAAACCTTATAAGACATGTTTAGATCTTGATCACTTGACTTTCAAGGTATGTGGGATCAATATTTACCTCTGGTAGAATTTTTCTATAACAATAGCTTCCATTCAAGCATTCAGATGGCACTATATGAAGAATTATATGGAAAGAGATGTCACACACCAACTTGTTGGGATGATATTGGTGAAAGAAAACTAGTAGGGCCAGAACTTGTTGAGGAAATAATGGAAAAGGTGAAGATTATCCAAACCCACATCAAAGCAGCACAAAGTAGGCAAAAGATCTATACTGATAACCGAAGGAAGGATTTGGAATTTCAAGTATGAAATCATGTTTTCTTGAAGGTATCTCCATGGAAGGGTGTTATACGATTTGGTAAGAAGGAAAAATTAAGTCCCAGGTACATCGGACCTTTATAAATTCTTGAACGAATTGGAGTTATAGCTTATCATTTGGCAATGCTGCCAAGTCTCTCCAAAGTTCATGATGTGTTCCACATATCACTATTGAGAAAAAAACATGCCTAACCCAATTCATGTACTCACCTATGAAGAAATATAACTGGAACCTGACCTATCTTATTGCGAAGATCCTATCATAATTCTTGATACCAGAGAACAAGTGTTGAGAAACCGGACAACTCGTCTAGTGAAATTTTTATGGAGAAATCATAAGATGGAAGAGGCAACGTGGGAACCTGAGGAACTTGTGATGAAGAACCACCCAAATCTTTTTATGTAGTAATATTCTATAAATTACGAGGATGAAATTATTTTAAGTATGGTAGAATGTAACACCCCAAGCTTCCACGGTACATTTCCCTTTGAATAATGAAATAGCTTGCGTTGTATGGAACTTGGAGTTTTAACACACCATGACCAATCAAACTAACCGTTATGAATAGTAATTTCCACATTTTGAAATTTTATAAATTTTATTTTTCAAAATGGACTTCATTTTTGGATTTAGAATATCAAAATTAGTTTAGGGTGAATTTTTAGTATTTTTCTGAAAACTTTCAATTTTTGATGAATAGTGGAAAACATTGCGTTGTTCTTTAGAACCAACTTTTTATTTAAATAAGTATTTGTTTTATTTAAATTTATTTTAAGAAAAAATAGATACATAATACCTATATTAATTCAATTTAATTCATTGGAGTCATTCTATAAGAAGATTAGATGTGTAAAATTTTATTGAACTTTTTAACGTCTTTTACCCACCTATTAGACACATTTTCAAATTTGCATAAAACATAATTTTACCACTTCTGTGAATTTAATTTCAAAAATCCAGGAGACATGGTTGATTATAGTAAGTAAAATTTGTTTCAATAAGATGAAAATAATTTTTGGTGAATAGTACCTTTTTACTTTTACTTACCACGGTTAAAAGTAAATAGGGTAATTAAAGGTAAAAATGGTATTATTATTACCCTAAAACATGTTATAATTATATTGTATAAGTTTATTTAGACCAAAATCAACCTTAGTAATAACATATGATCCTTTTGGTCCACTTGGATTAGATTAGGACATTTATTATTATTTTATTTAAAGAAGAGTTAAAAGTGTTAAATTCAAAGTTTCATAACTAAAATATTTTTAATATAGGGTTAGACATAGGATAAATTCGACTATAAATATTAATTATAAATCTAAAAAGATTTCAAACATAAGGGTATTTTATTTATAATTTTTAGAAATTAAATAATTAAATTTATTTATGACACAATGATGTTGCAATAATTACCTTATTAATGAAAGATTAAGATAATTGATATTATAAATATCCAAATAAATGTAAATTGAGACTTTTGATGAATTAGAATAATTTTATAGGTTAATATGACATGTTAGGGTTGATTAAATGAATTTTTTTCGAATTAATCAAGCTATTATGACTTTAACAAAAATCAGATACTAAATAGTGTCAAAATAGACATAAATGAGTTTTTAAAACAAATACTATATTATTAAATGATATAACAGTTCTAAAAATCTAAGGCTTGGACAAAGGAATTATATAATAATATAAGTGTCATTAATGAACTACTTGGGGTTCTCTTGGAACTTTATAGTAAGTTTATTAACCATATAATATAAAAATACAAGGAGACGTGGTAAATGTTAAACTATTTAACAAAGAGTTAAATCTAAAAGACAAGGTAGATATGGTGACCTAAAACTATCTAAAAACTATTGGTTTAGAGATTTTAGACCCATCCCCACCTTATACTTGAAATAAATCCTTTTTGAGCCATTATAAACTGAATATTATTGTATAATAAAATAATATTTCAAGGGTTTCCTAAAGTGACCCTCGCCTCTCTTATAAAAGGGTACTTCCCCTTCTCTCAAAATCACACCTCCAAATCCATTTGTCTCGGCCAAACCCTGCTCAAATATACTCCCAAATACCCTAAATTAATACTAGAGACCTTTCTTTGATCATAAATCCAACCTAAGGATCCATTTTGATCAAATCAAAAGGAAGCACCCGAAGAAGAGGTAATTATTTCACCACCACTTTCAAGTTCTTTTCTTCTTCCACTTCCTCTTTCTTTGTTATTAAAATACCAAAATAATAAATCCAGAACCTTATTCATACTGTGATGTTATTATAAATATGGTACAACCATATTCATTATTCTATCCATCCTATGAATAACGAAGTCATCATACGTGCGTACGTACGGCTTACCGTCTCCACGTTGTGGTGTAGTTTGTAATTCAAACACTTCATCATTTGGATGGGTATAATAATGAGTATAACTGATGTAAATAATAAATATAACATGTTAATGATTCTATATATATGATATACCATCCAATTACATATGATTTCACCATCAATAGAATGATATTTTCGCGCGTGCGTACGTACGGATTACCGTCTCCACGAACACGATGAGATTCATTCCCCATCATAATCATTCAAGAATAAATTTCATTTTATGATTAAAAAAATAATTTATAAGAACTTAATATCATTTTGGATATGAATCAAATACATATTATCCCTAAAAAACTTGACTTACATAACAAAACATATAAAGGAAAATGAATCAGTTAACACCCAAAATGATGATACTACTGAAATATTATTAACAAAGAAATATTGGAAGATCATATATGATATCATATTTATGTATGTGGTTATTATAAAATTTAATAACAATTATTTAACTATTATACAGGATCTTAACGTACCCTCGACCAAGGAAAAGTACAAGGTAAGGGTTAATTCTATAATCTCTTCATTATCCGATGTTGTTTATAGGTGAGTATCTACTGGGACCTCTTTATCATCCACATCTGTGTTTCTTAAAAATGTATTTAAAACAATTTTACTATTTCCTATATTATGGGTTAAAGTCATTTATACCCTTGTTTTAATTTTTATAAGATGTTTATAAAGGAATATTTCTGTCATTTTCCAAACAAGGTCCTTTATGGCCTTTTTGACAAAATTGAGGAAAGAATGTTTTTTAACTTATACGCTGGGTGCGGATATTTTCCACCGTTATAACACATTTTAAGATTTACTTACAATATTATAAGAATATTTTCAAAATAAATTTTTTCTTTTATAATTATGTGACTTTTAAATGATTTCAAAATAAAAAGAAGTATTTCTTTTAGATAGTTTTCATTTCATCTATGTCAACATCCTTTGATGGATTTTAAACTTGTTTGAAGTTGATTTATTATGATACAAATCTTCCATATTGTATTGGAGTTTTTGTAATATTTTTGACTATGGATGTGTTATTTTTATACCATTCATGGTTTATGGATAAATTATTGACATTTCGTATGCTAGTTTTAATACGAATTTTATGTTATGTTTAAACATTTTCATATAAGGAATGCATTAGACTTAGTAAGTGACAGGTGGAGCCCGCTATAGCTCCTCGATGAATCGGTAGGTATCATGATACAAATTAGTGTCTTGGAACAAGGCCTTGAGAAAATATTATTTTGTATTCTTGGCAATAGGCCTTGACTATGTGGTTATGATGTCTGGCATTATGCATTCCATCATTATGAAATTAACTATTGATATTACATGCGATTATTCGACTAGTAAAATATCCATGTGAATAAGTAAATGGAATTATTTGATTTATATTTTCCATATTATACTGAATTTTAAGTTTAAAAGGCTTTTGTTTTAGTCTTATACATTTCCTTAAATGTTTATGTTTATTTATGAAAGTTTCTACTATATTGTTATCCTTACTAAGCATCTGAGCTCACCCCTTTCTATGTTTTATTTTTCTGAGGATGTGAAGAAGTATATCATGGTTAACCTACAGGAATAGTCTAAGGCATATAAGTGTGTTAAAAGGGGACATAATGTTGTTTTTCTTTATTTCATGATGTAATGTAAAACTTATGTAAGTATCTAGTACTTCCATTACTACTAAACTAACCGGTCTTTTGGGACATGATCTCTTGTGATCATGCCAATGATATGTAATAATGCACCAAATTTGGGTAACTAGGGTTAGGGTGTTACAAATTTTAATTACATAAATTGAATTATTATAAAACAAATAAAAGTTCTTAGGCTTTAAAGGCAACCCAAAACCAAATATCTATTGAAAAAACTTGATTTAAAGAAAATACTTTAAATAATTTTTTACTAAAGTAACACTTTAATTAGTTCAAAAAATTTTGGTTTCATGACCCCTCCCACTAAAGATACCACAATGAATGGAGAGTGATAATGACCCCGGAGTCCTACCTCCTATAGGCCTTGGGTTGGAGACTAGCACCGAGAGTATAAAAATCTCATGAAATGGGAGGTATCGCCGTCTATAAAAATGTAGGATTGGGAGATAAGATGAATCATCCATAAATAAATACAAGACATAATATAAAAAGAAACAAAAAACATCCAACAATGCATGTATAAATAAAACTGATATAGGAAAAAAAATCTCCAAAGTAAATACCCAAAATCAAAGATAAAGAAAAAACATAGCAACTTTCCAAAGTTCAAAGCTAGTAATGTCCAGTAAGGTCCACAAAGTCCTCCTGAAAACCAGAAAACTATTTTATATATGTAAGGGTGAGCATACATGTAACCAAATTCTCTCATGAACATGTGAAAATATAATACTAATGCACCCATGAGAAAATAGTAGAACCAACATCGCCTACACAAGTATACTAAAAAAACTCATCCTCACCATGGCTCACTCACCAAATAACACATCCAAATATAATAACATAATATGATGTATATTGATGAAGGGTATCCTACACTCCTTTCTCACTAATTTTCTTCTCTCACACCCCAACTTCGTACGTTCTAGAGCTCCCACATCTTCAGAATAACATCACATCACATTCCATACATATATGGGTGTAGTCACATAGTGCTTAACATGGGTGGGGAGTATAAAGAAATCATAAGAAAATATAATTTATATATAATATCTAAAAATAAGTCCATCCTAGTGGTTCACAAAAATGGTACCAACAAACTAACAACTTTTCCTCACTTTTTTACTACCTCTAAATGCATAAAACCCCACAAAAAATCATAATCCACAAACCATTATCAATTAAATCAATTTTCCAGATTATTTGTTACTAAACCCTTCCATTAAAACAAACACCTTTTTTATACTTTTAGCCCATTAGTTTATATAAAAACATTAACCATTTAAACTACATGTCCCAACATCAATTCATTTGTTAAACATGCCCATTTAAAATCATTTTCATGCATTTAGTTCCATTACTACTCAGGATACTAGTGTTACACAACACACAATAGTTATCACAACTCAATATCACAACAACCACATCCAATTTCCAACTTCCATTATATCGCAACCACTTTCAAAACCCCACTATACAACCACATCGCAACTACCATCGCATCCCTGGTGCACAACCACATCACATCCATTACCCCCACATGCATTACAACAAAGCCATCACCCATGCATCGCGTCAACACAACCAAGCCATAACACACAACCACATCCACAAAAATGTTACAATAGACACATAGAATTTCCTAGATTTGTCATAGAGTATTTCATTCAATTCCACTTATTTATTTAAGATCATTATCACATAATCCATATATTCTGATGCAACCAATTCATTAGTCGAGTATACGTGGTTAACTATTTATTTATGGTGGTGTCACAAAAATCACACGACATGGGAATCACATCATATATTAAAACCAATAAAACAAGGGCTACCAACGATCATGATTTTTAGTGATAAAAAACATAAATAGTTCTAATATCAAAATATCAAAAAAACTTTAAAATCATGAGAAACATTCCCCTTCCCCTTACCAAAATCATTTAAATAATTCATTTATCTTTATTAATTTAGATGCAACCATTTCCACATATATAAACATAATCAACCCGCCCCAAATGATACATATAAATGAGAAATGAAGGAATTTATACCTATAATAAAGGAGCCTTACTCCAACTTGTTGCACCAGAAACAGGGGTGAGCACGCAAGAGGGAACCACCAATAGGGAAGTAATCAAGAAAACACCATCAGTAGAGCTCTGTGACTTCAAGGGAAGAAGTATTTGGGAACCTCCTATATTAATTGAAATAAATAAGTAATAAATAAAATAAATATACTCTCTTTTGAAAGATTGTATCCAGAACCAGAGGGATTAGATATGGTTTTTAATTGTCCATTAAAGTCAGATAACATTAAATCCATGTAGTTTAAATATTTAAAAGGTCTCCATACTTTTTAGAAGTTTAATATATGATTAATCACCTTTGAAACATCTTTAAATTCTATTAATTATGGCATTAAACCCATTTTTAATTAAAAAGGATGTAAAAAGGGAAAAACTGAAGAAAAAAAAACTAGATTTATTATAGATATATCATTACTGTAGATATACCTTTACTATAGATCCACCATTGGTGATATACTGTTAGTTTGGATATCTATAGTTACTATGGATCCACCATTACTATAGATCCACCATTAGTGATCTACCATTAGTTAAGAGATTGATCATTATTGTAGATCCATCATTATTATAGATCCAAAATTGGTGATATATCTTTAGTTAAAAGTTATACCATTGTTGTAGATCCACCATTATTGTAGATCCACCATTGGTAATCTACCATTAGTTCATAGATCCTCCATTACTGTAGATCAATCATTACTATAGATCTGTCATTGGTGATCTACCATTAGTTAAGAGATTTATTGTTACTGTATATCCACCATTACTATAGATCCACCGTTGATGATCTACTATTAGTTCAGAGGTATACCATTATTGTTGATCCACCATTGGTGATATATTGTTAGTTTAAAGATCTAGTGTTACTATAGATCCTCCATTAATATAGATATACCATTAGTGATCTACCTCTAGGATTTTTCATTATCCTATAAAACACCCATTTTTCCTCCAAAACACCAAAAAAATCTCCCTTCCTCTACCAAACACATCTGGACCTTCCCCAAACACCTTAGAAATCATATTTCCCACAAATTAATGGGTTGGAATGTCTAGGAAATTACATCGGATACCTATCAAACTATTCTCACCCTTTAGAATCCAAAACCAAGCTTAAAAGGGAGGAAAAGGGGGTCTGAACAACCACATTGAGAGATACCTCTCAATGATATTATCATACTTGGAATGCTACCACCAACCAAACACCCCATCTAGAAACTACCACAACCAACAAATAGAAGATCCCAATGTACAAAAATCAAATAATTCTGTCTCCCATGTTAAGATGTTATCCACTTTGGGAAGAACTAACTCACCAGAACTTTTCAATCATGTCAAGGTATAATGCGTCTTGATTAGGGATCAAGTTTTTCCCTTATTTGTATGTATTGAAGATTTAATCTCACATTATATCAAAAAGAAATAAGCATATCCCATATAATATAGAAAGTTCAAAACATCACATCAAAGCGCAATAAGGCAGGATAAGCCTTAAAATGACTCAAAATACTCCAAGAAATGGGCACACATATGCGTCTCACACTCCCAAGTAGTCTCCTATGAGGCACCATGTCTCCACGTCACACAAACCAAAGGAATGGTCTATCCTTGAAGCACCTTCTCTTGATGGTTTTGGATCTTCACTGGATACTCCACGAGCATCGTGTCATCCTTGATATCTAACTCTCTTCATTCAATGACATGAGAGTCATCGTGAAGATACTGATGGACATAAGATTTGTTAAAGATGTCATGTATATGATCCAATAGAGGTAGAAGTTCCAACCAATTGGCTACCTAACCCATTCACCCCAACACCTCAAAGGGCCCAAAAACCTGATGGGGAGCATACTACCCTTTCCAAACCTCCACTTCCCATGTTGTTGGTAAACCTTCAAGAACACATGGTCACCAACCTAGAAATACAAGAGACTCATCTTATGATCAACATAATCTTTTTATCGGTCTTGCACTGATTTCATCCTCACTCAATCCAATTGAACCTTCTCTGTCATGCTTTGCACCACATCAGGTCTAATAATTGCTGACTCCCCAACCTCTACCCAACACAACAGAGAACAACATGGTAACTCATACAAAGCCTCAAACGGGTTCATTCTAATAGATGAGTGATATATGTTGTTATAATAAAACTCATCCAATGGAATATGTTGTTCCCATGATCCACTAAAGTCCAAGAAACATGCCTACAACATGTCTTCTAGCATCTGAATAGTCTGTTGTGTCTACCCTCCTGTATAAGGTTTGAAAGTAGTGCTAAGGAGTAACTAAGTGAAAAAATTATATTGCAATCCTCTCCAGAATTTTAAGGTAAAATTTTCATCTCTATTAGATACAATGTACCTAACGATTCCCTGTAGCCTCACCACCTCATCCACATACCACCTATCCAAATCATCTACTACACCTGACTCCTAGATTGTAAAGAAGTTTGCTGATTTTGTCAACTTTTTCATGATTACCCAGATAGAATCACAACCTACCTGAGCTCAGGGTAAACCTATAATGAAATCCATTAACATTTCATCCCATTTCAACTCGTGTCATGAACCAACCTGGGTTGACCTTAAACCGGTCACCCGAGCCGATCTACGGCAAGGCCTGAGAGGCTTTTTTGATCCTCCCAAGCTGGTGAAAAGTGGAAATGGAATCAATATAGATATAAGGAATGGTTTCCCCCAATAAAAATAAACAAGTAAACTTGATAAATAAAAGCATAAACCAAAATCAAAATGATCTTTAAAACTTTAAATTATTTACATTTCAATTAAAGGTACAAAAAACTGAATAAAAAACAAAACCAGAAAAACCAAACTAAACATGACACCCAAGACACCTTCATGTGACCTTGAGGGTCACTCTCTAATTTATATCCAACATTTCCCAAGGTGATTGATCTTAATCTAGAACCTATAGTAGAAAATAAAAACATAGGGAAAATATAGGTGTGAGTATTAAAACTCAGTAGGTAGGCCCACCTAACTCTATTCTCAATGCACATTCTTTAAATAAAGAAACGTTGATTAATAGGTTTGAAATACAAAATATAAATATAGGTTTTCCACACTTTTCATTTTAAAAGATATAATCATATTCCATTACACTTATAATTTAAAACAAGGCACAAGAAGGTGAAAGGGATGTGTACTTTCTCTTTTCAAAACATCTACTTTAAAATTCTTTTTAACCAACCACACATTTTAAATTTTCCAAATAAATACCAAAACCAAGTACAAGGGTGTGATTCTACACAACAAGGGAAATTGAACTATTCATACTCATATAGGAGGAACACAAGAAAACCTAGGAACTCAAAGGAGAACCAGAACATACTAATATATGAGACCTCATCCACAGTAGCATGCCACAAATGATGAAATCAAAATTTCCAAACACCCAACCACCCAAACTTAGGACAGACTGAGGGGACCAATACTATAGCAATAAAACCAAATATATCCACCTACTATGGGCCACTGGTCAGTACATCAACTACCAGTGTAGCAATTTTTCTCATTAATCCTTGTAGTTATGCTAGGTTCCCATGCAATGTTCGTAAAGGGGTGTTCCAAACAAGATCAAGCAACAAGCCATATATACACCATCACACATAACACACACAAATCGGCACCACCTTGGACCTCTCAAGTAGTATCCCTTTCCTTAAAAAATAATTATACAAGGGAGGTTCCATACAGAAGACACTCCCATCCCATGGAAAACCAAAAAGGCAAGAATCACTCCTTAGAAGGTTTTCCAAATTACCATTTAATACAAATTCCAAACGGGCCTCATATCATTTTCTATATAAACAAAATCACATTAAAAAAGTAACCATTCCAAACCATTTTCAAAACCAAACACACCCTTGGAAACCTGTTAACTATTCCAAACAACCAATTTCACAAACCAATACCAAAAATTTCAAGTAAAACACCCATTTTTTCATAAAAAAAACCAATTTCTATTTTGCACACATAACAAAACCTCTTTTAAAACCAAGAACACACCAAAACCATTTCTAAAACATGATTCGCACCACCTAAATAATTTAATAAATCATTTAAATAGCTTATAAAATACTAGTAAGAAACACAATAATATTTTCACACAAATATACCCATTTCACATCAAATCTTTTCAAAAACCACTTTCGCGCCTTACAAAAAAACATAGAACATGATAAAATAACCAAGAAAGTATCAATAATTTATTGAATAATGGTTAAGCATGGAATTACCATTTTAAATTCACAAATAAATTTTTCAAGATCAAAACATGCTTCTAAAAAAACTTAAATCACATGAAAAGGCCAACTGGGATATTTAGTAGACAAATGGTGTGTATAATTTCAACAAACTTACACTGTGTATTCAAAATAATCAAAAAAAACACCCTATTTCACATGAAATAATTATTCTAAAAATCTTAGATCACTAATTAACTATCAATGAAGGTGTGAGAATAATAAATCAATGAATTATTAAATTTAAAGGCTATGTGAAAAGGGTCCATACCTCACATCCATGGAAGAATGAAAAACGCATGTCCAAAATCACTCCATGAGGGTTTCAAAACCCTAAATCTACGAAAACAAACCTTTAATGAAAAAAAACCCCAACATAATCAAAGACCAAACCAATAACAATACTGGAGGGGGTAGCTGTTGCCGGAGGAGGGCGTGCTGGCGAGGTCACACGTCGGAGAGGGGAGGTCGTGGGTTGGGGTGGCACACCGGAGAGGTCCGCTTCGGTAGGGGAGGTTGTCAGTAGGGAGCCACACTAGTAGGGGTGCAGCAGCAGGAATGGGTGATGTCGGATAGGGTTGATATGTAGAGGGAGAGTGGTTCCAACTGGGGTTGTTGCGCACAGGGAGAGTAGCACTAGCGGGGGAAGGATGTGCTGGTAGGAGGTGTGTAAGGGGAGGGCACTGGTGACGGTGGGTGGCCGAAGGAGGGAGTACGTAGGGAAGGGGTAGCACCGAATAGGGGGTAGCACATAGGAGGGGTGTAGCATGGAATTAGGGTTTGAAAAAAAAAATCCCCACTAATAAAATAAGTTAATAATAAAAATAATATTATTATTATTATTAATATTAATATTCTGATATAATAATATTATCATTGTTATTGTTATTAAAACAATACTTTTAATTATATTTACTTTTTCTTATTTTTATTTTAACTCTCATTTTATAAGTCATTAAATTATTATTTTATTCTTCAAATATAGGCTGGTTGCATGGTCTCTTGGGCAAAGCTGCACGATTTCCAAACCATGCTCTTCCCATGGGCCAAATTTCGTCAAACCCAAAACATGTGTTTTTCAATAAAAACTCAAAATTTTAAACTAGGACTCAGCCCAAACCCCGAAAAAATTATCCAAATCCATAAAATAATAAAATAAATAAATTACAAAGGTCGGGGTGTGACAACTCGGTAACATCAAACAACTACCATAACCCACCAGGAACGCAGTACTCATCCTTTACCTGGTGAAAAACTAGACACTGAGCCACAGATTCCACCACTACTCATTTCATCCCAAACCAAAAAAACTATATCCTCAAACCACAGTGCATCTTGGATACTCTCAGGTGTACCACTAAAGGTGGGTTATGGAAATCATTAAGGACTCCCTTGCACATCACTAACGGAACAAACAACCTCCCATGAAACATCATCCAATTCCAACCATCCTCCGACCATCCCTCTGGAGCATCATCATGGCCAAGACAATTGTGTATCACCTCTTAGACTAAGTCTCCCCACTAAAACTCCTCCACCTACCTATTATTCCCAATTAGGATCAAGACCACTGAGAGGGGGGGTGAATCGATGGTTCATTTTCTTTTTATAAGAAAGTTTCTTAAATCCTTAACAGAAACTTTCTTAACCTCTGAAACTTGTTAGAGTTATGATCTACTCAAATATAACTCACAACCTCACCTTTCGTATGCAATAAATATAAAGAGAGGGTGGCACATGATATTTACAAGTTTCGGTACAAAGACCTACTTCTTTCCATGTTGTATATTCCACCAACATGGATTCTTTTACTATCTTCTTTCTGAAATACAAAGTCCCAAGCAAAGAAAAAATCTACAATCCCATTAGAAACTTTCCTTCTATAGTTGGTTATATCATCAATTGGTAAGTATCCACAGTTACAAGCTTCACTTTCCTTATTATTTTTTGATCCAATTTAGAATGTCTTCACCTCCTCCACAAGTAAGCTGAATCAAACTTTACCTATATAAAACCTTTAATAAATTCAACAATTTTCAATGAACTTGTTGGTATTGAAACTTATTTTAAAAACTCGATCATAAAATATTCCTCATCAAGGTTTTTCTAATCTTCCTAGTTCGGTAACCCCAATACGATGGTCTCCATCTAATGGTCAATCCATCCTGATTCTTCTTTTTCACTTCCTTATTCAATTGAGTAGAAACTCAATCAAAATCTCACAATTATGTGTCAGTTAGAACTCAGTCTGATAAACCTGGATACGATGGATGTCACTCTGATGTCTATTCTAGTCTGATTCTCCTTACTTTAGATGGATCTTTCTTAGATGATCATATTGAATGTCAATCCAATGATCTTCCTCTACTTTAACTTGAAACACAAAGTTTGTTTGTGTACTCAATATATATTCCATAAATTCTAAAGCTAAAGTTATTGAACAATCTTTTGTCACCTTTATAAGTGAACTTAGATCTCCTTTTATAGGGACCTCAAAAATAGTTTAGGTGGAGTTCTAAAAACCTTTCCCACTTAACAAAATTTCCTGAATCTTCAATTCTCCTTAAATATTGTATCTCCCTTTTACTCGTTCAATTACTTTTTGAATTTTCAAATCTCCTTGATTTTTGGATCTCCCATTGACTCATTCAATTACTTTTGTAATCTTCAAATCTTCTTGATTTTTAGATATCCCTTTGACTCATTTAATTCCTTTTTTGAATCTTTAAATCTTCTTGATTCTCTATTATGATTTCCCAATATGATTTTTCATTAAGAAATCCTAGTACAATTTTCTCATTAAGAAATATCAGTATGACTTTTTCATTAAGAAATCCCAGTATGATGTTTTCATTATAAAATCCCAATACAATTTGTTTAGTATGATTTCAAATTCTTCAGGACGATTTCTTTAATATGAATTATTTAGTATGATTTCTTTAGTTCAATTTTCTCAGTATGATTTCTTCAGTATGAATTCTTCAGTACGATTTCTTCAGTATGAATTCTTCAGTACGAAGTCTTCAATATAAATTCTTTAGTATGATTTCCTCAGTATGATTTCTTCAGTACAAATTATTTAGTATGATTTCATCGGTATGAATTCTTCAGTATGATTTCATCAGTACAAATTCTTTAGTACAATTTCATTAGTATGAATTCTTCAGTATTAATTCTTCATTATGAATTCTTTAATGCGATCTTTTTCTTCCTCAAGCTCAGCAGTATATTTATCTTCCTAATCCACGGCAACATATTTTTCTTCATAAGCCTCATAAACATATTTTCCTTCCTATCCTTTTTCTTCATAAATCCTATATCATAAGTTTCACAACATACTTATGATTTATGAAAAATATAAAACACTAAAGCATTGTCAGCTTTTTATTGGATCCATTCTGACTCTGAAACAGCTTACTCATTATGATCACCTCTTTCATTCTAGAATCAATACAATTTTCAGTAGTTTATAACTTTTTAATCAAATTATCAATACGAATGCTAGATATATTGACTCATGTTGATGTCTATATCTGATGTCAATGATTCTAAATTTGATCCTCCAAGATCTGGTTATCTGAATCCGATCCTCCTAGATCTTATTATCATCCTTATAGTTCTATATCAGATTTGATTACTTTACTCACACCCTTCTTCAATCCATAATTCCATTACATTTTCAACATAATTTCTTCCTTTAACATAAACATCATATTGATATATTGACAACAAATACAACCAAAACTCAACTAGGGTCCAACAATCCCCCCCCCCTTTTTATTTTTTTCCAATACCCACTTCAATACCAACATTTAACCTATTCAAAAAAATAAGTGGTATCATTTTCTTTTCCCAATTTTTCTTCTCCATGTCTTCTTTTATTTTCTCCCTCTATTCCTTGTATCTCCCCCTTAATATATTATATCCCCCTTATTGACAATCAAATTCAAATTGGTCATTATAACAAGTTTCCTTATTGAAAATTTGTCTCTTTTCAAAAGGTTTAGAACTTTTCATCTCAAAAACTTGAAACACTTATTTTAGGAGAACACAATTATCACATGAGTTTCTTAAAAAAGAGCCTTTAACTAAACAACTCTAAGTCTACATGGGAGAACCCATTGTAGAAAATAAGAGTGTATAATCAAGTTTATCAATGTTTTACATTACAAAACTTTCATGTAATAATTTTTCATATTTCCTTCAACATTTTTATTTTTTGGGAAATCATGAAAAGAATTTATTTAAGATAAAGGTAACATACACCCATCTCAAAAAACATATCAGAAAGTTTAGGTGTATAAACAAAACTTTCAAAACAAACTTTTTGTAACCCCATTACTTTCTTTTGAAAGAATAGTAAGAGACTCAACATCAGCTTCCTTACTTCTTCTCATTCAATTCCCTGCAAGTTAGTACAAATACAAAAATGTTTTAAGAATAAGTTGGAACCTCATAGCTTCTCAAAAACAAAGTTCAGACTGAGTTTCTTCTCTAAGTATTGACTTTTTCTTCTTTTTCTTGGATTTTACAGTGGATTTATTTTATTTCTTCCATTCATCCTTATCAGATTTTGTAACAAGTTTCTCTTTATGTTTGCAATCTTCTGATAAGGATGTCAACTTCTTTTCCCCTTTTGTAACCTTTTTGTTTTAGTGATTTTATAGCAACTCTATCATGACTTCTTCTTATTCTAGAAATATAGTCAAACAACTTTCAGTACCATTCCCTTGTTGCTCACATCTCTTGAATCCTTTTTGAATTTTCAAACCAAAATATGTTGATATCTTTTTATCAACATTTATCATATCTTTAGAAACATTTTTATTTCAATTTTATTTATCTTCATTTTTTGTTTCTTATAACTTCCTAGAATTATCAATTTTTATGGCCAAATAACTAATCACTTCTTCTTTTCAGACTCAGCATGAATACTTTTCTCAACTTTCTTAACATACTCAGTGTTCTTAACAAACTCGGCTTTCTTCATCTTTTGAAAAAAATTAGGAACATTTTATCTTATTCTCTTATCATAGATCCCCCTTGATTCAAACATATTTCCTAGTAGAGACATGTTATACCATTATGAGTAGGATCTATGTCCAAAAACCCCATAACACCAACAGTGACCTCTGAATCTTTATTTTTTAGACTGATAGTAAAATTGTTCATAACTTTTTTGTTGTTTTTTCTTCACAAATCATGGACCACTTTCCTCGGGAGGATACTTTCTTGAATAATTCCTATCTTTCTTGGTGAAAGATGTTTTCTCATAAACCTGATTTTGTGAACCTTTCTTTTCACCTTCTTTATAAGTTTCACCTTTAACATCAACATCCTTGGTGAATTTTTCTTTCATCTTTTTTATCTCACTTTGTGTTGTAATAAGTATTGATTGTGTTTCTAATAACTCTTCTTCTTTCTCATCCAACTTAGTTTTCATAACATCTATGATTTTTTTCGAATTTATCTATATTCAACTTGTTCTTTTTTACTTTCTTTAATAATTATAGATTTTATATTATTGAAATTCTCATTTCTATCTGACATTTCTTCATAACTTTTCAGTTTTCTTTCAAAATAATCGTTCTCAAAAGTTATACCTTCAACATATTTCTTCAACTTCATTATTTATTTCTTGATTTGAGTATTCTATTCATGTGCATTCTCTAAATTCCTTTTAATAATCCATTCCATTTCTGTCATCTCTTCATCATTATCATCACTACCTACAGAATCAATTAAATTTCTAACTTAATAAATAAATTTGAGTTGATGATAGGATTCATCATTAGATGAAGAATCGTTATTCTTTCTTCTTCTTAGATAAATTTTATTCTTTTTGTTATAAGGAAATATTTCTTTATATTTCTTCCACTTTAATTTCTAAGGCTTACCATCATCATATTCTAACTCGTATTCTTCAATTTTCTTCCTAGAAAAATTTTGTGTGAAATTTCCTTTCCCTTCACAATTCCAATATTTGAGAGTTTTACATTTACATTTGCCCTTATTTTATTTCTTTGAAAGAAGGGTAACAATTTTATTAAAATCTTAATCTTCTTCATCTGTTTCTGAATCACTTGATTCTTCTTTAATTTCCTTATCTTTTTTTCCCTTATATCAAATATTTTAAGAAAATTTGATCATCAATATTTTCTTTATTTTTCATAACATTATCTCCTCTCATTTCATAGGTAATAAGAATACTATGTAGATCATCCAGAGATAAAGTTTCAGGATCTCTATCTTACAAATATGAAACTTTGGCATCAAAATTATTAGGAATAATTATTAAGATATTTTCAACAATAGTTTAGCCTTATAATTTATCAATCAGACATATTATGGTGCTAACAATATCATTTACCCTTGTAAAGAAGTCACCAACAGATTCATTCTCATACATTTTTAGATTTTCATATTTCATCCTCCAAAGTTGTAACTTTTCCTTCTTTACCTTTGTATTCCCTTCATAAATATTTTCAACTTATCAAAAATACCTTTGGAAGTTCCAACTCCCTTTACTCTAAGAAACTCTCTTTCAATTAGTGATGAGAGTAAAGCATTTTTATCTCTTCCATAATTCTCAATATTTCTCTTATCACCAGCATTAAGAGGAGTATTCTCAATACGAGGAGGAAATCCTTCTGTAGTAACTTCAAAAACATCATACCCAATGGATATAAGATATGGAATCATTTTATCTTTCTAGATATGATAGTTATTTCCATTGAAAACTAGAATACATTTATAGTTCATGGAATTCAAATTCTCCATTCCTATAATGGATCTTTCAAAGGAAACCTTGGCTCTAATACCAATTGTTGTTCCCAAGTAGGATCAAGAACACTGAGAGGGGGGTGAATCAGTGGTTACTATTCTTTTTATAAGAAAGATTCTTAACTCCTTAACAGAAAATTTCTTAACCTATGAAACTTTTTAGAGTTATGATCCACTCAAATATAACTCACAACCTCACCTTTCATATGAAAAAAAATATAAAGAGAGGGAATAATATGATATTTAAAAGGTTTGGTACAAATACCTACTCTTTTTCATGTTTAATAGTCCCATAAACATGGATTATTTTACTATCTTCTTTCTAGAATACAAAGGCATAAGAAAAGAATGATTTTACAATCCTAGTAGCAACTTTCCGGTTATAGTTGGTTATACCCCCCCAACTATCCTTTCCAGTGTCCACTTCCCAAAAACAAGCCTTTTCAGTAATTGGTAATTATCCACAGTTATAAGATTCACTTTCCTTATTATTTTATGATCTACTTTATAAATTCTTCACTTCCTCCACAAGTAAGATGAATCAAAATTTACCTATGTACAACCTTTAATAACTTCAACAATTCTCAAGAAACTTTTTGGTCTTGAAACTTATTCTAGAACCTCGGTCTGGAAATATTTTTTAGCAAGTTCAGTCTGATATTCCCAATTCGATAACCCCAATATGATGGTCGTTGCCTAGTGGTTAGTCTAGTTCGATTATTCTTTTTCACTTCCTTATTCAATTGAGTAGAAACTCAATTGGCAGCTCACAATTTTTCAACTGATGGAACACAGTCTGATGAACCTGGATACGATGGATGATGATTTGATTTTCAATCTAGCTTGATTCTCCTTACATCAGATGGATCTTTCTCAGATGATCATATTGAATGGAAATCTGATGATCTTCCTCTGCTTTAACCTGAAACACAAAGTTTGGTTGTGTAATCAATACCTATTCTATAATTTCCAGATCTCAAGCACTTGAAAAATATTTCATCACCATTACAAGTGAACTTAGCTCTCCTTTTATAGGGACCTCAAAAATGGTTTAGGTGGAGTTATGAAAACCTTTCTGGCTTAATGAAATTTCCTGAATATTCAATTATCCTTAAATCTCATATCTCCCTTTGACTTCTTAAATTTCTTTTTGAATTCTCAAATATTCTTGATTTTCAGATCTCTCTTTGACTCATTCAATTCCTTTTTTAATCTTAAAATCTCCTTTATTTTTGGATCCACCTTTGACTCATTCAATTCCTTTTTTAATCTTCAAATCTACTTGATTATTTATTATGATTTTCCAATACAATTTTTCATTATGAAATCCCAGAAAGGTTTTTTCATTAAGAAATCCCAGTATTATTTTTTCATTTAAAAATCCTAGTATAATGTTTTCATTATGAAATCCTAGTAAAATTTGTTCAGTATGATTTTGATTATTTAGTATGATTTGTTTAGTATGATTTCTTCAGTATGATTTCCTCAGTATGATTTCTTCAGTACAAATTCTTCAGTATGATTTCTTCAATACAAATTCTTCAGTACGAATTCTTCAGTATGATTTCCTCAGTACAATTTCTTCAATATGAGTTCTTCAGTACGATTTCATCAGTATGAATTCTTCAGTACAAGTTCTTAAGTACGAATTCTTTAGAATGAGTTCTTCTGTATGATCTTTTTCTTCCTTAGGCTCAGCAACATATTTTTCTTCCTGAGCCTAAGAAACATATTTTTCTTCCTGAGCCTCATCAACATCTTTTCCTTCCTTACCTTTTTCTTCATAAATCTTGTATCATACGTTTCACATATTACTTATGATTTATGATAAATAAAAAACACCAAAGCATCGTTAGATTTTTATTGGATCCATTCTGACTATGAAATAGCTTCCTCGTTATGATCACCACTTTCATTCCAGACTCAATATGATTTTCAGTAGTTTCTGACTTTTTCATCAAAGTCTCATTATGATTATTGGATATGTTGATTCATGATGGTGTATGGGTCTGATGTTGATGATTCTGAATCTAATCTAATCCCCCTAGATCTGATTATCATCCTTATGGTTCTAGATCTGATTTGAAAATTTTACTCACACCCTTCTTTAATCCATATTTCTATTACCTTTTCAATATAGTTTCTTCCTTCAACATAATCATCATATTGATCTATTGACAAAAAATACAACCAAAACACAATTGGGGTCCAACACTACTACATCATAGAACACTACATAGTCATCTAAAACAAGAAAACTCATCCATAAACCATCCTTAAATCTAAGTACAAGGATTTTAACTCCTCCATTTCTCTCCAAGAACCCCTAAACTCATGAACAACATCCTTCTGCAACTTTATATTCAAAGAATCGGAAATAACCTTCTCTTTTTGTGAGGTTTAGGAGATCTAAAAATCATAATCCTAAAGAAACTCTATCCACCTCCATAGTTGTAGATTCATATCATGATGAGAAAAGATATGCCTTATTCTCTTATGATAATGAAGACCACAAATTGCTCTCCAATGAGGTAATGTCACCACAAATTCAGCGAAAACACAACAACTTCTAGCTACATATCATGGGTGGCATAGTTATTCTAGTAGGGACATAACTACCTAGACCCATAAGAGATCACCTCCTTATGATTCATTGACACACATCCCAATATCATATGGTAAGTATCACAAAAAACCTCAAAAATCACACCCTCCTCAAGTAACTAAAGTATTAGAGAACTGACCAACCTCCCCTATATGTAACCAAATGCTACCTATAATTGATCGGTATAGATAAAATCATAATCCTTCTTAGTAAAACTGGTTATCGGGGCTAAAATTAGAGATAAATTAGGTATAAACCTCTGATAATATCCCATGAGATCAAGAAAAATACGAACATCTACCACATTCTTAGGTGCTTCCCAAGAAACAACTACCTCAACCTTTAATAGGTCTACTAACAAACCCTTATAAGACACAACATTTCCAAGGAAACACACCTCTCATATCCAAAACTTTCACTTGGACAACTTCCCATAAAGATAGTGGTGTCAAAGAACATACAAGAAAACTCTGAGATGCTCAGCATGCTCCTCCTCTTCCTTTGATTATATCGATATGTTGTCAATGAACACAATAAATAATTGGTCTATAAATTCATGTAACATAGAGTTCATGAGGCCTATGAACACAGATGGTGCATTAGCAACATCTAAAGGCATGAACACAAACTCAAAGTTCCCATACCTGCATCTAAGGAAGTATTCTAGATATCTCTATCCTTCACCCTCAACTGGTGATATCAAAACTGTAGGTCGATCTTGTAGAACTAACTAACTCCCCTAAAATGTTAAAAAATATCTTCAATCCTTTAAATATGATAGTGATTATTTATCTTCACCTGGTTCAACCTCTGGTATTCTATACACAACCTCATACTAACATCCACCTTCTTAGAGAATAACACTAGAGAACCCTACGGTGGAACACTAGGTTGGATGAAACCCCTCTACATCAGATAATATATCTAAATAATCAACTTCCCATAACTCAAAAGGTTCCATCTGATAAGTATCAATTGAAATCATAGAAGCACTAGGATGCAATTCTATCCCAAACTCAACATCATGTTGAGGAGGTAGTGTCATAACTTCCTTTGCAAAAACATCCAAGAATTCATAGATAACCATGGGATCCACCTATACCCCAATGTCCATTGACTCTAATAACATATCCACCTTCATAGAAATAAGTTTATCCACATGAAAATTTCCAACCTAACAACCCTTCTTAGCAATAGAAACCACACGTTGGATATCCATATCCAAGAACACTACTCTCCTCTGGAAACAGTCAATAATAGCATGCATAGAATATAACTATTCGATGCCAATGATGAAATTTTATAGCTAAATATGAATAAAGAAAAGGTCTCCATGATACCGATGTGGCCCCATTATCATTATATACCCTTAGAACAAATCAAACAAGATGGTCTAGCCTCTGAATAGTGTAGTCAACAACAGGGGCATGGAAATCCTCTCTACATCTAGTCTCATAGCACAGACTAAATAGGGTGAAACAAAGGAGTGTGAATATCTTGAGTCAAACAAGGCACAAAAAAAGGTACATGATAAAGTGAGCATACCTTGAATGATTTATGGCCCCTATGGTGTTTCTGTCTCCACTACCTACAACTAACCATGCCCAGATCCTCTGCCTCTCTGATAATGAACACCTCTACAATGATGCTCGGGTAAAGGTCCATAAGGGAGAGGTACATCCTGAGGTCTCCCTCCACCTAACATATCTTATTTTATAGGATCATAAGACCACAACCCATGCTGCTGGAATGGCCTTGTTGGTAACTGCTACTTTGGCTGGAACTTAACCTATCTACCTTTATCAAGTTTATCTTGAGAAACCACTGGTAATTGATCCCGATGATGGACATAAACCCCAAAGATGAAACACACTATTATAAAGTTCCCAATAATATCACAAAAATTGGTTTCCCCAAAAGTTTGAAAGGTAGGTTGATGAGTTTGAATACCTGTTGATCAAAACCTTGAAGGTCCTGGCACCTGAGACCTACCACTGACAACTTTACTCCTTGAGGAATCATGTTGTTTCCCCTCTCATGGTAATACTTTTCATAAGTTAATCCTCTTGACCACATCTTCCTTATTTTAAACCTCTAGATATGTTGGAAATGTAAAATGAGTGAATGCATATTGAATCAAAGGATGAAGTGACTCCTCAAGACATCTCTCACAAGACTCCTCATTAGGAAAAAGATTCTATAAAAAACACAGAAGGTTCTTGAAATTGATCCTAAGGTTTTGAACTGATAACCTTCTATGGTAAATTTATAGTAGATCCTTCCTCTTCATAACCTTCATGGTTGGTGAAAGGAACTCTACCCAAAACTCCTTCTGGTAGTCGACCCATGAAATATCTACCTCTTTCTGATCACCAAGGTACAGTGTCCACCATTGATGTGTAACTCCTTGCATTTAACAAATATCTAAGGGGACCTAGTACTCTGTTAGGGCTCAAATCAAACTAAAATTGATCTCCATTTCCTCTATCTATCTCTCTATCTCCACATTATAAGCACTATGCTCGTACTTACCCAAATATTAATACTGAAAAGATTACAAAGTCCTCTGCCACTAATCATCATCCTCAACCAGATTAACCCTTCAGTGATCAACTGGGACAACCTTTTAAACCTCCAATAACTTAGATACATGAGGATGATGACCAATATCCATAGTTAAAAAAGGAAACAAATATTTCCTAAGATTGGTAGTATGGAATTTTATTAAGTTTTATTTAATTCATTTTAACTTATTTCAACTTTACAATATCAAAAATCTCCCAATTCAAATAGGAAAAAAAATACATCATGATGCATATACCTATTCTAAATCTCTACGCTAAAAGCAGTTCCACCTCAATTGGTTGTTCAATAAGATCAGAGTCCATACATAAGATCATGGGAGGCTCTAAAAATACTATTTCTTAGCTGGTCTCCCTAACCTATCCCAAACACCAAAGTCATCTAGAATTTTTTCCATACCAACCCATGTAATTATCATTGTGTATAACTTAAAACTATTTCATATCTCTCAAACATCTCCTCTAATACCAATCTATCATGACCCCCTCCCACAAAATATTTCATAATTAAGATAGAGATATAATGACCCCTAAATCCCACCTCCAGTAGGACTCATGTTGGAACCTAGCACTGAGGGTGTAAAAATATCATGAAACAAGAGGAATTTCCCTCTATAATAATGTAGGATCAGGAGATAAGATGATTCATCCACAAACAACTCCAAGAAATAATATAAAAAGAAACCAAAATCATCCCACAATGCATGTATAAATAAAAATAATATAATTAAAAGTCACCAATGTAAATACCCAAAATCAAAAATAAAGTAGCAACATAGAAACTATCAAATGTTATAAGCTAGTAATTTCCAATAAAATCCATGAATTCCTCCTAAAAACCTAAAAAAATTGTATATATGTAGGGTGATTATACAGGTATACTCAGTAGGAAAACCAAAGTCCCTCATGCACATGTGAAAAGGGAATTCTAATGCACCCCTGAGAAAATATTAGAACCAACAACACCTACACAAGTTTACTAACCAAACCCATGCTCACCATGGCTCACTCACTAAATAACTCATCCAAGTATAATAATTTAATATGAATCATATCAATCAAGGGTACCTCACACCTCTTTCACACTGATTTTTCACTCTCACACCCCAACACCATACGTCTTGTCACTCCCACCTCTTCCGAATATCATCACATCACATCCTACCTATATAAACATGGACCATCGCATCTCATATCATAACTAGTGTATTAGGTTATTGTTAACATGAAATAAATCAGCCTTGTTCCCTCCTTCTACCATGCATGATCCCCACTATAAGACATATCATCACATCTTTCCCGAAGAAACCTAGGCCATCACATCTCATCACATCACATATAGACAATGGAACCTTTCACTTCTATCCACCATATCCCATGCATATAATAAACACTTGGAAGGAGTCGGGAAGAGTGGGTAACTATCCATTCATCCTCCTACTGGGATGTTGGGAAAAACATCCCCCAAATATGTGTGTGTGTGTGTGTGAGTCACATCCATGTCCTTCTTTTTAGGTATTTTTATCTTATATTCTTAGCCTATCTTTCCCCCCTAGGTTCCCCTTGAAATTTCTAATAAAATTAGGGATTTTTGGGAGGCCATAACAGGTCACACAGTTTGGCCACATGGTTTACTAAATCGTGCGGACAAACCCTACACAGGTGTCCTGGTCATAAAATTTTTTATGTTATTCTAATTTTTCCCTTCTGAAAATAAACCTAAACTTCCCCTTTCATACACAATTTTACCCTAGTATACATGGAAGGATACCAATCTCCCTCAACCTCTCTTGGAACTCATTTTTTAAGGGGATTTTGGTGGTGAAACTTCAAGATTCTTCAAGTAAGTGATTCCTCCTTTGTTTTTCTTCCATTACCTAAGGGTTTCTTCCCTCCTTCCTGAAGTTCCAAATGTACAACAACTAGGGTTTCATATCTGGAGTATAATTTTGTTTTTCTTGGTTTAATATTGTGGATTAGGGTTTATTTTCATCCCTTTGTGGTGTGGTGATGGAGCAATTGAAGTTTTGCACAAAGATTTGGGGTTTTTGACATATGAGGTAGGTGATTCCATGTGTATACATTATTTGATGAATTTATCTATCTTTATTGAACTATTTTTCATATTAATCTTCAATTATGTTTGTTTTGAAAACCATTTTTGGTAGCATTGATTAATTGGTTGATTTTAAAGAAGCGTTTTTGTATGAAAATGGGTGTTTTTCATGTGTATTCCATGTTAAGTCTTTTGGGGTTATTTTATGACTCATGGAATTGGTTTATTAAATGTTGTTAGGGATTCCAAATATGTTTGGGTGTGGTATTATTGGGAATTTGTCCGTAATAGAGGATTTTTTAATGGATTTTGTGTGAAAACCCTTATCTTACCTCTTGGAATTGTTTTATAAAATCTTTAAAGGGTTTACTAAATTACATTGAGGGTGTGGAACATGTTTGTGTACTATTTGGGATTTTTATGATTCAGAAATGGTATTTTTATGTGAAAATGGTGATTTTATGTGAAATTAATATTTTATAACATGTGTAACTTGTTTGAGTGGAAAGAGGAAAACCTGGGGTATCTTGGTGGGAAGACTAGGACCAGTATGATAGTGATCTGGTAGTGGTATCATCTATGCTTTACTTAGAGAGTTTGATGATGACAACACTAACTAAACTTTTATGATTTTGTGTACCACTAATAAATTTGGGGTTACCCTCCTATTGGCTCGTTCATGAGAGTGATATTGGTTATGGTGACTTATACACCCAGATACAATGTACCTAGGGCCCCAAAATTAACTAGTGCCCAGGGGTGTTCCCATGACTAATTCTCATTGGATATATTGTACTTACCATAATCATATAGTTTTTTTGTTGTAAAATTCAGTATCATGTGTGTTTTACTTAAAAGTGTACATTCTTCAAAGTTTCCCTCTTGAAAGCGGTTTGCATTTAAATCTGCATCTTTTATAAATTGTTCTGGAATTTCTTGTTTAAAAAAACTTGCGAGATTTTTTGTATTAAATTTTTTATCACATGGAATATTTTGGGTGTAATCCTATTGGGATTAGGATCACATCCTACTTACACCCTTGGGTGTGAGTAGACTTGATAATGTTTAACACGGGTAAGGGAAAGGTCCTTGGAGATGGCGGTTCGGGTTGTTAGCTTCTTTTTCGGGTGTAGTGTTGTGTATAAGGTTTGGGGGTGATATCCCCTTATTGTGTGGTGGTTATTGAGTCAGACTTGCTTCTCCTTTTGATTTGTTTCCCTCTTGGGGTTTTGTTTAAAAATATGTATTTCAATTCTGAATTCTGTTAAAGTCTTGTTTTTATTAAATTTTTAGATTTAGTTTATTTATTGTTGTTGGTTGTTTAATGCTTCTAAACTTGGGTAAATAACTCCCAAACCATTATTTATGATACCCAAGCACTTATTACATCCTGTGGGGATAGGTAAATCCCTTTGGTCCTTTCCATAGACCGGTCGAGTGCTGGTTTGGATGGTGACTAGATCTGGTTTGTGAAAAAATTGTATCAAAGGATGGTTAAGCTTTTTGGGTCATATTATTTGGGGTGATTCTGGATAGACAGGAGTTAGGAATATTAGGGATTGGTGTTCTAGATGTGAGTAGGGTGCCTGGCCCATGCCTCTCATGATAGTCCTTGAGTCTCCATGGGATTTTGAATTTTTGTTTGACTTCTCCTTTAGGTGGGACGTGCGGGCTGTAGATTGCACATGGACATTGGGTAGGGGTGAAGTAGTTTTTTATTTAATTTTTGTGATGAGTTATATTTATTTATATTTGAATTTATTGCTGAAATTTTTCAGAACTATTGTACTAATGTTTTCTCTTGTGACTGTTACTTTTTTGTAGCAATATGCCTCCCCAAAAATCTCCCATGCACCCACAGGAGGAAGCGGGAGAGGGTTCTCCCTCACCACTTGATCAAAGGTAGGTGAAAGTTATGTTCTAGGCTATCCAAGATCTAGTATAGGGATTGTATTCTTCTCCTTCTCTATCTAGAGAAGATGATTCTAGTCTTAGGAAGGATAAATCCCAGAAGTTTCTAAAGAACAAGCCTCATACCTTATGAGGTAGCACGAAACCCCGGCAAGTAGAGGAGTGGGTTGAGAAGATCGAGTGTATGTTTAAGTTCCTTGACACACATAAGGAATTCAAGGTGAAATGTGCCTCATTTCTGTTATAGGGTCTCAGCCACAGGTGGTGTGAATCAGTTCCTCAAGCTGGGAAGCATGAGCAGATGAGCTGGAAGGACTTCAAGGTTACCTTCAATGACTAGTAATATCTTGAAGTCTTGGCTTATTCTAGATCCCAATAGTTAATGGAACTTGTCTAGGGGTATAATTTAGTGATGGAGTATGCTAACTTCTTCACTGATCTAGTCTGATATGCACCTGAAATGGTCTCCAATGAGCAGATGAAGGCCCGAAAGTTTGATTGGGGTTTTCTATTGGAGATCTATTCTCAGGTATTCTTGTTCAAGTTGAATACCTTTGTAGAGGTGGTTGATCAAAATTGTATGGTGGAAATTGATTTTAATGGAAGTTCTAGTTTATCTAGGATGGTATCAGTGATGGGTAGTGGTAGTTCATCTGATAAGAAAATGAAACGAGAGGAGCAGGCGAAGAAGGGAGGTGGTAGTTTAGGCCATCCTCCCAGGCAGTTATCTTTGGTGAATTCTGATGTGAGGTCCATCATGTTCTACCAGTATGGGAGGTCAGGTCACACCCAACCTGTATGTACATCTCCTTCAAGGCCTTGTTATTAGTGTAGAGATATGGGGAACTTGTAGTTATTTTTCAAGGTGACTTGTCCACTACAAAGTGGGGTAGGGTCAGTGGCTTCCAGGGGAGTGTTAGTTCATCCAAAGCCATCTAGAATAGTGGTATCTCAGTTTGGTGGTCATGGCGGCAGGGCTAGATCATCTTCAGGGTAGAGCCACAGGCAAGTGGCCATGCTCAAGTAGAGACAAGGCATTTTCATTTTGTAGATTAAGCACCAGCAGGATCGGATGCAAGGCCTTTGAGAATTCGAGGTACCATTTTGTTTGCGTCTTATTTATTTTTTGTTCTCTTTGACACTAGTGCTACTATTTCTTTTATCTATTTAATATTGTGAACCTGCTGAAATTTTCAACCGAGTTTTTGTCTTTTGTAATGGATTTGGTGACGCTGCTGGGTAAGAATAAGGAGTAAGGTATCAGGTGCCCGTCTTGTGCACTTATCATGTTAAGGTTTGAGAAGGAGTGGGACCTACTGGTCTTTTATATGGACCTTTTTTATGTAATCCTAGGCATGGATTGTCTAGTGCACTTTCAAGCGCATATAGATTGTTACAGGTAGTGGGTGAGTTTTATGGAACCTGATGGGAGTCCTTGTGTTTTTCTTAGGGAATGTGATCCTCAGTCGGGTTGTATGGGACCTCCACTCCCAAAGTTGGGGAATCTTGTCTTACAGTTATCATAACTTGTGCTAGAGGAAGATATTTGTGATCCTGAGGGAGGATTACCTCATATATTGTATAAGTTCCTAGATGTGTTTCTAGATGTTTTTTCAGGATTTCCCCCAGAGCAGGACATGGAGTTCTCTATTGATTTGGTGTTGGTAACACAGTCGGTATATCTTCCCTCATATTGTATGACCCCCAATGATTTGAGGGAATTAAAGATATAGCTGGATGATTTGGAATACAAAGGATCCATTCGCTCGAGCAACTCTCCTTAGGTCTCTCCTATTCTTTTTGCGAAGAAGACCGATGAATCCCTCTAGTTTTGCAACAACTATCAGAATTTGAACAAGGTAACCATCAAGAAAAAAATATCCTTTTCCCCGAATAGATGACTTTTTTGATCAGTTGAAGTGGGAAAAGTGGTTTTCCAAAATATACTTGCGTTCAGGTTACGACCAAGTCCGGGTGAGAGAATAAGATATCCCGAAGATAGCTTTCCAATGTAGGTACAGCCACTTTGAGTACTTGGTCAAGCCCTTCAGATTGACCAATGCTCCAATAGTCTTTATGGAACTCGTGAATTGGGTGTTCCACCAGTATCTCAACTTCTTCTCCATGGTATTCATGGACAACATCTTGGTTTACTCTGGATCCAAGGAAGAGCATGAGTGTTATTTGTGGATCATGTTGGGAACTCTATGGGATCATTGCCTTTATGAAAAGTTATCCAATTTCACCTTCTGGATCAAGTAGGTGAAGTTTCTAGGTTATTTCATCTCAGAACAGGGCATTTTGGTGGACCTTGAGAAGAACAGTGTAGTTATGTCATGGGAGCAGCCGAAGAATGTGTTCGAGATCAGAATTTTTCTCATCTTGGAAGGTTACTATAGTCAATTTGTTTGGGATTTCTCTCATATTACTTCACCCATGACCGCGCTCACCCAAAAAGGGGTGAAGTTTTAATGGGGACTATAATTTTAGGCATCCTTAAAGGAGTTGAAGTAATGGTTAACTACTGCCCTTGTGTTGATCTTGCTAGAATCTGGAAAGGGCTATATGGTGTATTTAGATGCTTTAAGTATGGGTCTCGAGTTTATTCTTATGTAGGGTGATCATGTGGTGGCGTATGGCTCTCGCCAACTCCAACCACATGAAAATAGTTACTCGACCCATGAATTGGAGTTATCAATGGTGATGCATTATTTAAAGACTTGGCGTCCCTACCTCTTTGGGGAGAAGTTTGTGGTCTACTCTGATCATAAGATATTATCCTAAATATTCTCATAGAAATATCTCAATCTGAGGAAACACCATTGGATCAAGTATTTACAAGGGTTTGACTTTGATATCATCTATACCACAAGCAAGGGTAATGTGGTGGTTGATGCCTTGAGTAGGAAAGTACCAGTGCAGGCTTTGAGGAAGTTCAGTGATGAGTGGACTTTGATGGGACCCTTTTCTCATATGCACGTGGAGGCCATGGAGAATAGTGGAGGTGTTTTATTGGTAAGAATTCAGTTGAATCCTTCTCTTTTAGAGTTTATTCATTGGGATCATCCTAGTGATGAGCTATGTTATTGGTAGATGCATTTTCTTCATGGTGGAGAGATTCCTTCTGATTAGTCTTCGTCTCTGAATGGCATCTTGTGCTTCAAGGTCCATTCAATGGTATTATTGTCTATAAGGAAGGTGGTGATGTAGGATAGCCACCAATATTAGTGGTTCATTCATCTTAGAGATGCAAAAATGTATTATGATGTTCATAGGTAGTTCTAGTGTCCAAGTATGAGGTGGGATATATCTGATTTTGTATCAAGGTGTTACGCATGTTAGCAGGTGAAAGAAAAGCATCAAATTCCCTATAGTTTTCTTTAGTCGTTACCCATTCCTACCAGGAAGTGGGATGAGGTCACCATGGATTTAATTGTTGTCTTACCTTGTACACCGCATGGTAAGAATTATATTTGGATAGTGATTGATCATCTGGCCAAATTATCCCACTTCATTTTGATCATAGATACAGCCAAAGTGGATGAGTTAGGCAGATTTTATATTCAGGAGGTGGTAAGGCTTCATGGTGTGTCGTCAGCAGTTGTCTCAAATACAGATCCCTGTTTTACCTCTCAGTTTTGGGAAGGCCTTAAAAAGGCTTTGGGTCATAGATTAAGAGGATCATGGCATACCATCCTCAAATGGATGGCGAGATGGAATAGGCAAACCAGATTTCGGAAGACATGTTCCATGCACGTGTATTATACTTCAGAGGTTTTTCGGATAGACATTTGTGATTGGATGAGTTTTCTTATAATAATAGTTACCAATACTCAATTCTAATGGCTCCTTTTTAGGCGCTCTATGGTCAGCCATGTCAGTCCCCTCTATGCTGGGCTGAGGTAGGTGAGACCTCACTATTGGGGATGAGCCTTGTGCAAGAGACGTATGAGAAGGTCAATATGATTAGGCAGTGGTTATTGATAGCCCAGAGTCACCACAAATCTTATACTAATCAGAGACATTGAAATCTATAGTTTTATATGGGTGATCGGGTATTCTTGAAAATGGCCCCTTGTCTGGGCCATCGTCGTTTAGGAAAGTAGGGAAAGCTAACATTGAGGTTTGTTAGACCCTTTGAGATCACCAAGCACATTGGCAAGGTGGCATACATGTTATCTTTTCCCTCTTAGTTGACATATATTCACGACTTATTCCATGTCTTCCAATTGAATAAGTATAATCCAGATTTTTTCCATGTGTTGAATTGGGAAGAGTTGGAGATAGATCCAGATTTATCAGTGTTTGAGAAATCGGTGTGCATAGTGTATTCCCAAGAGAAGGTGCTTTAGGGGAAGTATATTCCACTGGTCTAGGTCATTTGTCAATATTGTAATGATTTGCATGAGACTTGGGAGAATAATTTGTGGTTTTATCAATATTACTCATTCTTGTTTTCTGATCAAGCTTCGGGTTGACTTGCTAGGGTGGAAAATTTTTCGTGGTGGGGAGAATTATCACATCCATGTCCTTATTTTCAGGTATTTTTCTCTTTTATTATTGGACTATATTCCCCCCCCCCAGGTTCCCCCTAGGTTCCCTGTCACGACCCGCCTTCACCAAAAGGAGGGAAGGGTCAGCAGGTTGTCAAGCCCTTCCTTCTTTAAGTTGAAGGAGAGATAATGACCCCCGAAACCCGCCTTCTATAGGTCCCAGAGTGGCGACTAGCACCAACGGTATGGGAATTTTACACAAGTGGAAGGCATTACCCAGGATCAGGAGATAAGATGATGAAACCCAACAACACCAAAAGTAAAAGAAAATTAAACCATTCCCACATTCATATTCCAAAAGTAAAATCCACAAGGTATAAAAGTGACTACAAGGGTAAGTACCAAAGAAAGGGAAACAGAAACTGAAACTGCCCAAAGGTCCGAGCTAGTATGGTCCTACGCGATCCCCGAAGTCCTCCTGGAAACCTGAAAGCAGTTTTATATACGTAGGGTGAGCATACAAGTACACTCGGTAGGGAAAACCAAAGACTCTCGTGCACAAGTGGGGGAACGTACTAAAGTCCTGTGAGAAGCAGACAACCATTAATATGAAGGTGTTCACCCATCCCACTCACCGGCTATACTCACCAAGTAACGAAAACCAAGTAATGTATATATAATAAGAGCACATCGATGTTTGGGTACCCTGCGCCACTTTCCCACTGGTTATTGAGACATCCTACAAATCGAACCAATCCCGCCACTCTCACCGCAGTCCCACTGCCACACCCGCCCGTACACACCTGGTCCACAACCGCACGTAGTCCCACTGCCGAATCTCGCCCACAAACACCTGGGCCACAACTATCACATGTACCACGCCTGCAAACACCTAGGCCATAACAATCACCACCACGCCCGAAGACACCTGGGCTAGAAGATCCACAGCCATGCCTGAAGACACCTGGGCCTCATCCCGAAGATACTTGGGAAACTACCTTCCTGCACACACCTGGGCCATAACCACCACACTACCCCACCCGAAGATTCTTGGGCTAATAATGGACCTCAGGCCATCACAGCCTACCTGAAGGTACTTGGGCTATCCGGGAAAGGGAGCAGAAAAGGAGCTAATAACCAGCCACTAAGAATAGTGTTGGGAAAAACACCCTCCCCCATGAAATGGGGGTGTTAGGAACTAAGTGATCAACATGGGTGGGGCACGAATAAGAAAAACAAAACTAAAAGTATATACATAGGTAACAAGAACTCACCCAAGGTTAGGTTTTTCTTCAGACAGCCTACAGATCACAATAGCACAGCCTACAGATCACAACAGCACTCAAGTCTGGGTCATGACTCTCACCAACAAAACTCGTTTGTCTCATTCTTGTTTTCATGTTCAGTAATAATGTTTAAATAAGTTCATGCACCTACTTGGGCAACTAAAACCATAATAATAACCAAGGAAATAATCCATCCAAACGTCAATTTAAACATTCAAACCCAGTTCCCTTGTAATGTTACAACAACAAGGAGATAAGTGAGATCCCTCAAAGTTCTAGAACCAAAGAATCCTCGAGAAACTACCTCGTGTCCCCCAAAATGGTTTCTCATCAACAGAGGATCTCACCCCAATTCATGATATAAACAAGGTAACCACCCGGTCTTAAAACTCACAACCACGGAATCCATACTAACAGGGGATCCCATCCCCTCCCACATCTCCAGCAATCATCCTATAAAATAAAATGACCAAACCACTACCACCAACACAAAGCAGGGTCATGTCAGTATTTTCAGATTTAAAAGATTTTACACGCTCCATGATTTCAATTTCGTGTGCTTTAACCGGGGGTTATCACAGAAGGGTTGATCCGGGTGCTTTCAATTCATTTAGCCAGGTGTACGTGATTAACCAATTGCCCTTTTTACAGCAGGAGTTCACAACCACAGACAAGTCATTTCAAACATCCCCAGGGGTTCATTAGTGCACAAAGAATGACCACCAATGGCCATGTTTTTTAGGAGGCGTAAGCTCGCACAATTCAGAAAGACGATCATAACATAAAACAGCATCAACGATCACAACCCCCCCCACTTTCTTCATATAATCAGTTCATTATCTTTATTTAGGTCTGGTTTAACCAATTCTACAGAACCAAAAGCACGCCCACCCCACATGATACACAAAAGCGAGAGACGAAGAAATTCCCTACATGTTGGATCAACGATCTATGCTGAAGCCGGGGGTGGAACTTCATGGATAGCGATACAGTTCACCTGAACGAAAAACTTCTCGTCTGGATGAAGGGTACTCTTAGCACAGGGTGATCGAGAAAAGAAGAAACCACGGCTAACCGTTAGTTTATAATATCCGCGGATGTTTGAGATAATAATGCCAAACCGCCTAAGGAGCGGGGGTCGTGGGTTGACCACGTGGCCCCACACATTATTAAAGGGGTCGGTGGTTTAAACCGACGCACACACCAGGTTAATTTATTAAATATTTAATTATAACATTTATGGGAATTACCGGGCTTTAGAACAAGCTTAAAGGGGGTCAAAGAAGGGTTTAAAACTCAATTTGCGCACGTCACTGGAAAAACCCCGACAAAGCTAGGTGACACCGATCAGTCTCACCGATTAGTCGCGCCGATCGGTCATGTCGATCGGTCCCGATCGGTCACGCCGGTCGGTCTCATCGATCGGTGTGTTGAAGGCATTACCCTTTTTGTTTTATAGGATCGGGAGATAAGATGATGAAACCCAAAAACACCAAAAGTAAAAGAAAATTAAACCATTCCCACATGCATGTTCCAAAAGCAAATGCCACAAGGTACAAAAGTGACTACAAGGGTAAGTACCAAAGAAAGGGAAACAGCAACTGCAACTCGCCAAAGGTCCGAGCTAGTATGGTCCTGCGCGATCCCCGAAGTCCTCCTGGAAACCTAAAAGCAGTTTTATATATGTAGGGTGAGCATACAAGTACACTCAGTAGGGAAAAAAAAGACTCTCGTGCACAAGTGGGGGGACGTACTAAAGTCCTGTGAGAAGCAGACAACCATTACTATGAAGGTGTTCACCCATCCCACTCACCGGCTACACTCACCAAGTAACAAAAACCAAGTAATGTATATATAATAAGAGCACATCAATGTTTGGGTACCCCGCGCCACTTTACCACTTGTTATTGAGACATCCTACGCATCGAACCAATCCCGCCATTCTCACCGTAGTCCCACTGCCACACCCGCCCGCACACACCTGGTCCACAACTGCACGCAGTCCCACAGCCGAATCTTGCCTGCAAACACCTGGGCCACAACTTTCACACGTACCATGCTTGCAAACACCTAGTCCAGAGCAATCACCACCACGCCCGAAGACACCTGAGCTAGAAGATCCACAGCCATGCCCGAAGACACCTGGGCCTCATCCTGAAGATACTTGGGACACTACCTGCCCGCACACACCTGGGCCATAACCACCACACTACCCCACCCAAAGATTCTTGGGCTAATAATGGACCTCAAGCCATCACAGCATGCCCGAAGGTACTTGGGCTATTCGGGAAAGGGAGCAGAAAAGGAGCTAATAACCAGCCACTAAGAATAGTGTTGGGAAAAACACCCTCCCCCATGAAATGGGGGTGTTCGGCACTAAGTGCTCAAAATGGTTGGGGCAAGAATAAGAAACACAAAACTATAAGTATATACATAGGTAACAAGAACTAACCCAAGGTTAGGTTTTTCTTCAGACAGCCTACAGATCACAACAACACAGCCTACAGATCACAATAGCACTCAAGTCCGAGTCACGACTCTCTCCAACAAAACTCGTTTGTCCCATTCTTGTTTTCATGTTCAGTAATAATGTTTAAATAATTTCATGCACCTACTTGGGAAACTAACACCATAAGCATAACCAAGGAAAGAATCCATCCAAACGTCAATTTAAACATTCACACCCAGTTCTCTTGTAATGTTACAACAACAAGGAGATAAGTGAGATCCCTCAAAGTTCTAGAACCAAAGAACCCTCGAGACACTATCCTGTGTCCCCCAAAATGGTTTCTCATCAACAGAGGATCCCACCCCAATTCATGATATAAACAAGGTAACCACCCGTTCTTAAAACTCACTACCATGAAATCCATATTAACAGGGGATCCCATCCCCTCCCACATCTCCAGCAATCGGACCATAAAAGAAAACGACCAAACCACTACCACCAACACAAAGCAAGGCCATGCTGGTATTTTCAGATTTAAAAGATTTTACACGCTCCATGATTTCAATTTCATGTGCTTTAACTGGGGGTTATCACAGAAGGGTTGATCCTGGTGCTTTCAATTCATTTAGCTAGGTGTATGTGATTAACCAATTTCCCTTTTTACAGCAGGAGTTCAAAACCACAAACAAGTCATTTTAAACATCCCCAGGGGTCCATTAGTGCACAGAGAAAGACCACCAACAGCCATGATTTTCAGGATGCATAAGCCCGCACAATTCAGAAAGATGATCATAACATAAAATAGCATCAACGATCACAACCCCCCCCCCCTCTTTCTTCATATAATCAGTTCATTATCTTTATTTATATCTGGTTTGACCAATTATACATAACCAAAAGAATGCCCACCCCACATGATACACAAAAGAGAGAGACGAAGAAATTCCCTACTTGTTGGATCAATGATCTACGCTGAAGCTGGGGGTGGAACTTCACGGATAGTGATGCGGTTCGCCTGAACGAAAAACTGCTCATCTGGACGAAGGGTACTCTTAGCACAGTGTGATCGAGAAAAGAAGAAACCACGGCTAACCCTTAGTTTATAAGATCCATGGATGGTTGAGATAAGAACGCCAAACCACCTAAGGAGCGGGGGTCATGGGTTGACCACGCGGCCCCACATGTTATTAAAGGGGCCGGTGGTTTAAACCAATGCACACACCAGGTTAAATTATTAAATATTTAATTATAACATTTATGGGCATTACCGGGCTTTAGAACAAGCTTAAAGGGGGTCAAAGAAGGGTTTAAAACTCAATTTGCTCACATCACTGGAAAAACCCTGACAAAGTCGGGTGATGCCAATCGGTCTCACCGATCGGTCGCGCCGATCGGTCTCACCAATCAGTCGCATTGATCGGTCTCACCGATCGGTCGCGCCGGTTGGTCTCACTGATCGGTCGCGCCGATCGGTCACGTCGATCGGTCTCACAGATCGGTCGCACCGATCGTTCCCACTGATCGGTCAGTCGCACCGGTCAGTCTCACCAATCAGTCGCGCCGATCGGTCTCACCGATTGGTCGCACCGATCGGTCCCACCGGTCGATCGCACTGAGATGTTACCCCTTTAGGATTCGGATTTTTGGCAAAGGAAAGGACCAAGAGAGTCTGGGTCATCACATTCCCCCTAGGTTCCCCTTTAAATTTGTAATAAAAGGAGAGTTTTTGGGTGTCCAGAACAGGTCGCATGGTTTGTCCACACGGTTTACTAAACTGTATGGAAAAACCATGAACAGGTGTCTAGGTCATAAAAAATTTTATGTTATTCCAATTTTTCTCTTCTAGAAATAAACATAATCCATCCATTTCTTCCCCCATTCAACCCTAGAATCCATGGAAGGATCCCAATCTCTATCAACCTCTCTTGGAACTCATTTTTAAGGGTATTTTGGTGGAGAAACTTTAATATTCTTCAAGTAAGTGATTACTCCTTTATTTTTCTTCCATTTCATTATGGTTTCTTCCCTCCTTATTGAAGTTCCAAATGTCCAGCAACTAGTGTTTCATACCTAGGGTATAATTTTGTGTTTATTGGTTCAATCTTGTAGATTAGAGTTCGCTTTCATCCCCTTATTGTTTGGCAGTGGTGCGGTTGAATTTTTGCATAGAGATTTGGGGTGCCTAACATCTAAGATAAGTGATTCCATGTGTAGAAATTCTTTGATGAATTTATATTGATTGATTGACATGTTTTTAATGTTCCTATTCCATTGTTTTTTGTGTGAAAAACATTTTTGGTAGAATTAATAAAGTGGTTGGTTTTAAAAGGCATTTTTTTATGAAAATTGGTGTTTTTAATGTGTATTCCATGTTGAGTCTTTTGAGGTTATTTTATGGATCATGGAATTGGTTTATTAAATGTTATTAGGGATTCCAAATCTGGTTGGTTGTGGCATTGTTGGGAATTTGGCCCTAAAATAGGATTTATGGATGGATTTTGTGTGCAAACCCTTATCTTACCTCTTGAAATTGTTTTATAAAATCTTTAAGGATTTACTAAATTACATTGATGATATGGAACATGTTTGTGTAATTTTTGGGATGTGTATGATTCAGAAATGATATTTTTCAATTTAAATGGTGATTTTATGTTCAATTGGTATTTTATAACATGTGGAACTTGTTTGAGAACAAAGAGGGAAACCTGAGGTATATAGGTGGGCGGACTAGGACTGGTATGCTAATGATCCAGTAGTGGTATCATCCCTGTTTCACTTAGAAAGTTTGACGATGACAACAATAACTAAAATTTGATGATTTTGGGGACCACTAGTTCATTGGTGTTTCTCCTCCTAGTGGCTTGTGCATGAGAAGGATATTTGTTATGGTAACTTATACACCAAGATATGATGTACCTAGGGCCCTATAACTAGCTAGTGCCTAGGGGTGTTACTGTGACTAGGGCTCATTGGCTATATTATACTTACCATCGGCATACGATGTGTTTTGTTGAAAAATTTAGTAGTATGTGTCTTTTACTTAAAAGTGTACATTCTTCAATGTTTCCCTCTTGAAAGTTGTTTTTATTTAAATATGCATCTTTTAGAAATTATTCTATCATTCTTGTTTATAAAAATTTTCAATATTTTTGTATTAAAATTTTTGTCACATGGAATATTTTGGGTGGAATCCTATTGGGATTATTCTCACACCCTACTTACACCCTTGGTTGTGAGTATACTTGATAATATTTGACACAAGTAAGGGCAAGGTCCTTGGAGACGGCAGTTCGGGTTGTTAGCTTCTTTTATGGGTGTGGTGTTATGGAGAAGGTGTGGGGGTGATGTCCCCTTGTTGTGTGGTGGTTCTTCAATCAGAATTGCTTCTCATTTTGAGTTTTGTACCTCTTGGGGTTAATTTAAACTATGTATTTCAATTATGAATTTTGTAAAAGGCTTTTTTGGATTAAATTTTCAGATTCGGTTTATTTATTGTTGTTGGTTGTTTAATGCTTCTAAACTCAGGTAAATCATTCCCAAACCATTATTAATGATACTCGGTCACTTGTTCCAGTTCGTGGGGATAGGTAACACTCTTCGGGCCTTTCTATGTACTAGGTCAGGTTTCGGTTTGGATGGAGACCAGATCTAGTTCATGATAGTGTGTGGGGGGGGGGGGTCAGCACATGGTGCTCGACATGGGTGGGGTGCATAAAGAAATCAAAAGGAAATGAAATTTATATATAATATCTACACACAATCCTATCCTAGGGGTTTGAAATAAAGGTACCAACAAACTCACAAACTTTCCTCACTTTTTTGATGCCTCTAAATGCATAAAACCCCACAACAAGACATAAGCCATGTCCCATATTCAATTAAATTTTGTTTACAAATTATCTATTACTAACCCCTTCCATTAAAACAGGCACCTTATTTTGTATTTACATCCCATTATAGTGTATATAAAAATATTAACCATTTAAACCACATAGATCATCATCAATTAATTCATTAAACATTCCCATTTAAAATAATTTTCATGCATTTAGTTCCATTAATACTTGGGCTACTAGTGAAAAACTGCACACAATAGGCATCACAACTCAACATCCCAAAAACCACATCTAATTTCCACCTTCCATCACATATCTACCACTTTCACAGCCTCATTGTATAACCACTCTAAAACTACCATCACAGCTCTGCTGCACAACCACATCACATCCACTACCCCCACACTCATCCCTACAAATACACTGCCCATGAATCGCATCAACACAACCAATCCACTGCACACAACCACATCTAAAAACATGTTACATCACATACATAGAATTTTCCATATTGTATATATGGGATTTCTTTTAATTACACTTCTTTGTTTAAGGGAGTTATCACAAAAGCCATATATCCTGGTGCAACCAATTCATTAGTCGAGTATAAGTGGTTAACCATTTATTTACGGTGGTGTCACAACAATAAAATGACATGGGCATCACATCATATATAAAAATAAGAAAATAGGGGCTACTAATGACCATGGTTTTCAGTGATACAACAACATATATAGATTCAATATTGAAATATCAAAAAACTATAAAATAATGTGAAACATTCCCCTTCCCCTTAACAAATTCATTTAACCAATTAACTTATATTTATTAATTTATATGAAACAATTTTCACATATATAAACATAATAACCCCTCCCCACTTAATACGTATAAAAGAGAAACAAAGGAATTCCTACCTGGAATAAAGGATCCTTACGCCAACTTGATCCACTAAAGATAGGGGTGTATACACAAGAGGATACACCTATAGGGAAAAACTCAATACAAACCCATAAAAAGGGCTTCATGACTCCAACGGAAGAAGTAATTAGGAACTTCTTTTGTTAAGATAAATAATGAAGGAAAGAATAAAGGAAAGATCCTATTTTTGAAATATTATATCTAGAACTAGTAGGATTAGATATGGTTTTTAATTGGCCATTAAAGTTGGATATAATTAAATACACATGTTTTAAACATTTAATAGGTATTTAGAGATTTTAGAAGTTGAATACATGATTAATCACCTTTCAAATGGCTTTAAATTCCATTAATTAAGGCATTAAAACCATTTTTTTCAAAAAGGATGTAAAAAGGGGAAAAACTAGAAAAAAAACTAAAACTTGATTTATTATAGATATACCATCATTATAGATCAACCATTACTATAAATCCACCATTTTTGAACTACTATTAGTTTATATATCTTCCATTACTGTAGATTCACTGTTACTATAGATCCACCATTGGTGATCTACTATTAGTCAAGAGATCTATTGTTACTGTAGGTCCATTGTTACTGTAGATCCACTATTGGTGATCTACTATTAGTTTAGAGATCTACCATTGTTATAGATCCACCATTATTGTAGATCCATCGTTTTTTCTATAAGGTTAGTTTAGAGATATACTATTACTGTAGATCCACTGTTACTCGAGATCCATCATTAGTGATTTATCATTGGTTAAGAGATCTATCATTATTGTAGATATACTGTTCGTGATCTACCATTAGTTCATATATCAACCATTACTTTAGATCCACCATTAATATAGATCCACCATTTCTTTTTTACTATTAGTTTATAGATCTAAAGTTACTATAGATCCACCATTGGTGATCTACCATTAGGATTTTCCTTCATCCTCTAAAACACCCATTTTTTCTCCAAAAAATCTCAAAACTCTTTTATTCCTCCACCAAACACCTCTAGACCTTCCTTAGACACCTCAACCATTAGATTTCCCAAAAATTAACATTCCATAAGGTCTAAGACATTATAGTTGTACATAGGATTTATAAGTTAAAATAATATTTTAAAATGTATAGTTTTATTCCTTACTCTCAACAACAACATATTTATTAACTATAATCAACAACCAAAGTACAGAGACGTAAGAGAAAGAACCAAGCCTTTAGGGGGGTCTAAAAAAATGGAGCCTAAGGGAATCACCTATAACAAAATCAACACTCCTCGAGGGGAGGGACCCAAGAGTGAATAATTCCATGAGGGGATTTTCCTAGGAGGCCTTCGTTTCTAGGAAGTCTGCAACGCGATTACCTTCACGCCATGTATGGAGGAGTTTCGTCTCATTAGAGATAAGAGACTTTCATTTAAGATCCAGATAGATAATATGCAATGGGTGGAGGAAATATATTTGAGAGAGTTCCAGATAATTTTTTATTCAGTCTCCGCCATGAATAATGGGATCCATCATGCATGGCACAAATCAAGGCCATTCATCCAAGAATTAGCTTCGGCCAGCAATGAGTTTCCCATCCCATAGCATGTGTTAAAGGCATATAACACTGATCCTATAGAGTTTCAGACCACCCCTCCCCTATACATGTTTCCTTACCTATATTTACCATCAGTGTTTAACTTAAGGCCTTGAGAGGGAGGAGAATAACACACCCAAATTCTTAATTGATCAGATCTGGGTGCCTCAAAGTGGAGTGCTCTAGACAAAAAATGTATAAGGGAAGGATCATCCCCCGGTGATTCATGAGGCCCACAAATTCCACAACCAAACATCTAGTCTTAATTACCAGAGTAGTTTTAGACCATGGAGGACCGTTGTACTGAGCATAGTTACGATCTTTCCAAATGGACCAACAACCATCCGCAAGGAGGGTAGTCTAAGCCTTCTCCTCATGAATGTACCTACTAATTTCACCAAACCAACCTTGAAGTAACCCCTGCACAGACTCCACCTCCCCAAAATGAGTATTGAATTCCCCCATCTCCCCCTATAGAGTGGTAACCCATTCACCATGAAAGAAAATATACAAATTATTTTCCTCCTTGGGGGACAAACAACATGAGAACTTTAAGGAAAGATGGAAATCTTTGCCTTTAACATCCATTCCCATAGGAATGGCATGGTTACAGACTCTCCAAACTAATAAATTATACTTTGAGGGGATTTACTTACACTGGATAATTTTCCCCATGGGTCGCCTGAAGGCACCGCATACACCATCTTGTTGTACACATTGGACATAAAATGGCCTGATGAGGATCTCATGAAGATGCACCAGTTGGTCTTATCATCCAGTCATATACTATAAAAAATAGTTTTTTGAGTGGTATTTAGGATCACATGGATGAAGGAAGGGTGGTTATTGGCCTTTTTGAAGGTCAGGTTAGGCGTGGGACAACCTGGGTAACCCAGAATATCACCCACCCGGTTACACTCCCAAAATTTATTGTCTCCATTGCCAAGAATCCATTGAGATCTATAATAGAGAGTGGGAATGTGCACCCTAAAATAGTTCCATAAGGTATATGGATGCCCTATTTTCTGTCTAAACCCATATCCATATTTACCTATGATAAATCTGCTCCAGAGTGACCCTCCCTCAATGACCTCCCATGCCAGCTTCCCCTGAAGAGAGTACATCACTCCCCCCATATTCCTTGCATTGATGCCCACTTGTTCCATCATATTATAAAGTCTAGACCATGAGGTACAATGAAATTATCCATCCCCTTGGGAATCCTATATTAAGGATTTTAAGATATTATCAATTTCTTTGAGAGTTTACTTGGGAACCTTGAGCATCAAGAGAATATGCATGGGGATAGAAGATAAAACACAACTGACCAAGGTGATTCTCCTACCAAATGAAATAAATTTTTTCTTCCAATTGGTGATATGGTTGGTTATTTTTTAGACCATTACTTCAAAGTTTTTGACACATATTCTTCCAAGTACAATGGGAGATCAGAATTATTCCATAGGAAATCTCTTTCCCCAGATTCCCAAGATTGATTCAATGTTGTGCCTTCTTCTGGTCGAGCATCTTGAAGAAAATAAATCATGAATTTTTTCCCAATTAATAATTTTATCACTATATTTATAATACTCATACATAATATTTTTTAATCCCCTAACTGAGTAACTACGGTCGTTGGTGAAAAATATTAAGTCATCTATGTACAGAAGGTGAGACACCACAAGAAAGTGTCCTCTACAGTGGTAGGGGTTGATATGGCCTTGATGCATATAAGATTAAACATATATAATTAGGAAATATTTAATCATAATAAATATGGTTGGGTAAATGGGGTTAAATTTTCTAATACCCCTAACTGATTTTAAGAAAATGCGGTGCCTCCACCTAAAAACAATGTTAAAACATGGTGAACTATAGCACATGAACTATAATGACCCTATTCTTTTTATTACATTAAAACATGATTTAATGAAATAAAATTACACTTAATACAACCCAAAATATCAATAATTCTAGTGTATTGGGAAATTAAGAACATTAAATAACAACTTAAAACATGAAATACAACATCATTATTGAAAACTTCCTTTACAAGACCACAACATTCCTTCGTACTTAATATTTCATGGGATAACCTGAGGGAATACATAAGAAAGGGGTGAGCTATGAATCATAGTAAGGGAATAAACATGGAATAACATGAGGAATACAATACATGTTAGAAAATAGGCATATTAATGGAGAATAAAAGAAACATGAACATAAAGTCATGATATATCATGATAATCATAACATGGAAATGTGGAAACAACTTAAAATATTGCATCATAGGTCAAGGATAAATTGCCAAGACATCATAGTGGGAAAATTCACATAAATAAATCAGTTAAACTCATATCCCAACATGTTTTATCATGATACTAAATATTACACAATGAATTGGAGTGCTATATAATTCTGGGTGCACCCATCACTTTCATTTCATTCTCATTCTTAAGTGTGCCACATAGATCATAAAACATGGATTTATTATTCATAATAATTCATTACAAGATCAAGGAGTGTAGAATAAATACATGTAAGACCTAAATAAAAAGGTATATGTGCATATATTTTAATAGCCTTGATAGATTAATTTGTATGATATTCACTACATGATTATTTTGGCATAGAAAATCACAGTGCAATTTCAGCAGCATAATGGCGTGGCATAAAAATTCATAAAAAGGGTTGATGAGAGAGAAAGGGGTCTTTAATCATATATAAATTAAATTTAAATTAATAGTGTCATATAAATACATGTCACAACATAAGAAATTTTTAAAATAGAATTTGTAACATAATAAAGAAACTTGAAGAAAGAGGAGGAATGAAATAACTCTTATGAAATTATAGCATGGTAACGGGTGTACATGGGAAGGATTAATGAGAGAGAAAGGGGTATCTCATCATTAAAACATGATAAGGGAATTATGGGGGAGGTTTTAAAACATAATCCATAATTTTTAATTGAAAATAAAAGTGTGTAATGATATAAGTAAACTTGGATAAAATGAGAAAGGAAGGAAACCCTTACTTGAGTGTGTGACTTCAAAAGCATGAAGAGGGGATTTTTGAGAGCTTAGGGCACCTTGGGAGGATTATATAGAGGTGAGGACAGATTAAGGATGTGCTAAAAGTTTTTTTAGTGAATATAAGTGGGATCTTGGGTGGGTTTATATAGGAAATGAGAGGAGAATTCTTTAATATTTCACAAACTTAGGTTTTGGAATCTATATAATTAAATATTCAAAACCACAAACCTTACCATGGTTTTTCCCATGGGTTTTCCCAAAGAGGAGGTGAAAAAATTATTTTATAATTACAAGGGCTGGAGATATTAAAATATTATCATTGTTTATGTGGAGGTGAGTCACATTATTAAAGAAATGAATTTAAAATCATAAAATATATTATACATTTTAGAGGATTCACTAAGGCCTTATAAAATAAGTAAAATATATATAAAATCACATTATTTTAAATTTAAAACATATATTTGGATGAATATAAATTTTATAGTGATTATTACATCACTATTGGTCCATTATGATGTCATAAAACACACTATATTTATATGGTATTAAATTTTTACCTAAAAAATTGACTGTCTCAAAAAATTATGAAAATTTCACCATTGGATAATTTTGACATCCTAATTCAAAAAATAATATTTATTTTATCTAAATAATTTTATAAATATTTGAATTTTCACTTTTAAAATGAAAATTGACATTCATTAAAAATTGATGAATTTTGACAAAAATAGTTTTCAAACCTTAATAAAGATTAAATTTGACTTCATGAAAATTATATGATCATTTATATTTAATAAAAGTAATTTAATGATAATATTTTATTAAAATATTATTTATTTCAAAAATTCATTAATTCACCATAATATATTTCTTAACTGAATTTGGATATTAATCTAAGATACTATTTTTGCTCTAAAAACAATAATAAAATGAAAGTATATTCATTATTATATAAAAAAATAGTTTACATAATAATTATGCTAAGGTATTTATTCATAAAACTTTATTACACCAGTATATTCCCTAAGAATAAGGTGTGTGATGGTGGGGATTTCATGGTGTTGTTTGGTGAACATGGTTTGGGACGTGATCTCGATGAGCTTGAACTTCTCCCATAGATAGTTTTATTAATGCTTAAGTTGTTAGATATTGTCTTAGTATTGGCCTAGGGTAAATACTAGAAATGATATATCCCTTAGAAGATCTGATAAATGGGCTTCATAGGGAACGATCCTACTGGTTGAGACCATCACCTCCTTTTTCCGTGTCGAAAGGATTTGTTAAAACCCTATATTTATACTCATCATGTGATCACTATTAAATGGATATATTATCAACAGTAATGATAAATAATTATAATTTAAATCCAATTGGATATAATAAAACAAATGGAGTGCATGTGTTTTATATATCCATTTTACAAAATAAGACGTTTAATTAAATTAAAATGGAAATTTCACTTATAATAGTTCATGTAGTTACAATCTTCCCCCCTAAAGAAATTTTTCCCTCAAAATTTTCATTTCCCACATTAAAATAGATGAGGGTAAATTTGTTTCAACACATCCCCTAGTTCCTGCATTGCTTATTCAAACTTTTGGTTTCTCTAAAACACTTTGATCAAGTGCATTGTCTTATTCCATAGAACTTTGTCTCTATGATCTTAGATATTCACCAGCTTCTCCACATAATAGAGGTCATTATAAAATGGTAACACCTCTAGATTGATTACATGAGAGGGGTCTAGTGTGTACTTTTTCAATAGGGATACATGGAATACATCATATACTTGAGATAGGTTAGGTTGGAGTTCTAGTCTGTAGGACACCGCTCTGATGCGATCAAGGATCTAAAAGGGTCAATATACCTTGTACTAAGCTTTACCTAATTCCAAAATATCATTACTCTCTTCCATGGAGATATGTGGAGGAATACCATGTTTCCAACATCAAACTCTAGGTATTTTCAATTATTTTCAACATAGCTTTTCTGTCAACTCTGAGCAGCCTTGTTATGCTGCTGAATGGTCTTAACCTTCTCCACAATTTTCTCGACCATTTTAAGACCTAGTAGTTTTCATTCCCCAACTTCATCCCAACAAGTAGGTGTTATAAACCTATTCACATAAAGGGATTCATAGGGAGACATTTGGATTCTTGAGTGGAAACTATTGTTGTAAGAGAACTCAACCAGAGGAATATGTTGATCCCATTCTCCTTTCAAGTCCATTGAGAATGCTCTCAACATGTCCTCAAGTGTCTGGATAGTCTACTCAGATTGGCCATTAATTTGAGGGTGACAGGCCATGATGAATTTTAAATCAGTATTCAGAGTATGTTGGATACTCTTTCAGAACTTAGAGGTGAATATTGGATCTCGATTAGATACAGTCGATATTGGTACACCATGTAGCCTCACCAATTCTTTTATGTATATCCGTGCAAGCTAATCCAATGATAAATCCTCTCAAATCAAAATGAGGTGTGCAGTTTTTGTAAGATGATACACCACAACCCAGATAGAATTGTTTCCCCTAGATGTATTAGGAAGCCTAGTGACAAAGTCTATGGTGATGTTTTCCCATTTCTATGTAGGTATGGGTAATGGTTGCATCATCCCCTTAGATTTTTGTCTTTATGCCTTAACTTGCTGACACACAAGGCATATTGATGTATATTCTGTAATCTTCTTATTCATATTGTCCCACCAATAGTTTTCTCAGAGATCTTGATACATATTTTTGCTTCCAGGATGGATAGTGAAGTTTAATCTATGTGTATCATCCAATAGCTCTTTCTTTAATTCAGGATTTTATGGTACACATAAACTTGACTCAAATCTTAAAACACCTTCTTCATTAACATTAAACTCCAAGGATTTCCCTTTTCTAATAGTTTCTGTAACGCACCGACCCCAGCTACCCAGAGTCGGTGCATTACTTCGTAACATTGGCATGATCACAAAAGATCAAGTCTCAAAAGACCGATTAGTTTAGTAGCCTTGGAAACACTAGATATATTCATAAGTCTTACATTACATCATAAAGTGAAAAACTAAAATAACAAAGTCTCCATAGTCCACACTCATATCCTCTTCTGACTATCCCTGCAGGTCATTCATAAAATACTTCTTCACATCCTGGAAAATATTAAAACATTGAAAGGGGTGAGCTCAGATGCTCAGTAAGGATAACAATAATGCGGAAGCTTTCATAAATAAACATAAAAATTTAAGGCAATGTATAACTAAAACATAAGCCTTTTAAACTTGAACATCAACATAATATGGAAAAATTAAAATGAGATAATTCCATTCACTTCCTCACATGGATATTCTACTGGTCGAATAATCACATGCAATATCAATAACCACTTTCATAATGATGGAATGCATAATGCTAGACTATCATAACCACGTAGCCAAGGCCTCGTGCCAAGACCACAAATAAGATTTTGTCAAGGCCTCTTGCCAAGACACTAGTTTGTCTCATGAGACCTGCCGATGCATCAAGGAGCTATAGCGGGCTCCACCCATCACTTATTAAGTCCAATGTATTCCTCATATGAATAGGTTTAAACATATCATAAACCATAACATAATCGTATCACATAAAACATGCATAAAGGAAACATAAAATTTCCACATTTCAATCACAAGATATAAATACAACACATTGATATAATAAAAATGCTTTCAAAACCATTTTCAATACCAAAATAAAAGAAAGTTAAAACTTTGTATTTATTTTTCATTAAAAAAAATGATGGCTTGTAGAGGAAGCCGAATCTCAAATAATGGTCACGGCGGCGGAGAAGTCATTGTCGACGCATAAGTACGGAAAGAAAAACATTCCCTTTTTTCGTTTAGTAAAACGCTTCATATAAAAAAGATTCCTTTTGAATAAACGTAAAAGTCAAAGGGGTTTATACACCGTATAAAAGAAAGTTGTGTATAAAACCAAATATGCCTCAATGAAAGGGGATTGAGACGAAGTCCTTAAAAAGATCATTTTTTTTAAATAAAGTACATCTATAATGTGTATTCACTATAAGTACACATAAATAATGTACAAATACAATATAGGACATAATAATATCATGACATAATTTGAAAGTAGGAGATTAACCCAAAGAATGGAAGTTGGGTTAAGAAATTCCCTTACCTCATGTCCGACTTGACTCAATCGTTCTTTAACCTCCTGAATAATAAACTAGAGTTAATATCTACCTTATTAAGAACCATTTTCATTTTCATTATCCTTTTTATATCACTTATTACAATGTTATGAACGTTATGTAATTATTTAAGTTAATAACGGTCGTTTTGTCGATCTTTGGTACTTGTGTCAACAATAACCTTCTTATAATTACAAGTTGTTCATGTGGTGAAATATACATTATATCCAGAATTATATTCATGATGTAGATATCATATATATCATATATATCTAGTATATACATTCATTCATAATATTACGTAACATTTAGAGGTAAGAAATGAAATGCACCGTTCATGGAGACGGTAAGCCGTACGTACGCATGAATGCTACTTTCATTTCTATTTCGTATTTAATGGAATGAAATCATAATGATATAAATTTATAATATAATTACAGTATAATATAGTGTATACTACCATTTACTCCATCCTTTATACATCCCACATATGGCATTAACGATTCAAATCACTTTGAGGGGGCGGTAGTCCGCACTTCCTAAAATGAAATTATCGCGTTTACCCATAATGGAAATCATAAACTATGCCATAAATGAGAAATACAGAAGCATAAGTAAAACATAAACATATTATATATCATATATAAAAATAGTTACATCTTAATGGCCACCTTTGAAGGTGTTATAAGAGTGTTGAACAATCATCGTTTCGTGAGGCAGAAATTCGCCATCCACAGAAACCGTATGTTCTTTAACCATTAGATGTATGTGTGTGTAAGTGTAGCTAGAATACTTATTATAAAAACATCCTAGTATATTGAGGATACTGGTGTTTTTACAAAAGAAATGAATAAAAAGAGTTTAGGGGGTTTGAGAAGAAAAATAAAACAAAACAACATTAGAGAAGACATTACCTCAAAATCGGGTAACTCTTTTTGATTTGAGCCAAAGGATTCCTTGAGAAGAGTTCTGCCCAAAGTGAGGCTTCTAGGAGTAAGATGGGGAAGTTGGGAGAGTATTTGGGCAGAGGTTGGCCGAGCCAAATGGCTTGAAGGTGTGAATAAGGTGGGAGAGGTGGGGGCCTTTTATAAGTGGAGAGGAGGGGCTCTTTTGGAAAGATTGAAATGTTACATTATTACACAATGCTTTTCGGATTCTAAAGGTCCCACACTTATATAATTCGTGGCTAAGGTGATAAGGGTTCGCAATCTACCCATAAAATAGTATTTGGACAAGTGTAAGCCTGGGATTTTACATTATCTTTTCATTTTATTAAAATCGTTAAATAATGAGGTCATCGCTGCATCATAATGATGTCATAAATAATTTAATTAATTTAATGTCTAAAAATTATAAAAAAAATACTATGATGTAGGAAATCCTTTTAGATTTCTAATGAATATTTATAATCAAAATTTGGACTTGTGTAACCCCACTTAAAAACTATTTTAGTAAAACAACTCATGTTTGTGTCATTTTTTACTTTAACATTAAATAAAAGGTATTTATGTCATTTTCCAACTAAAGTGGCTCCATGGGGTCCCCAAGTTGACCCATGGATTTTCTTGGTCGGCCATGACTCATCCAATAGGAGTAGGACAAGTGTCAAACTCATATCATATTATTAAAACATTATTTTTACCTTAAACTACACTAATTACCTCTAATCGCGATTAAGAACTTAAAAGTTACTATTCACCAAAAAATTATTTTAATCTCATTGAACCACATTTTACTTCTTAATGACAACCATGTATGTCGGATTTTTGAAAATCAAATCACAGAAGTGGTAATATTTCATTTTAACGAAAAATCAGTTTTTAACAACCACTTAGTGGTTTCACTATTCATCAAAAATTGAAGTTTTTCAGAATAAGGCCAAAACTTCACCCTAAGCTATAATTGATATTCCGAATTCAAAAATGATGTATATTTTACAAAATTCTAAACATATAAGTTGCATTAATTAATTTTATAATTAATTCCCGCTGTTACAACGAATAGCGTGTTTTTAAGAAACAATTTATATCAAAAGATTGGCAATTGTTTATGTCCAATTTCAATGTTAAATTAATTCTAATGACCACCATTGGATAAAATGGTAAAAATATATTCTAATTATACTTTAAAACCACTAAACAGTATAATTTATCACTATAAATTATTTTTATTAAAAAAGTTGTTTTTAAGTATTTTTCACAATTCATAAAAAATTAGAAGTTCTCAGAAAAATACCAAAATTTCAACATAGGCTAATTTCGATATTCCGAATCCAAAACTGAAGTCCATTTTGAAATATAAAATTTCTATAATTTTAAAAAGTGGTTATTACTATTCATAACGGCTACTTTGATTAGTCGCGGTGTTTTAGAACTCGAAGTTGCGTACAATGCAAGCTATTGCATTATTGAATGAGAAGTGTATCATGGAAGCTCGGGGTGTTACATTCTCCCCTACTTCAATAAATTGCGTCCTCGCAATTTGAAATTTTTTCTTTGAAAATAAAAGGTTGAAAATAGAAAATACCTTTGTGGAAAGCCCACATCGGAAATAAGGTTAATAAAATTTAGTCTTAATAAGGGGGAAATGGAAATAAGAAAGTCACCACCAAACTATGATCTCGATAAGGAGAACATTGGTGGCAATTAGAGACATATAATTGGAGGAAAACCTAAATATTTGTAGGGAGTGATTGAGGTCATCAATCACAATCAACTGTCAAATTGAGGGCCTCAAAGCCTTCAATCTATGTTGATTTGAAATATCATCAGTTCAAAAAGACATAAGGTATTAGGATAACACATTTTTTTTGTTTTAATATCCCTTTACTAAAGTTTAAGAATTAATTTATTCATTGAATAAGAGATAGGTATATATATATATATTTATGCTTGACAATTAGAGTTTCAACCTTCAACTCATCTTTCACTCAAAAAGATATAGAACTCAAAAATATTATACTTATCCTAATTGTATAAGGTTCCAAATATTAACACATACCATTTAGATTAGTAAAATTATTTTGTAATAACCAGGGACTTCCTGTAGGCTAGTGGTAGGAAATAAAGACCTGTCGCACTATGGTTGTGGGTTCGATTCCTGCAGCTTTGTCTGACACGACGGGTTATGCCCCACCCTGCAGGTTGTCCTTTTCCTAAAACTATAGTATCATAATATTCCAAAAATAATCTTCATAAATGCTTTAACCTTAAACAATACTATCCATGGTTCAACTTAATCCATTCCAACCTTAATAGTTATCCAAAATACCTCCGTCCAAACTTTCTCTAAAAGGTCTCTAAATTCCAAAATCAATTGTAACATCAGATTCCCAAAACAAAGAAAAGATTCTCTTATTGTCACATACTAAAAATATGATTACCTTAATCATATTACCTTAATCAAAAAGTACTGCAGTACAATCTTTATATATATCACATTATTCTTATAACCAGAATATAATCCTTGTGTCTAAAAGCACCAATACATTAATTATTCCGCTTCAACTGTAGTCACATCATAAGATTGGCCTTGATCCCATGGCCTTTTATGAGGTAAGTTTCCTTGACGCTTAGGACATTCATTTGCATAATGCCCCATTTCCCAACAATTGTAGCATTCAACTTTGACAGCCTCTTTCTTTCCCTTGCAATCACGAGCCTGGTGACCCTTTTCTCCACATTTATAACAAACTCCCATTCCTTTTAGGCACGTACCAGGGTGATTCTTCGCACAATTATCACATAATGGAAAATCCTTCTTTCCCTTTTTCCCTTTATCTGTCTCTTGTTCCCCCGTTCTCTTCTTCTCTTGCTTTACTTTGTTGTCATAAGACTTAGAGAATTCCTTTTCTGTCTTGATAGCACACGAGACAATATCTTCGTATGATGAGAAGGATTATGATACTAAAGCTCGACGGAGAAATGGTTTTAACCCATTAAAGAAACGATCAATCTTACTCCTTGGGTTACGTATATAATCGGCAGCATGCCTCGCTAACCTTGTAAAGTTAGCCTCATACTTTGCGACATTCTCATCCTCCTTCTGCCTCAAACTCAGAAATTGCCTTTCCATATCTGCTCGATGGTCACGAGGAAAGTATTTTTCTAAGAAAAGCTCTTTGAACTCCCTCCATTCCATATTCGATACGTCATCATCTTCCTTTGTGTTTTGAATCAGGGACCACCACTGATCGGCATCTCCAGTGAGGCGGTAAACTACCATGACAACCTTCTCCCTTTCACTACTCCCCAAGGCATGGAATACTTTCTCTAATGAATTTATCCATTGCTCAGCTACTATAGGATTTGTACTCCCATTTAATGTTGGTGGTTGTTGCCTCATGAAGCGGTCTAACATTGATCCTCCACATTGCGGATCAGGGTGCTCCATACGAGTAAGGTTATTATTCATAACCTGCGTGAGTTGTCCCAGTACGGTTAGAAGCTGATCAGCACCAGTTGTATCACTAGATCCACCATAATTATCTTGAGCAGGAGGGCAATCCCTACACGGAGTGCGTGCATTGATACAGTTTCCATTCCTTCCACTAGGCGCCATTTCTAAACAATGGCATAAACTAGATTAGTTTATGAAATAAAATACATAATTCCATAGTTGTAAAATACTTTACATAAATTGAACTATTTATGGATATAATCCATAATCATAAAAAGAAATGTTTTCTTTGAGGAAGTATATACTCATAACCCTTCATAGTGGTTTGTAAATAAAATGAGAATTATCCTAAGCATATCCCCCGGGAGTGTCGTAACCAAGAGTGCAGCAAGGCCCGTTGTCGTGCACCAGTTCCCGTTCGAGTCTAGCTCAAAGCGGTGTTTTCGGGTTTTACCCCTAGGTACATATGTGCCAGAGCCGCCTCTACCTGCTCGTATCTAGACAGGGATGTATTGCTCGGAAAACTCATAACATCTCTATAATGCCAAAATTCTAGGAAGTTCTTCTATACTAATCCTCAAAGTCTATCTTTGGGCTATGTGCTCTAATCAGAGTTTATCTACATCTAGCTTCCAAGGTTAGTACTAAACTGCCTCTGATACCAACTGTAACGCCCCGACCCCAGCTAACCAGAGTCGGTGCATTACTTCGTAACATTGGCATGATCACAAAAGATCAAGTCTCGAAAGACCGATTAGTGTAGTAGCCTTGGAAACACTAGATACATTCATAAGTCTTACATTACATCATAAAGTGAAAAACTAAAATAACAAAGTCTCCATAGTCCACACTCATATCCTCTTCTGACTATCCCTGCAGGTCATTCATAAAATACTTCTTCACATCCTGGAAAATATGAAAACATTGAAAGGGGTGAGCTCAGATGCTCAGTAAGGATAACAATAATGCGGAAGCTTTCATAAATAAACATAAAAATTTAAGGCAATGTATAACTAAAACATAAGCCTTTTAAACTTGAACATCAACATAATATGGAAAAAGTAAAATGAGATAATGCCATTCACTTCCTCACATGGATATTCTACTGGTCGAATAATCACATGCAATATCAATAACCACTTTCATAATGATGGAATGCATAATGTCATACTATCATAACCACGTAGCCAAGGCCTCGTGCCAAGACCACAAATAAGATTTTGTCAAGGCCTCGTGCCAAGACACTAGTTTGTCTCATGAGACCTGCCGATGCATCGAGGAGCTATAGCGGGCTCCACCCGTCACTTATTAAGTCCAATCCATTCCTCATATGAATAGGTTTAAACATATCATAAACCATAACATAATCGTATCACATAAAATATGCATAAAGGAAACATAAAATTTCCACATTTAAATCACAAGATATAAATACAACACATTGATATAATAAAAATGATTTCAAAACCATTTTCAATACCAAAATAAAAGAAAGTTAAAACTTTGTATTTATTTTTCATTAAAAAAATGATGGCTTGTAGAGGAAGCCGAATCTCAAATAATGGTCACGGCGGCGGAGAAGTCGTTGTCGCCGCATAAGTACGGAAAGAAAAACATTCACTTTTGTCGTTTAGTAAAATGCTTCGTATAAAAAATATTCCTTTTGAATAAACGTAAAAGTCAAAGGGGTTTATACACCGTATAAAAGAAAGTTGTGTATAAAACCAAATATGCCTCAATGAAAGGGGATTGAGACGAAGTCCTTAAAAAGATCATTTTTTTAAATAAAGTACATCTATAATGTGTATTCACTATAAGTACACATAAATAATGTAAAAATACAATATAGGACATAATAATATCATGACATAATTTGAAAGTAGGAGATTAACCCAAAGAATGGAAGTTGGGTTAAGAAATTCCCTTACCTCATGTCCGACTTGACTCAACCGTTCTTTAACCTCCTGAATAATAAACTAGAGTTAATATCTACCTTATTAAGAACCATTTTCATTTTCATTATCCTTTTTATATCACTTATTACAATGTTATGAACGTTATGTAATTATTTATGTTAATAACGGTCGTTTTGTCAATCTTTGGTACTTGTGTCAACAATAACCTTCTTATAATTACAAGTTGTTCATGTGATGAAATATACATTATATCCAGAATTATATTCATGATGTAGATATCATATATATCATATATATCTAGTATATACATTCATTCATAATATTACGTAACATTTAGAGGTAAGAAATGAAATGCACCGTTCGTGGAGACGGTAAGTCGTACGTACGCATGAACGCTACTTTCATTTCTATTTCATATTTAATGGAATGAAATCATAATGATATAAATTTATAATATAATTCCAGTATAATATATTGTATACTACCATTTACTCCATCCTTTATACATCCCACATATGGCATTAACGATTCAACTCACTTTGAGGGGGCGGTAGTCCGCACTTCCTAAAATGAAATTATCGCGTTTACCCATAATGGAAATCATAAAGTATGCCATAAATGAGAAATACAGAAGAATAAGTAAAACATAAACATATTATATATCATATATAAAAATAGTTACATCTTAATGGCCACCTTTTAAGGTGTTATAAGAGTGTTGAACAATCATCGTTTCGTGAGGCAGAAATTTTCCATCCACAGAAACCGTATGTTCTTTAACCATTAGATGTATGTGTGTGTAAGTGTAGCTAGAATACTTCTTATAACAACATCCTAGTATATTGAGGATACTGTTGTTGTTACAAAAGAAATGAATAAAAAGAGTTTAGGGGGTTTGAGAAGAAAAATAAAACAAAACAACATTAGAGAAGACATTACCTCAAAATCGGGTAACTCTTTTTGATTTGAGCCAAAGGCTTCCTTGAGAAGAGTTCTTCCCAAAGTGAGGCTTCTAGGAGTAAGAGGGGGAAGTTGGTAGAGTATTTGGGCAGAGTTTGGCCGATCCAAATGGCTTGAAGGTGTGAATAAGGTGGGAGAGGTGGGGGCCTTTTATAAGTGGAGAGGAGGGGCTCTTTTGGAAAGATTGAAATGTTACATTATTACACAATTATTTTCGGATTATAAAGGTCCCAAACTTATATAATTAGTGTCTAAGGTGATAAGGGTTCGCAATATACCCATCAAATAGTCTTTGGACAAGTGTAAGCCTTGGATTTTACATTATCTTTTCATTTTATTAAAATCGTTAAATAATGAGGTCATCGCTGCATCATAATGATGTCATAAATAATTTAATAAATTTAATGTCTAAAAATTATAAAACAAATACTATGATGTACGAAATCTTTTTATCTTTCTAATGAATATTTATAATCAAAATTTGGACTTGTGTAACCCCACTTAAAAACTGTTTTAGTAAAACAACTCATGTTTGTGTCATTTTTTACTTTAACATTAAATAAAAGGTATTTATGTCATTTTCCAACTAAAGTGGCTCCATGGGGTCCCCAAGTTGACCCATGGATTGTCTTGGTCGTCCATGACTCATCCAATAGGAGTAGGACAAGTTTCAAGCTCATATCATATTATTAAAACATTATTTTTACCTTAAACTACACTAATTACCTCTAATCGCGATTAAGAACTTAAAAGTTACTATTCACCAAAAAATTATTTTAATCTCATGGAACCACATTTTACTTCTTAATGACAACCATGTATGTTGGATTTTTGAAAATAAAATCACAGAAGTGGTAATATTTCATTTTAACGAAAAATCAATTTTTAACAACCACTTAGTGGTTTCACTATTCATCAAAAATTGAAGTTTTTCAGAATAAGGCCAAAACTTCACCCTAAGCTATAATTGATATTCCGAATTCAAAAATGATGTCTATTTTACATAATTATAAACATATAAGTTGCATTAATTAATTTTATAATTAATTCCCGTTGTTACAACGAATAGCGTGTTTTTAAGAAACAATTTATATCAAAAGATTGGCAATTGTTTATGTCCAATTTCAATGTTAAATTAATTCTAATGACCACCATTGGATAAAATGGTAAAAATATATTCTAATTATACTTTAAAACCACTAAACAGTATAATTTATCACTATAAATTATTTTGATTAAAAAAGTTGTTTTTAAGTATTTTTCACTATTCATAAAAAATTAGAAGTTCTCAGAAAAATACCAAAATTTCAACATAGGCTAATTTCGATATTCCGAATCCAAAAATGAAGTCCATTTTGAAATATAAAATTTCTATAATTTTAAAAAGTGGTTATTACTATTCATAATGGCTACTTTGATTAGTCGCGGTGTTTTAGAACTCGAAGTTGCATACAATGCAAGCTATTGCATTATTGAATGAGAAGCGTATCATGGAAGATCGGGGTGTTACATTCTCCCCTACTTCAATAAATTGTGTCCTCGCAATTTGAAATTTTTTCTTTGAAAATAAAAGGTTGAAAATAGAAAATACCTTTGTGGAAAGCCCACATCGGAAATAAGGTTAGTAAAATTTAGTCTTAATAAGGGGGAAATGGAAATAAGAAAGTCACCACCAAACTATGTTCTCGATAAGGAGAACATTGGTGGAAATTAGAGACATATAATTGGAGGGAAAACGTAAATATTTGTAGGGAGTGATTGAGGTCATCAATCACAATCAACTGTCAAATTGAGGGCCTCAAATCCTTCAATCTATGTTGATTTGAAATATCATCAGTTCAAAAAGACATAAGGTATTAGGATAACACATTTTTTTTTGTTTTAATATCCCTTTACTAAAGTTTAAGAATTAATTTATTCATTGAATAAGAGATAGGTATATATATATATATTTATGCTTGACAATTAGAGTTTCAACCTTTAACTCATCTTTCACTCAAAAAGATATAGAACTCAAAAATATTATACTTATCCTAATTGTATAAGGTTCCAAATATTAACACATACCATTTAGATTAGTAAAATTATTTTGTAATAACCAGGGACTTCCTGTAGGCTAGTGGTAGGAAATAAAGACCTGTCGCACTATGGTTGTGGGTTCGATTCCTGCAGCTTTGTCCGACGCGACTGGTTATGCCCCACCCTGCAGGTTGTCCTTTTCCTAAAACTATAGTATCATAATATTCCAAAAATAATCTTCATAAATGCTTTAACCTTAAACAATACTATCCATGGTTCAACTTAATCCATTCCAACCTTAATAGTTGTCCAAAATACCTCTGTCCAGACTTTCTCTCAAAGGTCTCTAAATTCCAAAATCAATTGTAACATCAGATTCCCAAAACAAAGAAAAGATTCTCTTATTGTCACATACTAAAAATATGATTACCTTAATCATATTACCTTAATCAAAAAGTACTGCAGTACAATCTTTATATATATCACATTATTCTTATAACCAGAATATAATCCTTGAGTCCAAAAGCACCAATACATTAATTATTCCGCTTCAACTGTAGTCACAGCATAAGATTGGCCTTGATCCCTTGGCCTTTTCTGAGGTAAGTTTCCTTGAATCTTAGGACATTCATTTGCATAATGCCCCATTTCCCTACAATTGTATTATTCAACTTTGACAGCCTCTTTCTTTCCCTTGCAATCACGAGCCTGGTGACCCTTTTCTCCACATTTATAACAAACTCCCATTCCTTTTAGGCACGTACCAGGGTGATTCTTCCCACAATTATCACATAATGGAAAATCCTTCTTTCCCTTTTTCCCTTTATCTGTCTCTTGTTCCCCCGTTCTCTTCTTCTCTTGCTTTACTTTGTTGTCATAAGACTTAGAGAATTCCTTTTCTGTCTTGATAGCACACGAGACAATATCTTCGTATGATGAGAAGGATTGTGATACTAAAGCTCGACGGAGAAATGGTTTTAACCCATCAAAGAAACGATCAATCTTACTCCTTGGGTTACGTATATAATCGGCAGCATGCCTCGCTAACCTTGTAAAGTTAGCCTCATACTTTGTGACATTCTCATCCTCCTTCTGCCTCAAACTCAGAAATTTCCTTTCCATATCTTCTCGATGGTCATGAGGAAAGTATATTCTAAGAAAAGTTCTTTGAACTCCCTCCATTCCATATTCGATACGTCATCATCTTCCTTTGTGTTTTGAATCAGCGACCACCACTGATCGGCATCTCCAGTGAGGCGGTAAACTGTCATGACAACCTTCTCCCTTTCACTACTCCCCAAGGCATGGAATATTTTCTCTAAGGAATTTATCCATTGCTCAGCTACTATAGGATTTGTACTCCCATTGAAGGTTGGTGGTTGTTGCCTCATGAAGCGGTCTAACATTGATCCTCCGAATTGCGGATCAGGGTGCTCCATACGAGTAAGGTTATTATTCATAACCTGCGTGAGTTGTCCCAGTACGGTGAGAAGCTGATCAGCACCAATTGTATCACTATATCCACCATAATTATCTTGATCAGGAGGGCAATCCCTACACGGAGTGCGTGCATTGATACGGTTTCCATTCCTTCCACTAGGCGCCATTTCTAAACAATGGCATAAACTAGATTAGTTTATGAAATAAAATACATAATTCCATATTTGTAAAATACTTTACATAAATTGAACTATTTATGGATATAATCCATAATCAGAAAAAGAAATGTTTTCTTTGAGGAAGTATATACTCATAACCCTTCATAGTGGTTTGTAAATAAAATGAGAATTATCCTAAGCATATCCCCCGGGAGTGTCGTAACCAAGAGTGCATCAAGGCCCGTTGTCGTGCACCAGTTCCCGTTCGAGTCTAGCTCAAACCGGTGTTTTCGGGTTTTACCCCTAGGTACATCTGTGCCAGAGCCGCCTCTACCTACTCGTATCCAGACAGGGATGTATTACTCGGAAAACTCATAACATCTCTATAATACCAAAATTCTAGGAAGTTCTTCTATACTAATCCTCAAAGTCTATCTTTGGGTTATGTGCACTAATCAGAGTTTATCTACATCTAGCTTCTAAGGTTAGTACTAAACTGCCTCTGATACCAATTGTAACGCCCCGACCCCAGCTACCCAGAGTCGGTGCATTACTTCGTAACATTGGCATGATCACAAAAGATCAAGTCTCGAAAGACCGATTAGTTTAGTAGCCTTGGAAACACTAGATACATTCATAAGTCTTACATTACATCATAAAGTGAAAAACTAAAATAACAAAGTCTCCATAGTCCACACTCATATCCTCTTCTGACTATCCATGCAGGTCATTCATAAAATACTTCTTCACATCCTGGAAAATATTAAAACATTGAAAGGGGTGAGCTCAGATGCTCAGTAAGGATAACAATAATGCGGAAGCTTTCATAAATAAACATAAAAATTTAAGGCAATGTATAACTAAAACATAAGTCTTTTAAACTTGAACATCAACATAATATGGCAAAAGTAAAATGAGATAATGCCATTCACTTCCTCACATGGATATTCTACTGGTCGAATAATCACATGCAATATCAATAACCACTTTCATAATGATGGAATGCATAATGCCAGACTATCATAACCACGTAGCCAAGGCCTCGTGCCAAGACCACAAATAATATTTTGTCAAGGCCTCGTGTCAAGACACTAGTTTGTCTCATGAGACCTGCTGATGCATCGAGGAGCTATAGCGGGCTCCACCCGTCACTTATTAAGTCCAATGTATTCCTCATATGAATAGGTTTAAACATATCATAAACCATAACATAATCGTATCACATAAAACATGCATAAAGGAAACATAACATTTCCACATTTCAATCACAAGATATAAATACAACACATTGATATAATAAAAATGCTTTCAAAACCATTTTCAATACCAAAATAAAAGAAAGTTAAAACTTTGTATTTATTTTTCATTAAAAAAATGATGGCTTGTAGAGGAAGCCGAATCTCAAATAATGGTCACAGCGGCGGAGAAGTCGTTGTCGCCGCATAAGTATGGAAAGAAAAACATTCTCTTTTGTCGTTTAGTAAAACGCTTCGTATAAAAAAGATTCCTTTTGAATAAACGTAAAAGTCAAAGGGTTTTATACACCGTATAAAAGAAAGTTGTGTATAAAACCAAATATGCCTCAATGAAAGGGGATTGAGACGAAGTCCTTAAAAAGATCATTTTTTTAAATAAAGTACATCTATACTGTGTATTCACTATAAGTACACATAAATAATGTTCAAATACAATATATTACATAATAATATCATGACATAATTTGAAAGTAGGAGATTAACCCAAAGAATGGAAGTTGGGTTAAGAAATTCCATTACCTCATGTCCGACTTGACTCAACCGTTCTTTAACCTCCTGAATAATAAACTAGAGTTAATATCTACCTTATTAATAACCATTTTCATTTTCATTATCCTTTTTATATCACTTATTATAATGTTATGAACGTTATGTAATTATTTAAGTTAATAACGGTCGTTTTGTCAATCTTTGGTACTTGTGTCAACAATAACCTTCTTATAATTACAAGTTGTTCATGTGGTCAAATATACATTATATCCAGAATTATATTCATGATGTAGATATCATATATATCATATATATCCAGTATATACATTCATTCATAATATTACGTAACATTTAGAGCTAAGAAATGAAATGCATCGTTCATGGAGACGGTAAGTCGTACGTACGCATGAACGCTACTTTCATTTCTATTTCGTATTTAATGGAATGAAATCATAATGATATAAATTTATAATATAATTCCAGTATAATATAGTGTATACTACCATTTACTCCATCCTTTATACACCCCACATATGGCATTAACGATTCAAATCATTTTGAGGGGGCGGTAGTCCGCACTTCCTAAAATGAAATTATCGCGTTTACCCATAATGGAAATCATAAAGTATGCCATAAATGAGAAATACAGAAGAATAAGTAAAACATAAACATATTATATATCATATATAAAAATAGTTACATCTTAATGGCCACCTTTTAAGGTGTTATATGAGTGTTGAACAATCATCGTTTCGTGAGGCAGAAATTCGCCATCCACAGAAACCGTATGTTATTTAACCATTAGATGTATGTGTGTGTAATTTTAGCTAGAATAATTCTTATAACAACATCCTAGTATATTTAGGATACTGGTGTTGTTACAAAATAAATGAATAAAAAGAGTTTAGGGGGTTTGAGAAGAAAAATAAAACAAAACAACATTAGAGAAGACATTACCTCAAAATCGGGTAACTCTTTTTGATTTGATCCAAAGTCTTCCTTGAGAAGAGTTCTGCCCAAAGTGAGGCTTCTAGGAGTAAGAGGGGGAAGTTGGGAGAGTATTTGGGCAGAGGTTGGACGATCCAAATGGCTTTAATGTGTGAATAAGGTGGGAGAGGTGGGGGTCTTTTATAAGTGGAGAGGAGGGGCTCTTTTGGAAAGATTGAAATGTTACATTATTACACAATGCTTTTCAGATTCTAAAGGTACCACACTTATATAATTCATGTATAAGGTGATAAGGGTTCGCAATCTACCCATCCAATAGTCTTTGGACAAGTGTAAGCCTTGGATTTTACATTATCTTTTCATTTTATTAAAATCGTTAAATAATGAGGTCATCGCTGCATCATAATGATGTCATAAATAATTTAATTTATTTAATGTCTAAAAATTATAAAAAAAAATACTATGATGTAGGAAATCTTTTTATATTTCTAATTAATATTTATAATCAAAATTTGGACTTGTGTAACCCCACTTAAAAACTGTTTTAGTAAAACAACTCATGTTTGTGTCATTTTTTACTTTAACATTAAATAAAAGGTATTTATGTCATTTTCCAACTAAAGTGGCTCCATGGGGTCCCCAAGTTGACCCATGGATTTTCTTGGTCGGCCATGACTCATTCAATAGGAGTATTACAAGTGTCAAGCTCATATCATATTATTAAAACATTATTTTTACCTTAAACTACACTAATTACCTCTAATCGCGATTAAGAACTTAAAAGTTACTATTTACCAAAAAATTATTTTAATCTCATTGAACCACATTTTACTTCTTAATGACAAACATGTATGTCAGATTTTTGAAAATCAAATCACAGAAGTGGTAATATTTCATTTTAACGAAAAATCAGTTTTTAACAACCACTTAGTGGTTTCACTATTCATCAAAAATTGAAGTTTTTCAGAATAAGGCCAAAACTTCACCCTAAGCTATAATTGATATTCCGAATTCAAAAATGATGTCTATTTTACAAAATTCCAAACATATAAGTTGCATTAATTAATTTTATAATTAATTCCCGCTGTTACAACGAATAGCGTGTTTTTAAGAAACAATTTATATCAAAAGATTGGCAATTGTTTATGTCCAATTTCAATGTTAAATTAATTCTAATGACCACCATTGGATAAAATGGTAAAAATATATTCTAATTATACTTTAAACCCACTAAATAGTATAATTTATCACTATAAATTATTTTGATTAAAAAAGTTGTTTTTAAGTATTTTTCACTATTCATAAAAAATTAGAAGTTCTCAGAAAAATAACAAAATTTCAACATAGGCTAATTTCGATATTCCAAATCCAAAAATGAAGTCCATTTTGAAATATAAAATTTCTATAATTTTAAAAAGTGGTTATTACTATTCATAACGGCTACTTTGATTAGTCGCGGTGTTTTAGAACTCGAAGTTGCGTACAATGCAAGCTATTGCATTATTGAATGAGAAGCGTATCATGGAAGCTCGGGGTGTTACAGTTTCCACTTTATTTTGAATTCTCACATCATCTCTTTGAGCATACTTTAACAGTTCTCATACCTTGTATGAGGGTTTTACAATCGTGATAAATTTCTCAAAAATCGACAATAATAACAAACTAACCCCAGGAAGCTATGGATATCCATCACAGATTTTGGTCTGGACCATCCCTCAATTGATTTTGTTTTGTAAGGATCCATAGATATCCCCTTGTTTGTGATGATATTCCCCAATAATGAGACTTCATTCAACCAAAAATCACACTTGTTGTACTTTTCATAGATCTTCTCCTTTAGAAAGGTCTCTATCATAGTGCTCAGATTCTCCTCATGCTCCTTCTTGGTTTTGGAGTATATTTTAATTTCCTCTATAAATATACCAAAAATTTGTCGACGTAATCTCTGAAGACTCTATTCATCAAGTCTGTAAATATTGTTAGAGAATTATTGAGTCTGAAAGGCATTACTATGAATTCACAGTGCCCATACCTTGTATGAAAAGCATTCTTGGGGATATCCTTCTTATTTACCCTTTCTTGGTAATATCTCGACTGTAAATCCACCTTGTAGAAGTATTGTGATCTACATATCTGATTGAACAAGTCATCAATTCATGGAAAAGGATACTTTATCTTTATCATGATTTTTTTGAACTCATAATAATCAATGAACAATCACATTAACCCATCCTTATTCTTGATGAAGAGGACTGGTGCACCCCATGGTGAAGAACTTGGGCGTATAAACCCTTTATCCAGATTCTCCTATAGTTGTTTCTTTGGCTCCTCAATCTCTAAAACAGCCATTCTATATGGATTTTTTGATATTAACAATGCCCCAGGTATAAGATCAATAGATAATTCAACATCTCTTCCAGGATAAAGACCAAGAAATTCCTTGGGAAACACATCAGTGAATTCCCTCACAATAGGCATGTCTTTGAGGATGTTTCCTTCCTTGGACTTGATCATCTGATCAAGATACACATGATCATATGGTATTAATATCCATTCTTGGGATGATGGTACTAAATAAGATTCATCCTTGTCTTTTCACTTGTATAGAATCGGGGTTTGATTTTCCATATGAAGAGTGATTTCCCTCTCACGGTAATTTATGTTGTCTCTATATAGGGAAAGTCAATCCATACCAATAATTTCATAAAATTCCACCAAGGGAAGTATGATAAGGTTCTCTAGGAATTTCAATCCAAAAATTGTGATATGGAAGGATTTATATACATGGGATTCTATAATTACCCCATTTTTCATTTTTACTGACATCTCTACTTCCATGATTTGTGGTGGTGTTTGTATTGTTCTACTAAACTTTTGGGATATAAAATAATGTGTAAAACTATAATAAAAAAGAATGTTCTTTATTCTTGAATGAATAACTAGAATACCTGTCAACACTTCATTTTCAGGATTCAATTCGGTAGTTGTGATGGAGAAATATCTCCCTTGCTACCTTAGAGGTTTTTGGTTGCCTCTAAAAACCATTGGCTTAGTGCCTTGGTTTGAGAAATGCCTTGGTTTCTTGTAGTTGTAGCAATGAACGATGAAATGAGGGTTTATTTGGGAATTTATTTCCTTCATTGCAGTAGTAGAATTTTATTTCTAACAATCGATGTCTAGGTTCCCTTCCTTCCGGCACCTAAAGCATTTCCTCATCCCTTTTAGGAAATTTCTAGGGTGATTCTTTCCACACCTTTAGAAAGTGGGGTGTTGAAATTTCTTGGAACTATTAGATCTCTCTATCAGACCACCATAATTTGACTCCACCTTACACTTCTTATTCCCATGATACCCCTTAGATTTTATGATCTCTATTTCTACTTTGAGGGCATATAGGACAATTTTCTTATAGCTATCAAAGTCACGGATCTCCAGGGATTTCCATAGGCTAGGTTTTATCCCACCAAAGAAGTAATCAACCTTGCATTAGAGAGTAATGGAAAATATAGAGTCATATCATGCAATCCTTGTAAATTTTTCCTCATACACTCCGATGGATTCATCATATTTTTTCTTGACAGTAAGGAAGTCTCTTTACATCTTAATTCAGAGGGTGCGAGGAAAATATTTATCGAAAAACATTTTTCGGAAATCCTTCCATCCCATCGTCTCAATTTCTTCCTCAGGCTTCATATTTTTTATCAATGTCCACCATTGATCTTCTTCACCCTCCATATGATAAGCAGTTAGAAGAACCTTCTCTTGTTCAGAGCATTGAAGTATGGAGAATATCTTCTTAATGGATTTGATCCATTGTTTGGCGATTGAGGGATCGGATGATCCATTGAAAGTATGAGGCCTTTATCTCATGAATCTCTTGATTGTGACTTGTTCTTTATTAGGGGAGGTTGGAAATTCCTCTTGATCTAGGTTTCTATTCAAAACTTGAGTTAACTGAGATAATATCATGAAAAAAAATTCGATTCCTTCTCCCATCAGATTGGGCATCTCATTAGGGCAGTCATTACATTGATCTTTACATCTGTTGTTAGTCTGATTCCTCCTATTACCAGCTATTGGCTAGAATAAAAGGAAAATTAGGGGTGATTATTTAAAACTATTAAACACATAATAGGTAATTCAATGAAATTAAAGGGATAACTTATAAATTACATTTCTTTCCTTAAATTATGAATTTCTAGGCTTCAATCTAAGTTATCCATGATCTACTTCCTAACATATATTCTTAGAGGAATTTTTCCCCTTAATAATGGTTTGTACAGAGCTTATGAATTTACCAAAGCATATCCCCCATGAGTGTAGAACCCAGAGTGCAGTAAGGCCCGTTTTCGTGCACCAGTTCTCGTTCGAGTCTAGCTCAAAGTGGTGTTTTCGGGTTTTACCCCTAGATACATTTGTGCCAGAGCCAGCTCTACTTATTTATATCTAGATAAGGATTTATTTGATTGATAAACCACATACTCTATACTCACCAAAATTTAGGGATTATTTTCTTATACTTAGTCTTATCCCTTATTCTTTCACTAGATTTTTCTAATCCTAATCCCAAAAATAGATAAACTTTCCTATGATACCAACTATAACAACCCTATTTTTTTATTACATTTATAAATGATTTAATGAAAAAAATTACACTTAATACAACCTGAAAGATAAATAATTATAGTGTCTTGGTAAATTAGGAACATTACATAACAACTTAAAACATTAAATATAACATCATTATTGAAAACTTCCTTTACAAGACCACAACATTCCTTCGTACTTAACATTGCATGGGATAACCTAAGGGCATACATAAGACAGGGGTGACCTATAAAGCCCAGTAAGGGAATAAACATGCAATAAAATGAGGAATAAAATACATGTTATACAATATCAATATCAATGGATCATAAAAGAAACATGAACATGAAGGCATGATATAGAATGATAATCATAACATGGAAATGTGGAATCAACTTAAAACATTGCATCATAGGTCAAGGCTAAACTACCAAGACATCATAGTGGACAAAGTACCATAAAGTAATTAGTTAAACCCATATCCCAACATGTCATATCATGATACTAAACATTACCCAATGCATTGGATCACTATATAATTATGGGTGCACCCGTCACTTTCATTTCATTCTCAGGCTTAAGTGTGCCACATAGATCATAAAACATGGATTCATTCTTCATCATAATTCATTAAAAGATCAAGGATTGTGGAATAAATACATTTAAGTACTAAATAAAAAGTTATATGTTCATAAATTTGAATACCCTTGATATAGGAATGGGTATGGTATTCACTATGTGATGATTTTGGCATGGAAAATCACGATGTGATTTTGGAAACATAAACAGTGTGGCATAAAAATTCATAAAAAGGGTTTATGGGAAAAAATAGGTCTATCATCATATATAAATGAAATTTTAAGTAATAGGGTCATAAAAATACATGTCCCAACATAAGTAATTTGGAAAATAGAAGTCATAATATAATAAATAAACTTGAAGAAAAAGGAGGAATGAAATACTCTAACGAAATTTTAGCATGGTAACAGCTGTACATGGGAGAGATTAATGAGAGAAAAAGGGGTATATAATAATTAAAACATTATAATGGAATTATGTGGTAGGTGAAAAAACATACCCCATCATTTTTAATTGAAAATAAAAGGGTGTAATAATATAAGGAAACTTGGATAAAAATGAGAAAGGAAGGAAACCCTAACTTGAGAGTGTGACTTCAAAAGCATAAAGAGGGGATTATTGAGAGATTATGGAATATTAGGAGTATTATATAGAGGTTAGAAAATATTAAGAATGTGATCCAATTATTTTTAGTTAAAAGAAGTGGGATCTTGGGTGGGTTTATATAGGAAATGAGAGGGGAATTCTTTAATATTTCACAAACTTGGGTTTTGGAATCTATATAATTAAATATTCAAAACCACAAACATTATCAGGGTTTTTCCCCATGGTTTTTTCCAAATAGGATTGGAAAATTTTATTTTATAATTCCAAGGGCTGAATATATTAAAATATTATCCTTGCTTATGTGGAGGTGAGTCGCATTATTAAAGAAATGAATTTAAAATCATAAAATATAATATACATTTTGGAGGATTTACTAAGGATTTATAAAATAAATTAAAAATATATAAAATCACATTATTTTAAATTTAAAACATATATTTTTCTGAATATACCTTTTATAGTGTTTATTACATCACTATTTGGCCATTATGATGTCATATACACACTATATATTTAAATGGTATTTAATTTTTACCCAAAAATTCAATTGTCTCAGAAAATTATGAAAAATTAAACATTGGATAATTTAAATGTCCTGATTACAAAAATAATATTTATTTTATATAAATAATTTTCTAAATATGTGAATTTTCACTTTTAAAATGAAAATCGACATTCATTGAAAATTGATGGGTTTTGACAAAAATAGTTTTCAAACCTTAATAAAGATTACATTTGAATTCATAAAAATTATATGATCATTTATATTTCATAAAATTAATTTAATGATAATATTTTATTAAAATGTTATTTGTTTCAAAAATCCATTAATTCACCATCATATATATCTTAACTGAATTTTAATATTAACCAATGATATTATTTGTGTAACACCCCGACCCCTCAAGACTGAAGCCGGTGCATTACTTGTTATATTGGCATGGTTAGAAAGAATGAAAATCCAAAAGTAATGATTATTTTAGTAGTATTGAAGAAACTAGATACATAAATATAACTCAAATTACATTGGAAAAGGTTACAAAATACAATACATAACAAATACTAAAAACTACATCCACAGGAACTCAATAAATGATCTCCTCTTCATCAACTGTTGAAGGTAAACAATGAAAGGGTTTAACTCAAATTCTAATTAAGGGTTACAAATGGTGGAAGCATGAATCAATAATAACTTAATTTTAAACAATTTTACATAACCAACATGGCATTGTGAATAAATTAAAAACTCACACCATTAATAAACTGAGAATGAAACTGCATTCATAGATTTTGCCATAGTGAAAACCTCTTGGATAGTATTAACTGATAGTGAATAAAGAGAATGAATATTAACTGGATTTCATGTATCTGGCACATGATACCATAGTACCATTTAAAACGGTTTTGTTCTGTGGGTAGAAACCCATCTGGTTTTTGGAAACAAACTCGAAGGGTTTGTCGCCAACTGATTTGTCTCATGAGACCTACCGATGCATCGAGGGGCTATAGAGGGCCCCACCTACCACATCATGTCCAAATAATTTATTATACATTGATTCAATACAAGATCAATATGCCTTTTCAATATCTGTATAGATTAGAGTATACGGATTCATCAATATTTCTATAATTAAAATAACTTTCCAAATAAACACCATATGTAAAATGGTATACGGTTTGTAAAACAAAAATATCCATGATATGAGATTATAGATATATAATATAAATATAATTTCAAATGAAAAGTGATCTCAAATGGGCATTATATACACCACATAAGTATTATTAGGTGCACAATACAAAGTTAGTCATAATAAAATAGTAGTTGAGACAAAGTATCTTACCACAATGTAATCGGTCGAATCATACGACCAGAACTTAATAACCCTAAAATGAGTCATTGAACACCATTAATATAAATATAATCATGACCTGAATGGACCTAAGGCCTTCATTTTTATTTATTTTTGATAACCCCCCTTTCAAGGGATGAGGGGGAACCTTTACAAGGCATGTAGGCTCAGAGATTACATATCCTATAGGCTAAGGAGATTACATGACCTGAAGGTCTTAGGGAATTCAACAAGACTATCTACAAGGAACTACCCCTCCCCAGCATCTGCATCCTGATATTAGCTCTCCACCTTTGTATGACCGTATGGCTAGGCTTCTCGTGCAAGCACAGGCTGGTACCGATGGCATAGCCATACCCTCTCATTCTGACAATCCATTTGGCTCTGCTCTGGTGAGTGCACCTACTCTAAATCTTCTAGGGCTTCTCCTTTTTTGTAGTGTGTATGGGGCCTTCATTCAGGTGGCCCGAAGGCCTTGGGGTGGCCCAAAGGCCTTAAGGTGGCCTGAAGGCCTTGAGAATCAACTAGCCCGAAGGCCTTGGGTGGCTCAAAAGCCTTGTAGGACCCGAGGACCAAACCGGTGGCCTGAAGGCCCAGATGGATGAATAGTTCTGGCTGCTACAGTACCAAACAGTGCCTGCTACTGTGCCTGATATAGTACTACTACAGTGCCTGCTACAGTACTACTATAGTAACCCAGAAATATGCCTCCACCCGGATTTGATCTCGAGTCTCTTGGATGCACCTAGTGAGTCCTCACCAACTGGGTTGAGGCTCATGTGTATATAATCATGTAATTAAACATATACCACATACAAGAAATAATTGGTGAACAATGGAAATCTCACGGAAATGAAAGTGAGATGAGAAACCCCTTACCTTTTGCTCAAGTGTGTTCTTTGTTTGTTTTAATGACCTGAATAATCAAATTTAGATTCATTAATTAATAATTCCAGAACCTCCTATAAATGTAATTGATTTATTATAACCTTATTAGGTTCATTCATGGCCCTTTTAATGGGTTTAAGAGGTTCAATTTTATTGTTTTGGAATCATTTTCTTCCTTGGTTTTCATGATTCGTTTACTTGCTTTCATGAATGGAAGTTTGTTTGAAATGTGGTTAAACATCCAAAAAATTTAATATTTATTATTTGTGGCATTATATATATAAAAATTATCCTATAATTATTCTGGTTTATATACTTTATGATGAATCATTAGCTAAAAGTTATTGATAAATGCTTGGATTAAGCTTGGCGGTTTTGTGAACAATGTACTTGTTTTGTATTATTATTCCATATTATGAGTGTGTAGGGATTACAGAAAATTAATGATATGAAATAAATATATTATGATTTGTTTCAACCATAAAAATAGTTTCATGACCAGAATTGGACATGGTAATGAAAATTGAGAACCCGTCGTCCTTGAGTGTGATAAATTAACACATCTCGGACGGTGTTTTCATTTTTAGTATAAGAGGAGGGGGAAAGAGAGATGATGATAAAATATTATATTAGCATAATATAATTTGATTTCATGTAAGTTACTAGAATTATCATAGCATTTGGGTGAAGTGAGGTGAGGAAAGAAGTATAAAATAAAGGAACTCAAAATAAGAGAAAAATTGAGACATCTCTTACGAAAATTCGGCAGCCTAACGACGTCACCTAAAATTGCATAAAATAGTTTGATGAGAGAAAGGGGGTATCTCATAACTCATAAATAATATTTTCAGTAAGGAAAATATGGAATGACATATCCCAACATAGTCCAGTTTAAAATAAAAGAGAAAACATAAATGAAAGCTTTAAGAAAAGAGAAGTGTGGTTGATTCTCTTACCTTGTAGAGTAACTCCTAAAACATGAAGGTTGGGACCTTGGGGGTTTGTGGACACCTTGGTAGGACTCCTAGGGAGGTAATAACACCATATATTCTAGGATATTGAGTTTGGAATGAAAGAAAATGAAGGGGGTGGGTGGATATTTATAGTAATTAAGAGAGAGTTTTTTATTAATTAAAAGGGACACCTCATTAGTGGTTTTTGCAAAACCATGGGCTTTCCCATGGTATTTGCCCATGTTTTTAGCCACTTGGGACACCTAATTTCATAAGTTACTGTAAAAAAGTCTACCATACTTTTATATTTAATTATTACATCATTATGATGTCATTAAACTACTAAAAACTCAAAACTGTATTTTTACTATTCACGAAAAATTCATGTATTTTAGAATAATCCCAAAAATTCACCCAAACTATTTTTTGACGTTTTGAATTAAAAAATAAACTCCATTTTTATAAAATGATTTTATAATTATTTTTAATTTAATTTTTATATAAAATCATAGTTAATTCAAAAAAATCAATTTTCAAAGGTATAATTAGTTCTATATCACATTAAAAAATCAATTAAGATATCATTATCTTATTACCTTAAGAAAAGAAAATATAATCATTATTTAATATTTATAAGGTTCATATTACTATTCATATTACTATTCATAAGGGTATGTTACTATTCATCAAAAAATCAAGTTGGTTCTATCAGACTCCAAATGACTTACTGGTCACAACTCTAGATGATCATTTTTCGAAATTTAAAACATAGAAATGAAAAAATTATGTTTAATGGATAGCTTATAACTTTATCCTATAATTTTTTGATTCAAAAAAGACTTAGTTCTTCATGAAATATAGGCTATCTAATGAATAGTAAGTATTTAATAGTAACATACCATAAAATGTTTGGGGTGTTATATTATTCCCTCCTTTGGAAATTTTGTCCTAGAATTTTTATGTATAAAGTACACAAAAAATATGTGGATGGTTCTTCTTCATAACATCCTTAGGTTCCCATGTTTCTTCCTCCATATTCTAGTTTTTCCAAATAACCTTTACTAGAGGAGTCATCCTATTTCTCAATACCTACTCCCTTGTGTCAAGAATCCAGATAGGCTCTTCACAGTATGATAAATCATGTTCCAGTTCTATTTATTCATAGGTGAGTACATGCATTGGGTCTGCTGTGTATTTGTTCAAAAATAACACATGGAATGCATCATGGACTTTAGAGAGACTTAGTGGCATTTCTAATCGGTAAGTTGTAGCTCCGATTCTTTCTAGAATTTTAAATGGTTCGATGTACCTAGGGCTCAGTTTCCCTTTCTTACCGAACCTTAAGACACTCTTCCATGGAGATACTTTCAGAAAGACATGATCTCCCACTTCGAATTCCAAATCCTTCCTCCGGTTGTCATCATAACTCTTCTGCCTACTTTGGGATGCTTTAATATGGGCCTGGATTGTCTTCACCTTTGTCATGGTCTCTTCAATAAGTTTTGGGCCTATAAGTTTCCTCTCACCAACTCCATCCCAAAAATTTGGATTTCAAAATCTCTTCCATATAATGCTTCATATGGATCCATTTGAATACAAGAATGGAAACTATTTTTGTATGAAAAATCCACCAAAGGCAAGTATTGATCCCACATACCTTGGAAGTCAAGATAGCATGACCTCAGCATATATTCAAGAGTTTGAAAAGTCCTTTAATATTGTCTTTTAGTTTGGGGATGATAAGAAGTACTCATATAAAGCTTAGTATTCAAAGCCTTCTGGAGAATTTTATAGAATTTTGATGTAAACCGTGGATCTCGATCGGACACAATCGATATAGTTGCACCATAAAGTCTTACAAATTCATTAATATAAAGTCTTTACAGGTGCTCAAGTGGTAAATCATATCTTATAGGAAGGAAATGTTCTTATTTTGTGAGATGATCAAAAATTACTCATATTGCATCATTCCTTCTAGATTTTCTTTGTAGTACAGTGACAAAATCCATCATAATGTTATCCCACTTCCACATAGGAATAGGTAGAGGTTGCATCAATCCTCTAGGATGTTGCCTCTTTACCTTCACTTGTTGACAAATTAGTCACCTTGAAACATAGTCAGCAATTTCCCACTTCATATTATCCCACCAGAAATATTTCTTCAGATCTCTATGCATCTTTGTGCTACTCGGGTGTATAGAGAAATTTGAGCTATGAGAATTGTCTAATAGTTCCCTTTTTATCTCAGGTACTAATGGAACGCATAACCTCTTCCCAAACTTCAGAACTCCTTCCTCATACACAGTTGATGATATCTGGATTGAAGGTCAATCTTTGAAAAGTATTGAGCTCCATGAAGTTTATCAAATAAATCATCAATCCTGGGAAGAGGATACTTATTCTTTATTGTTATAGCATTGATTTCCCTATAATCAATGCATAGCCTCATGGATCCATCTTTCTTTTTGAAAAACAAGATCGGGGGTCCCCATGGAGAAATACTAGGTCGAATAAATCCTTTTTCACTCAACTCCTCTAGTTGTTTCTTTAGCTCCACTAACTCCATGGTGACCATTCTATAGGGGGTATTTGATATAGGTCTTGCACTAGGAATTAAGTCAATGGAAAACTAAATTTCCCGCTCTGAGGAATGTTCAGGTAAATCCTCTGGAAACACATCAATGTATTCTGGCACTATATACACATCTTCAATTTGAATATTTCTTTCCTCACCCATAGATATTGGGTTGTCTTCCTCTCCAATAATTTCATTTAATAGAGATACTAGGGGTGGGTCTAGATAAGAATCAGATGGCGAGGTCTTCACTCTAAAGATAAGAGATTATACACCATTTTCAAAAATTGTAACTTCCTTTTTCTTGCAATAAATATTTGCATCATAGTTTGACAGAAAATTCATACCTAGAATTATATCAAAGTCAGTCATTGGTATAATGATAAGGTTAGAAACTAAATCACATTTATGTGTCATGAGGGGGACTAGTTGACATGCCTTTGTTGCAATGATGCATCCCCTAGGATTTTTGACTGATAACTCCTTTATTAAATCAAATTGGACATGTCTAATTTTCTTAGAAAACTAGGAAGATATAAATGAATGCAATGATCCAGAATCAAATAAAGTGTTGGATAAGTTTGAGGAAACTATTGAAGTACCTACCACCACACCATTAGGAACTTCAACTTCTATGGTTGTAATCGCATAAGCTCTCCCTTGTTCTATTGGATTTTTCTGAGGCATGTTTCTTTGGTTCTTAGGACACTCATTTACATAGTGTCCCATCTCTTTGAAATTGTAGCATTGAACGTCATAAAATTGTTTCTTTCCCTTGAATTCATGAGATAGATGACCCTTTTATCCACACTTATAGCATACTCCCATTCCTTTTAAGAATTTCCCAAGATGATTCTTTCTACAGTTTTTTACATAATGGGAATTTCTTCATTCCCTTGTTCTTCTTTGGTGCTTCACCTTTCCCTTGGTTATCAGAGTACCTCTTCTTATCTTGGTTCCCCTTGAACAAATTTGATCTAGAAAATTCCTTCTCAGTTTTGATGGTACTTGATACAATTTCATCATATGATGAAAATTTTTGAGAAGCCAGTGCTCTTCGAAGACATGGCTTAATACCTTCAAATAAATGATCAATCTTGTCTACCGAGTCACGTACGTAATCTATGGCATACCTGGCTAGCCTTGTGAAGGTAGCCTCATACTATGCAACATTGTTTTCTTCCCTTTGCTTTAAGCCAAGGAATTTCCTCTTCATTTCAGTTTGTTGCTCATGAGGGAAATATTTTTCTAAGAATATTTACTTAAAATTACTCCATTCCATATCTTCTATTTATTCTTCCCCTGTGGTATTCTGAATCAAGGACCACCATTGATCATCATCTCCCTTGAGATAATATACTGCCAGTATTACCTTTTCATTTTCATTACATCTTAATGCCATGAATATATTTTCAAGAGACTCAATCCATTGCTCGGAAACCACTGGGTTTGTAGTCCTGCTGAAATATGGGGGCTTCTGCCGCATGAAATGATCCAACATAGGTGTGGAATGGTTATTCGTTACAACCTGAGTAAGTTGTCCCAATATGGTCATGATCTGATCTGTTCGAACATTGACTTTGTTGACTTGCTCAGTGGAGAGATCCCTACCTTTCCCATGAGTATTAATACCCCTTATTCCATTAGACGCCATTTCTAAATAATGGCACACACTAGATTAGGGTATTATTCATAATGTATAATCTTAACTTACCAAAATACTTAGCATAAATTGAGATCATATGCATGGCTAATCCCATAATCATAAAAATGGTTTCTTTGAGGAATAATTTACATTTCAGTCTTTCATAATGGCTTGTAAAGAAAACATGAATTATCCTAAGTATATCCCCCAGGAGTATCATAACCAAGAGTGCAGAAAGGCCCATTTTCGTGTACCAGGATACCTTGGGTCAAGCCCAAAACTCCTTGTCGGAGCTTTCACTCCTAGGTACATCTGTGCCAGAGCCACCTCTACCTGCCGTATCCAAACAGGGATGTATTTTCTAGAAGGATTCACATAATCTATTCCTTACCAAAATACCAGGATATTCTTGTACATTTATCCTCAAATACTATCTTAGTACTTTGTTCCCTACTATACATTTCCTACTCTAGTTTCTAAGTTTTATACTAAACTTCCTCTGATACCAACTGTAACACCCCGACCCCTCTAGACCGGAGCCGATGCATTACTTGTTATATTGGTATGGTTAGAAGGAATGAAAATCTCTAAGGAACAATTATTTTAGTATTCTTTAAGAAACTAGATACATAAATGTAACTCAAATTACATTGGAAAAGGTTACAAAATACAATACATAACAAAAACTAAAAATTGCATCCATAGGAACTCAATAAATGATCTCCTCTTCATCACCTGTTGAAGGTAAAAAATGAAATGGGTGAGCTCAAATGCTCAGTAAGGGTTAAAAATGGTATAATCATGAATCAATAATAACTGAATTGTAAACAATTTGACATAACCAACATGGCATGGTGAATAAATGAAAAACTCACACCATTAATAAACTGAGAATGAAACTGCATCCATAGATTTTTCCACAATGAAAACATCATGGATAGTAATAAATGATAATGAATAAAGATAATTATTATTAACTAGATGTCATGTATCTAGTATATGATACCATATTACCATTTAAAATGGCTTAGTTCTGTGGGTAGAAACTCGTCTGATTTTTGGAAACAAACTCAAAGGGTTTGTTGCCAACTAATTTGTCTCATGAGACCTACCGATGCATCGAGGGGCTATAAAGGGCCCCAAACGCTTCTTAATTTCCAAATAATTATTTATACATTGATTTAATACAATATCAATATGCCTTTTCAATATGTTTATAGATTAGAGTATACGGATTCATCAATATTTCCATAATTAAAATAACTTTCCAAATAAACATTGTACGTAAAATGGTATACGGTTTGGAAAACAAACATATACATGATATGAGATTATGTATATGTAATATAAATATAATTTAAAATTAAAATTGATCTCAAATAGGCAGTAGGTACACCACATAAGTATTATTAGGTGCACAATACAAAGTTAGTCACAATAAAATAGTAGTTGAGACAAAGTCTCTTACCACAATGTAATCGGCCGAATCATATGACCAGAACTTAATAACCCTCAAATGAGTTATTGAACACCATGAATATAAATAGAATCATGTAAGTACACATATAACACATACAATAAATAATTAGCGAACAATGGAAATCTCACGAAAATGAAAGTGATATGAGAAACCCCTTACCTTTTGCTCGAGTGTGTTCTTTGTTTGTTTTAATGACCTGAATAATAAAATTTAGATTCATTAATTAATAATTCCAGAACCTCCTATAAATGTAATTTATTTATTATAACCTTATTAGGTTCATTCATGGCCCTTTTAATGGGTTTGAGAGGTTCAATTTTATTGTTTTGGAAGCATTTTCTTCCTTGGTTTTCATGATTCGTTTACTTGCTTTCATGAATGAAAGTTTGTTTGAAATGTTGTTAAAAATCCAAAAATTTTAATATTTATTATTTGTGACATTATATATATATATATATTATCTTATAATTATTTTGTTTTATATACTTTATGATGAATCATTATCTAAAAGTTATTGATAAACTCTTGGATTAAGCTTGGCGGTTTTGTGAACAATGAACTTGTTTTGTATTATTATTCAATATTATGAGTGTGTAGGGATTAAAGAACATTAATGAGATGAAATAAATATATTATGATCTTTTTCAACCATAAAAAATGTTTCATGACCATAATTGGACATGGTAATGAAAATTGAGAACTCGTCGTCCTTGAGTGTGATAAATTAACACATCTCGGACGGTGTTTTCATTTTTAGTATAAGAGGAGGGGGAAAGAGAGATGATGATGAAATATTATATTAGTATAATATAATTCCAGTTAATTTAAGGTAATTTAATTATCATAGAAATTGGATTAATTGAGATGAATAAGGAAGTATAAAAGAAAGGAACTCAAAATAAGAGAAAAATTGAGAAATCTCTTACGAAAATTTGGTAGCCTAACGGCGTCACCTAAAATTGCATAAAATAGTTTGATGATAGAAAGGGGGTATCTCATCACTAATAAATAATATGGTAATTAAGGGGAATATGTAATTACATATCCCAACATAGTCCAATTGAAAATAAAAGAGAAAACATAAATGAAAGCTTTAAGAAAAGAGAAGGGTGGTTGATTCTCTTACCTTGTAGAGTAACTCTTAAAACTTTAAGGTTGGGACCTTGGGGGTTTGAGGAAACCTTTTTAGGACTTATAGGGAGTTAATACCACCATATATTCTAGGATATTTATTTTTTAATGAAACAAAACGAAGGGGGTGAGTGGTTATTTATAGTAATTAAGAGATAGTTTTTTATTAATTAAAAGGGACACCTCATTAGTGGTTTTTGAAAAACCATGGGATTGCCCATGGTTTTAGCCACTTGGGACACCTCATGTCATAAGTTACTTTACACAAGTATACCATACTTTTATATTTAATTATTACATCATTATGATGTCATTAAACTACCAAAAACTCAAAACTGTATTTTTACTATTCACAAAAAATTCATGTAGTTTAGAAAAATCCCAAAAATTCACCCTAACCATTTTTCAACGTGTAGAATTAAAAAATGAACTCCATTTTTAGAAATTAATTTTCTAAGTTTTTTTAATTTAATTTTTAAATAAAATCGTAATTAATTTAAAAAAACAATTTTTAAAGCTATAATTAGTTCTATATCGCATTAAAAAATCAATTAAGATCTCATTATCTTATTACCTTAATAAATAAAATATAATCATTATTTACTATTTATAAGGGTCATATTACTATTCATATTACTATTCATAAGGGTATGTTACTATTCATCAAAAAATCAAGTTGCTTATATCGGACTCCAAATGACTTACTGGTCACAACTCTAGATGACCGTTTTTCGAAATTCAAAACATATAAGTGGAACATTTATGTTTAATGGACAGATTATAACTTTCTACTATAATGTTTTTATTCAAAAAATACTTAGTGCTTCATGAAATATAGGCTATCTAATGAATATAAAGTGTTTAAGAGGAACATACCATAAAATTTTTGGGGTGTTATAATTTGATCTTTAAAAACAATAATAAAATAAAAGTATATTCATTATTCTATACAAAAATAATGTAAATAATAATGATGCTAGGGTCTGGCTACATAACCCTTTATTACACCAGCATACACCCTAAGAGTAAGGTGTGTGATGGTGGGGCTTTAATGGGGTCGTTCGGTGAACATGGTTTGGGTCATGATCTTGATGAGATTGAAATTCTCCCATAAACGGTTTCGATCATGCTTAAGTTATTGGATCTCAGCTTGGGTTTGGTCTAGGGAAAGGTCCATAAATTCTATCTTCCTCATAATCTCTAATAAATGGGATTCATAGGGAATGATCCTACTGGTTGAGGCCATCACCTCCTTTTTCGATGTTGAAAAGATTTGTTAAAACCCTATATTTATACTAGTCATGTGATCACTATGAAATGGCTATATTATCAATAGTAATGATACTTAATGGTCATTTAAATACAATTAGATATAATAAAACAAATTTAGTGTATGTGTTTTCTATATCCATTTTACAAAATAAGACACTTAATTAAATCAAAAGGGAAATTTCACTTATAATAGTTGAGGTTGTTATAGGAACAGCAAATCAATAGTACACTGTGAAAACCCCATGCATCTCATGGACCTAAGGATAAAGTTATACTCCATGCAATAATAAGGCCTATTCATGTCAACCTTGATAATAAGATTATATTTTGTCACTTTCTTATTAATATCATTGATTATCTCTTAGGTAATACCTATAGCACCCTAAATGGACCAGTCTTGGATAAACACGTGTTGTTCCTCTGTGACCCAAGATTGGATGAAAAGAGAAAATATTCTATTGAGGATGTAATCTTAAACCATATATATATAATTTCACATTCTTATAGGATGAAACTAGTTAATATAGGATGGGTTTTTCACCTTAAGGAGAAGGATCATTGTAGTGGCTCAGGAAAACTGAGGAAGCCCCCCCCCCCACACAAAAGAAGTCTTTGATAGATGCAATAAGACCTTTCTTGATGATACTCTAGGATATGACATAAAAAGAACCTATAAAACCATCAGGTATAGGCACACTTTCCTGTTTGAGCAAAAAAACGAAGTCCCATTCCTCCTTCTCATCTGAATTTTTACTAATCATAGTGTTGGAATGGTTGGTGACCGCTCACAGGATTGAGGAGAAAAGGTCCACCTGCCCTTTAGGATACCTATTCTAAATTCATAGGTTAGGAGCACATAATAAATAATAGTAATGGGAATTAATCATACCAACAATATCCTCTAGTTCACTATTATATGAACCTTCATCATGGAGAATATTGGGGACACAGTTCCACTGTTTCTATTTCGACTAAAACTGACCATTTCAAAAAAACTCAAAAATTCATACCAAGATAATTTTTATATGATTAATTCAAAAATGAAGTTTATTTTTTCAATTAAAATTTTAAATTTTAAATAAATTCTTGAATAAATGAACCTTAGAGTGTGCATTGTGTGATAGTTTCAAATATGGTGTTTATCTGCTACAGTAAGGTCTTAGGTATTACAATATTGTGGAAAAGGAATGTTCCAAAAACACGTACTATGTAGAAAATTTAAAACTGTAGTGGTGGTTTTATATTCACCTAGAATGGTGACATATTATTTGATAAGAATAATTAATCATATAAGGAATAAATAAATAGAAAAAATCTAAAATGATAAGTGAATATGAATTCAAAAAAATAGATTCCATGTGCCAAAATCATGTATTTATTTTGATAGTTTCTCCAATTGAGGTAAATTCATTGGTGGGTATTCAAGATAAACCATACATGGGTGATACAATTGGTACCAATGTGGCTTGGTTGGTTATACCAAGTCCTAATGCTTAAATACATTATAATTATACTTGTCATAATAACTTTATATGATCATTATATTGGGAATTGGATGTTAAGACCACCTTTATTAGAAGGTGTCTATATGAAGAAACCAGAGGGTTGGTGAGACCATATAATTCCAATATGGAATACAAGTTGTAGAAATCCATTTATGTATTAATTAAACCATTGTGATCATAAAATATTCATTTGGTATTAAATTTTTTCATGTATCTGTTAGAGGTTAGTGAGAGAACCACTATTTTTCAAGAAAATATATTAATAATATATGGAAGATAGTTATTAGCCCTACTATTAGTTAAGACTAGGTTAAAAGTAACTCTCCAAATACTGACTTAAAATAGTAACTCGATTTAGGGAATAAGATCTACTGAGTTAGATTTAAGGTCTGCTTGGATCAATTCAAAGTACAAATATTGAAAAGGTATTGAAAAATACAAGTTGGAGTAATTTGAGATAGAATTTTTTCCAATGTCACATGGAATAAATATCTCTAAGAAGACATGTATAATACATGGGAGGGGATTAAAATGTTGAGTAGGATTTTATATAGTTTCTTTATGGGTTTATCCCATATTCCATGTTATGTACTTGATATGATATTTCCAACACATATATTATGGTAGGAAAATATTAGATAAATATAGTAAAACTACATGGGATATAATTAGATTTATCCAATAGTACTTGAAAATGGACAAGGGATATGTACCTGGTACTTAGAGAGAAAACAACACTAGTTAAAAAGGTAAAAACTAGTCTTCCTACTAATTATTTAATCTAATATAATAATTAGGCTAAATAAATTATCAATAGAAGCTCATTGGAGTTAGTAGTACTCATATCTAAAAATATAGAGTATGTTATGACTTCTGATACAACTAAAGAAGTGGTATGAAATGCACAATGATTTATTAAAGTTCTTGGAATTGTACCTAGAAAGTAAAGTATCATCATAATATAAATTGTGATAAACTTATGATACTGGTACTAGTCAGGAAATCAAAGGTTATGACATAGGAAAAAAGAGATATATTCAAGGATATCAACTCTTGAGGAGATTTACTTAAGGAGGTGGAGTCATGGATAACAGAGCAGCCATGTAAGAAAACATGGTAAACCCAATGACTAAATCCAAAACTCAGTAGAATAATTATCACATTATTTGAGAGATAACAAGTTGATCATTAACAAGTTGGCTATAATTATTTAGGTTCTACTAAGAAAAATACCTTTTGGTGTTTCAGAGCCCCATGCCATTTTTAAAGGGTAAAATGGTAATTTAAGCCTGTCAAACAACCTATAAAAAATCTTTTGATGCTTTTTTTGACTCTATAATGTGGCATTTACCCTAGGAGGGAATTTTTGTGTGATTATGTGTTGGGTAATTTTTTATGAGTATTTTATATTTATTAAATAAATATTAATTATATTCTACCAGTTCAAATTTTAATATCTCCTAAACAAAGATTTGGATTGGAATTCTGAATTTTTTGTTGGTTTTGAAATGGAGGGTCTTACCTAGGTGAGGTATAATCATTGGTCGGATTTTGGGCCTAGGTTGGACCAATTTAATAGGGTCTTGATTTTCAATTAAAGAGGGTTTTAATTAATAGTAACCCTCTCCCATCCCCTATGTGTATAAGTGAATGCTCCTCTCCCCATTCTCCTTTGATTATGTGGAGCCAAGAGAAGGAATTAAAGGGGGGATATTCATCCTATGATTATTGGAACATGGATCAAGATGCAATGATCATGAATCATGGATCAGAAATGCATGTTTCTGAAGTTCTGATGACCCTCCAAGAGGTATAACTCATTATTTTAGATTTTGCCTATTTTTTATCTGATTTTTGTTCTATATTTTTGTTTTGAATCATGGATAGACTTATTTTTGTTTTCCCTTTGGAACTGTTTCAAATCTAGGTGTTCAGCATGAATTTGGGATGATTGTAGGCAATCTACTTCTATAATTTCTAACTACATGGCATGTGGTCTCAATAACACATGCTATATAACTCTTTTGTTTATATTAGGTTATATTTGGGGTCAGAACATCATGTAGGTATAATGTACATGCTTATTGAAACCCTAATACATATGGAATGAGGTCTCTACCATGTACATGGCTAGATACCCATGTGCAGCATATGGGCATGTACTTGAACATTACATGTCATGTGACATGGAATGACTTAGGGTAGGGTACATGTCCAAGTACCCATGTACCCCCCACACCCCATGTACTGGGTAAGTTCACACTGAGTTGGTCTAAGAACACACCCAGAGGGAGGATTTGGAGTAGATGCATTGTGTACTTTGAGTACATGCCATGTACTATCCTTTTTAATAGTATTTGTGTATCTTCTCACCCTATAGATGGTTTTGTACAAATAGGTAGTCATTTGTAAGTATCTTTCCATGTAGAATGTAATAGTGGGTTTATCTTTTCTATTATAGTTTATCAGCATGGTGTCTTGATGCTTTTTTTGATTCATAATCTCATAGTGAAGATAACAGAATACTAACAAGGGAGTAGAGTGGGTGCGAGGGTTGTGGACTTCTTATGGAATGATCAGAAGTTGGGTGTGGAAGTCTTTATGTGTGCTCATAAATTAGTATCATTCCTAGATTTTTTGGTGTTTATGGTTTCCTCAAAGTATGAAGGGCCATGAACACTAATGTTCAGCCAGGTGTGAGATATACCCTCTTTGTTGTACCATGGTTTGATGGGTCTTAGTTATACATGTGAATCGTAGAGAAAATTTCCTTCTCCCCATGCACTGTAGAGTTGGTATTGGTGTATAAAACTTGGATTTATAGGTGAAGGAGTTGGACACTTGTTCCTCAGTCGTGATTTTCCCTATATCAAGTCTTCATTTTATGGTCTATACTCTCTCACACACATACACACACACACACTCTCTCTCTCTCATCTATCTCTCTCTTATCTCTCTCTATCTTCTCTCTCTCACACACAATCTCTCTCTCTCTCTCTCTCCCCTCTCTCTCTATTTTCTCTCTCTATCTCTCTCTCTCTCTCTCATGTTTCATCTCAAGTTATGATTGAAGGATATGGAGCAACATTGTAGAAATTTATCGATGGTCCCCATCAATAGACTATCGAGGTTGATGCTTAGGTAGCAATTGTAGTGAAGTATTTAAACATGGATACTTTCCTTGATCATGTGTTCTAGGTCTATGAGTGAGGATTCATATTAGTTGATGGAGATGGACCCCTCTTTCGGGTAGGGTGTGATTCATCCATGTTATGTGATGTTTTCTTGGAGCCTCTATCATGATGCATGGGTTGTTATTTCATGAATGGTGATAAATCTATTCATAACTGATATTTCCCCTCGATGTGGCATGGGATCCCTAACATGGATGCAATTTTTTTACAGATTGAAAGTGGTTGTTTGGAAAAGATCGATCGGTTTCCAAGGTTGGTACTCTCTTAGACTGGTTGTGTGTATGGGTGAGGTGTTGGTCTCCCATGACGTCTTTAGTTATACATGTCTTGGTCATGATGATGGTGACTTCTATTGATGTTTTGTGATCATAGAATATTGAGGACTGTAGATTGATTAATTTCATTCCCTCTTGGTTCTCTTCTAGAGAGGATTGAGTTCTAGTATTGGATACTCCTCCAACAGGTGTTTTCTTTTAACCCTTGAGAGTATTTGAGACACTGGGTTTTCATCTTATGTTGCTTATCAGAGGTGTTAATTTACTTTGATTGTTCTAGGTATGTTCTTCCTTTGGGTGGTCTAATATGTGGACTCCACTTATACATGTTGATAGCATTGTGTTTTTTCGGTTGGGTACCCTATTGAGCTCGATGTAGTGTGAGGCCATATTTTGGGAATGATGGTGTGATGGCAGTCTTGGTTACTCACCTTGTAATTAGATGGTAGTTGTAACAACTCTTTTTTCATGTCAGACTTTGGAATATTTTAAGAAATATTTTTGAATCTAGGTACTAAGTCAGTGAGGAATTTTGAGGCCTGGAGAGCCTTAGTGCAATGATATTAAAAATATTAAATATATTAGATCACATGCACACAGTTTTTCAAAAATAATAGAATAAAACCTAAAATGAGTCTCAATTTGGAAATCTAATACCACCATTAAATCTAGAATATGTGTTTTACCCTAGGCACAACATAACCTTTATCAATGTTGGATTTTTATCTTAAGTGCATTTGTGGGCGAATGATAATTAAATTAATTAATTTATTAATTTATTAGTTATTATTTTCATTGACCTAGCTCCTTAACCTATTTAAATCCGGTTATGGGAAAATACTAAGGTTATCTTCATAACCCTGGATATTTGAGGAGGATCCATAGAGTAGATCTTTATGGTGATGATGGATTATGGTCCAACTGATTGGTACTTCTAGGAATGTCAATTCCAATCGGGTTCTTGGATATCACCACTGACTATGATGAGAGAACATTCTTTGTCAGCAATCGATCCAAACTTGAGGTAGGGTGTTTTATTTGTGGCGTTATCCCCATTTATGGATTGAGATAAACATAGATTAATCCTTTCCAAAATTAATTCATGGATTGGCCTCTATTTATTAGTCTAACATTTGTTTTCCCTTCCTTGTTCTAAGAATTGTATTTTTATTAAATGTTGGATTTGTTGATTTGATAACCCATATCATCCTTGTTCTAAGAATTGTATTTTTATTAAATGTTGGATTTGTTGATTTGATAACCCATATCATTTTTAGATTTAATTGATAATGGAAAATTTTACATGGTCATCAATCAAGACTTACTTGGTGTTTAAGTGCCTTTCTCCCTCCATTCTTGATCTTCCTCATTGGTATTTTCATTAACCAATGATTTGATGATACTTGGGAGGATTGATCGTTTTATGTTTGTTATTTGGAACAATGGATCGAGGTTATGCTTTTGGATTTAGGTCTTGGGAGACTTGATGGAAGTGTGGTAATAGAATGTGAATCTGGTAATGGTTTGCGTAATGATGGTTTTGCGTGCTAGATAGATCAGATCTCTCTAGAGGAGCAGTGAAGGATGACCCTAAGTGAAGGGTGGATAGAATCTAGCCATCGATGATGATGGAGTCTGGTTTTGTCAAGGAAAATAGAGTTTCTGAAACCCAGGATGTGTGAGCTACTTTAGGTATGATGAAGATAATGGTTCTCTTGTGAAATACGGTTGAAATCTGACTTTCAGCTAGCTGTAGAGTATAGTCAAACCAGATTCCAATGTTGCAGTGAGATTTTAGGTGATCTTGAAGGCGACGGCGGCATGTAGGTGAAAAAACGTGAACATTATAGAATTTATGAGAAATTATGAACTATATATAATGTAATTCAGAGGGAAACATTTTGTTTAGTGCCCTTTGTAGATGGATCGACGTGTACAGAGAGTACACGCCCAGGATTCCATGTGACCCCACACACTGTGTGTGTTGGGGAACACGCCGAGTAATTTGAAAAGTACTCAAACATGACCAATGTATATGATCACACCATGGATACACAAACACATGTTGTGGTACATGATCTGGACTAGATGACATGCGTTAAGTGATGACTGACCTCTACACATCGTGTACCCCCGGTGGTCATGTTGTGTATCTTCAGGAAGACATGTGGTGTGGGTCAGAAAGATATAGGTTATTCTAGTTTTAGATAGACATGTCGCGTACCTCATGGTACACACTGTGTACCCCTTTAGGGTAGGTTGGATCCCTTGATCTTATAACTTCCATATCTCTTTCTTCGGGACTCGTATTTAGGACCATGAGCATCTTATTATGAGTATTTTTTTCATGTAGAACATGATGGTAGCCTTCATTGTGGCATGTGAGATACAGTGTGAGTTATTTAAAGAATGATTCTTCATCAGGAGATGCTTGACAGATGGTAGAGATCGGGTAGGATCATCAAAGAGATGTCAAGGTTAGTACTCCCATGTCTCACCAGGCCATGAGTCCCCATACTCTTTATATAGTTAGATTAGGTACTCCACCGTGCTAATAAGGGTATAGGTCCTCTATCTATAGGAGTGGTACTCACCCGTTATAAAGCTACAATAGGGCACAGATCCTCCATGGGAGTTGTTTCTCCCTTGGATGTGGAGCACAGTAGAGAGGAGAGGTCCCCTGCACTCATATTCTAGTTAGGTTACATGAGATGCATGGTTAAGAGATTGAGCTCCCATGACTTTGGAGTGCAGTAGCGAGGTGCGGACCCCTCCATACAAATTCTTATATGGTTGTTCATATGTCGGTCATCGTATATGGACCATTAGAGATATAGGATGACTTATCATTCTTAGCTAGGCTATGGATATGGAGATCCCCTTTCTCTCTTCATTTTGGATTCTTGTTGAGAATATTTGGGTTATTGGTTATAGTTGTTTTTACAATTTTTGATTAACATTCCTTCATGAAAATGATCTGAATATTATCTCTTAATGATTTTTTCTTAGTGATTTCAGGGTCTTCTATTGGGTATGTATGTACTCACCCCTAAATGATTTTTTTTACATGTGTCGTGTTTTATGGAGATGATAGGTAGATCGGTGGTGGCTTCAGTAGATCAAAACGGTACTTGAGTGCATTGACTGCTTTTAGTGGTCAGACTTGGAGATCAAGACTGGGCCATCTCTTTAGTTTTTCCTTTATCCAGTTGTTTTCAAGTTGTAACCTCATTTCTAGTTGGGCATGTATTTTTCTTCTTTTTATGCTTGAGCTTTATATTGTTATACTCTGATGTATTCCCTATAGATTATTGCATGCATGGATGTAATCTAGATATTGTAGTATTTTATTATTCCTTTAAACTTTTGTATGGATATTATTGTGTGTGTGCATACAAAAACATAGGCTAAGGCCTCCCATTTTATTTTATTCCCTCTCGGTGCTTGTCGCTATCCCCTGGCCTATTAGAGGTGGGCTTGGGGTTGTCAAACTTGACTTATCATCAGCCAAGCAAGCCTCGGTGGTTCGGGTCATGAAAACAGTTCTAGTAAATACTTTTTGGTTCATCATCAGGTCTATGATCATTGGATGGGGACCTCAATGGATTTCCCTAGAGTGTGATAATGGCATCGTGGGGTGTTTCCCTTGCTTGGACCAATCGATCTAGTCTTTTGAAGCAAATGTTGGGTAGGGAGGTGCCTTCCCCTGAGGCACGAGACTTGTTCGGGGTGACCACATGGTGTGGTTGGGTGAGTCATTGGAGTTGGATTTGGTTGCTCTAAAATAGGGAGGCCTTGAGTTTTGGGGGTTTCGGTGATGTTCTTCCTGGGTTGAGTTTCCTTGGGTTGTGTTGGGTGGTTATACAGTTTGGCCCTATTTGCATGATGACCAGTATCCATGTTGCCCTTTTGTTTTTGGGGTGTCATATGGTGAATTTTTATACACACCCCAATATGGGCCTCGAGCCCACACATGTTGTGTCTATGCATATGATGCACAGATTGGTTAAATTTCTATAACATCCTAATACTTTAAAAGAACACTGTGTTTGGTAGTGTATACAACACACAATAAAGAGCTTCAACAAACCAAGAAATATTATTTAAATATGAACATTATAACCTAGCTGTTAAATTGGAATATATGAATAGTATTAATCAAATTGTGAAATATATAATTTTAATATTCATTATTAATGTATTAATTAATTCTTTGTGAATAATAACTTTATTAAAGTCATTTTATTCTTCAAAAATATGTTTTCTTCAAAAATGGTTTTCCTGATTTTTTATGAGTGAATATTATAATTGTATTTTAAAAAAATAATACAATTTTTGAAATATGAATATAAAAATTATCTTAGGATGAATTTTTGGTATTTTTCTAAAAATATTTATTTTCCAGTGAATAGTGAAAAATATTGATTTTTATTGAAAATTGTATTTTTATTTCAACCATTTGAAAATTTTCATTTTATATTAAAATGTTTTTAAAGTAAAATTATTTATATTATATTATTAATAATCCAATGAAGTTCATTGGAATAAATTTCATGATTGAATTTGGTATAAAAAAATTTTTACTTAAAAAAGACATTTTTATGAAAAAACTGATTTTCGTTACGTTTTGTGTTTTAATTTTAAATTAAATTTGGTCACTTCTATGTTTTTAAATTTTAATAATGGATTAAATATTTGGAATTAGGAGTTATAAATTTAGTAAATGTATATTTTTTATTTTTTGTCAATATGAATAGTAAACTTGGTAATTTTTTTTTTTTTGCAATGGTAAAGGGTAAATCGAGGAATTAAAGTTAAAAATAAAATTATAAGGACTAGAAAATGACCCTAAAACTTTTCTAAATTTTATTGGATGATTTATTTTTGTCTATACTCATCCAAAAGTTGGTTATATGAAATTTTATGGCTATTTGGATGAGATTATGACATTTACATTATTTTATTTCATGAAAAGTCAAACATGTCACACTCTTGTTTTTAATAAGCATAATATTTTTAATATGGTGTTATATAAAGGATATGTTAGAATTTAAATATTATTTTAAAATCCAAAAGATTTATCTACATCGTGGTAATTTATTTCTAATTTTTAGTGAATAAATAATTACCCTAAATGATTACACAACGATGATATAGTAATTATTCAATTAATGGAAAAATCAAATAAATGATATTAAAAATATTAAAAGTAATATAATATGAATTAATTAAAGTGATCCAAAAAATTTATAAAAAAATATGACATATTAGGGGCGTAATAAAAGATTTGGTTCGAAGTTATCTTATCTTTATTTTATTAAAGTCAAAGTAATGAATAGTTTCAAATTGACAATCACTACTACAAAACAAGCAATATACAATCAACGCTTTTTTAGAATCGATAAAATGTACCTTTATCGGTGTTTTTTTTAGCGATGATAAAGTATACCATTATCAAATATTTTTTTTAGTGCTGATAAAATGTACCTTTATAAGCGTTTTTTTTTAGCACTGATAAAGGGTGACCTTTATCAATGCTTTTTCTAGCACTGATAAAGGTCCTGATCACTATGTGAGTCCCATATCGAAATAGTGGATGTTGGGATGCTTCATTATATACGATTCTACCACAACCAAAGTTCATAATCCTACTGTAGGGATGGGCTCTCACATACGCTCTACACATAAACTCATATGGGCCCATGGTCCCGCACAAGCATTGGCCCAACCTATGCTTCCCGTGGGCTTTATCCTACCATCCATCCAATGGCCCGAAGGCCTTCATTTTTTTATTGATTTTGATAATCCGGTGAGGTGGAACCCTTACAATGCCCGTGGGCGTAAGTATTACATGGCTCGTAGGCCTTAGAGGAATTCATTGCCTGTAGGCTTCAAACATTACATACAACCCAAACTAACTACTTGGAACTGCTCCTCATACACACGGTCGAGTCCTACAAAACTCATCCCACCTGCCCCACCATCCAGGCCTATACATAGCTTGGCCCACCTTCCCATAGCCCTTATTTTTTATATATATACCAATAAAAATAAATAAATAAAATACAAGTATTAAAAATATTTAAAAATCGAAATAATTAAACAAATAAAAATTAAAAATTAAAAAATTAAAAAATATTAAAAAAAACTTATTAATTAAATAATTATCAATAAATTTAATATATATATATATATTATAAATATTAAAAAATAGTATATATTAAATATAGATAAATAAAATGAATAAATTGAAATAAATAAACAAATAACAATTTAAAATGGGTAAATTAAAAATAAATATTAAAAATCTTATTAATAAAATAATTATTAATAAAAATGAACAAATTTCATATATATATATATATATAAATAATAAATATTAATAAATAATATATATTAAATATAGATATATAAAATGAATAAATTGTAATAATTAAACAAAAACATTAAAAATTAAAAAAAAAATTATTAAAAATTTATTAAAAAAATAATTATTAATAAAAATGAATAAATTTAATATATATATATATTAATTATAAATAGTAATAAATAATATATATTAAATATAAATATATAAAATGAATAAAATGTAATGATTAAAAACATATTAATGTCTTATTCATTTTTAGTGGTTTCTATACATAATTATTCATTAATATTTTTAATATTTTTAATATAGAAATATATTCACATGTATTTCTATATATATATATATATCAATATATATAATATTTCCTAAAATATGATTTATATAATAAAAAATATTTAAGATTATATTAAATAAGTCATATATTTTGTGAAAAATGGTTAATAATTAAAAAATAATATCAATTAAAAATATTGACTAATTGTATCAAGTAATGGACATTTAATTGAATGTCGTTTGATTTTTCAATTTAACATATATCAAATGTGCGTTAGATTGATTTCACACATACATATATGTAATTAATGCATTTTTATATACAACACACACATGTAACAGTTCTATAATTTATTCAATTTTTAATATTAATTTTAGAATTATATTTTTTAACATAATATATTTAATATATATTATTCTTCTAATCAGTAAATTTTATCATTTTTTATATTTTTATTCAATATATACTATTTATTACTTTTTAATATTTTTTTTAGAATTTATTCATTTTTAATATTATTTATTCATTAATAATATTAACTGTTTTTTAATATTTTTTGTAATTTATTCATTTTCATTTTTTCATTGTTCAATTTTTTGTTAATTTTATCCATTTTCAATATTTATTTATACATGTTTATTCATTAAAATTTAATGTTTTTAATATGGTTGTATTTTATATAATTAATATGTATTCATTAACATATATAAATATTCATTTTTAATTTTTAAAAATTATCTATATAATTAATAATAGTTATTCATTTTTAAAATTTATTCATTCTTATTATTATTTATTTCATTAATAGCCACTACATGTTATATAATGTCATTATTCAATTTAACATATATCAAACTTGTATACACACAAGTGCGTGCATTAATTTCACACACACAAATATTTAAATAATTAATGAAATCTTATTTAGAAACACATAAACATATTATTTATGTAATTTATTCCAATTTTAATATTCAATTTAGAATTTCATTTAGTAACATAATATATTTAATATATTATGTTTTTAATCATTATATCTTATTTATTTATTTTTAATATTATTAAGGTTAGTATTATTAATTCATTTCTAATATTTTTTACTTTTTTTTTAATTTAATTATTTTATAATATTTATTTATACATGTTTATTTACTATGTTTTAATATTTTCAATATATGTTCATATTCATTTCAATATAAATCCATATTTAATTTTTGTTAATAATTAGAATAATTAATAAAGCTTATCCATTTTTTCAATATTTTTAAAGTATGCTCATTTTTAATTATATATTCATTAATAATGTTAAAATTTTATTTTTAAGTAAATATATTTATAAATTTATATTTACTCTATTTATAAAATTATATATTTATAATTATATATAAATAAAAAATATATATTTTTAAAAAGTATTTATATATTTATAAATAAATAATTATATATTTAAATAATTATAAAATGATAATAAATATATTTAAATGATGGATATATTTACTATATTTATATTTATACATATAAATTTATTAAATATATATAATTATATAGATATATGTAATGATATATATATAAGTATATTTACAATTATAAAATTATAATAAATATATTTAAATAAAGAATATATTTACTATATTTATATTTATATTTATTTATTAAATATATATAATGATAAAAATATATTTATAATTATAAATAATTAATTATAAATATATTTACAAATATATTTACAAATATATTATTTATAAATGTATATGTACTATATTTCAAAAACTATATATTTATAATTATTAATAAATAAATATAATTTAAAAAAATTATTTATATGATTATAAATAAATAATTACATATTTAAATAATTATAAATTATAATATATATATATATATATAATGAATATATTTAATATATTTATATTTATATTTATATTTATATTTATATTTATATTTATATTTATTTACTAAATATATATATAATTATATGTAAATTTTTATAAATATATTTACAAATATATTTATTTATAATTATAATTATAAATCTCTATCAATGTTAAACAAGCACTGATAAAAGTCATCTTTATCACTACTAATGTTTTATCACTGAAAAAAATGGATTTTATCAGCACTGATAAAGTGGTTTTTTATCAGTGCTTATTATTTTAACACTGATAAAACACCTCTTTATCAATGATTTTTTGGAAGCACTGATAAAGATCTCCCTGGTCTTTTTAAAAGAACCCTAACCGAACTGATTTCTATCACGTCGTTCAAGCTCTCATGGAAGTCCAGTATTGTCATCACTCCCCCTTGACCTTCTCTCAAACCAATAAAGCTTTGAATATAAGGTATGTTATTTTTTTCTCCTCCTATGTCATTGTTTTCTTGTTCAGGTTCAGTGGTGTGTGGTAGTACAACGTTATCTTGGTTCGATGATCTCGTGGTTCCATGTTTTAGAGCTCTATCAATGAATTCCCCACCATCGTTCATTATCCTATGATGGTTCCTTGTTTGTGGGTCATTGTGTTCCTGATTTTACCCTACTATGACTCACATAGGTCATGCTCGGTTCACAGTATTGTGTTTTAGTTTTTGTGTTGCCAACCCACTCTAAGACCATTGGTTTCCTCCTGATCTTAGTGTCACCCATTCCAAGAGCTCTCTAGAACTACCCCACACTAATTCTCATCCACTTCTCCGCTACCTAGGGTTACTACAATAGTGTGTGGTTGCGGCCATAAAATTATAAATTTATAAAATGGTTGACTAATGTGTGAATGGAATGAAAAAAATTATCTTCCTAGAAATGTTATGGTTAATTGAAAAGGCAATATCATTGATATTACTACATGAATAATTGATATGATATATGTTAACTATGTTAAAAGATATGAATAGAAACAAAAACAATGTGTTCAATCATTATATGAATTTACAGACTGTGATAAAGAACTAGAAGTTACCACAAATATGAGTATATTTTTTTAACTTATATAGTTAGTATAAATAGATATTAGTCCTTTAATTCAATTTCCATAGTGAATGATGGTAATATTTAATGATCATTACATTTGGTTATTTTAGAAAACCTCAAAAAAATTAAAAAACAATATTCATTTCATTAAGGATTTATTGGAGTATCATTTCAAGATTAAAATTTTATTTATATAATATTATGATTTTAAATTATTTATTTTATATAATGGAATTTTTTTTCAAAATTCTCATTCTAAATTTCCAAAACACTCTTTTAGGGGGATCTATTTTTATAGATATTTTGATTTCCAAATTGAGTTTGAGAATTTTAAATCAGATCATTTTATGTGTAAAGGGTAAAAATATATCATGTTATCATTTCATGTGAATTTTTTTAATTAATTTATTAAAAAATCTGACTCCCTTTTTGTGGATTTTGTTTTTAGAATATTCTATGTTCAAAGTTCTTTAAGAAACATTAATTTATTCTCATATTTTTTCCTTTTAAATGTTTTTAAGTGTTTGATTAATGTATATTTATAGTTTTCATGTATATATTTAAATTTTATAATTTCCATGTATAGTGATTTCAAAAAATATTACTTTTTAGTATAAAGTATACTTAAATTATTTATTAAATTATTCTTAATATACAATGCATTGTTTTAAAGAAAGAGTTCAAGTTAGTTGTTTCTTGAGTTAAATTATAAATTTTAATTTTAAAGTGAGGAAAATTAATTATTATTGAATAAAGTTTCATTTGTGTATATTAAACTAATTATTATTTTCATATATACATAAATTTTTATCTAATGAGATGTCTAAATGGGTTGTGAAGTGTTTATAAATTTAATTTATAGTTGTATTTCTTTTTTGGGAAGTTTTATTTGGAATAAAAAGTTTTTAAGGATTTTGAAGATAAAAATTTATTTGTTTCTTTGGTTTCAAAGGTTTTCTTGAAAATAAATGAGTTTCCTTATATTCGTCTTAGTTTAAAGTTTATTTAATTTTTTTTTTAAATTATAATTATATATTAAAATCAAGTTATGTGATCACTTGTGATCTATTTCTCCCCCTCGAACATCTTTGTTTGTTTTTAATTTTCCCAAATGGTTTGAAGAATGTGTGTGCAAGCGGTCTTATTTGTCCTCGGTCTACCTCGGTGGTTCTCCATTCAATTTCTATTACCTAGATCCACTGTTGGTTCACCCTATCCCTTGAAATCACATTCATTTTCATTCATTCATCATTATTTCTCATCCTGGTTTCATGGAGCTCCTATTTGTGCATCGCAAAAACCCGGCCTACTATCATGTAAGGTGGTGACTGCAAATGATAAGTTAATAGAGTTTTTATAGTGAACAACTAGTAATCGGATCCAAGTTCCAACTATCCATTTTTTTTCCCATGTTCCACCTATTTTATCTTTCCTTGAGCCATTTTTGATTCACCCTCTCCCTCACATTCATGTTCATTTTCACTCCTTCGTCATTATTTATCACTCTGATTACATGGAACTCCTAACCATGCACTACAAAAACACTTCCCACTTATCTTGTAAGGCAGTGACTGTAAATGATAAGTCAGCAGTGTTTTTTTGGTGAACATATGGTAATCATATCCATGTTCCAAGTATCCCTCTTGTTCTCATGTTCCACCCAATCTCTCTTGTCTAGAGCCATTGTTGGTTCACCCTGTCCCTTGTCTTCACGTTCATTTCACTCATTCATCATTATTTATCACTCTTATTGCATGGAGATTCTGGCTATACACCACAAAAGAACTTCCCACTTATCATGTAAGATAGTGACTGCAAATGATAAGTAGGTAGTGTTTTGGTGGTGTACAGTTGGTAATCAACTCTAAGTTTCAAGTATCACTCATGCTCCCATGGATTAAAATAAAACAATTATTACCATTTACTTCCATGTATCACTCATACTCCCATGAATTAAAACCAAAATTTCCTTTTAAAACATGACATTACCTTGAGTATTTTATTTTTAGTGACCATTAGAGTATCAAATTTCAATATTGTTTTCTTTTTAGGAAACCAAAATATAATGAAATATGGTTTCATTACGGACTCAATTTCCTTAACATATTAGTGGAAAGTTTATTTCAAGATTCATTAATAAAGGGAGTCTTATTATTTATTTTTTAGTGTTTTTATTAATTTTTTAATATCATTATCAATATTTTATGAAATAATTTTATATTAATATGTTATGAATTATTATGTTTTGTGGAATTATATATTTTTAATTCACATTCCTTTAATTTTAACTGAAATAGAATATGCATGTTTTATATATAAAATATAATTCTTTTTAACATATAATCCATGTACACAATATTATTATTATTTTGATCTATTATGTATCATTAAGAATGGTTTGAGTGTCACCCATAAAAAGTTATAATTTAAAACTCATTAATCTCAGACACATACGATATTAGAAGATAGTGGAAGAATTTTATAAATTTTAATATAATCTCCCCTAACCATAATTTTGGTGTGGATTTTATTAAGAATGAGTATACTCTTTTGGATATAACTATAAAGGTTTTGACTAATATATGTGGTAGATAACTTATAGTGATATGTGTCAGTGTTAGAGGTGGAATTATAATGTTTTGGATCTCAATGGTGTGAAATCTATGATAACTAAATTTTTTGGAATATTTATTAATGGAAAGTATTTGTGGTGTTTTTAAGGAAATTAAATAAAGGTTTTTGATATTTTAGGATATTTAAAATATACCTAAGCTTGATAAATCTATTATTTTTTTAAATAGGGGTTCATTGGTGGGTTATAGTATAAATATATTTGTTGGTATTCCTATAATACATTGTTTAGAATAATCTACAGAAAAATAAAGTAACATGGAATCCAACTTCACTTCTATCATCAATAACAGTTTCATCCATTCGTTTCATAAAATTCTAAGATCCTTTATCTTGTGTCAAATTTTGATGATTACATGAATTTTTCTATTCTAAGGAAAGATATTTTTACACAAATTTATAAATCCATATAAAAATTAAATGAAAAATAAGAAAAATAATTTCCAAGGGATGTCTATCTTCCAATAATAAATAAATTTTGTTTACCAACATATTTATTACAACCTTTTTTCCCATAAAATATAAAATTGAGAACCTATACCAACATCCACATGTTTACCCTAGGTTTTTTCTTTTCATGTCACCCTTGTGTAAAATGGTAACTTATCAGGAATCATATCCAATAACATTCAAATGTTGGGTTCCCCTTATTAGAATTATCTATAAATTTCTCCTTTTATTATGAATATATTATGTATATTTGTGTATTTTATGTACAAAATTAATATTTTATAAACTTAATAGTATGGATATGAATTAAAAATGGATACACACTAATTGTATGAAAAAATAGTATGAAGATGGAGTTAAAGATTTTATCAAGTTCATAATAGAGCATGGATATAACCCTTCTCAAATCCTTTGCATGTGTTTACATTATTTTTGTTCAAAAAAATTAGTCTAAAAGAGTTGGAAGAACATTTTGTTTTTCATGGAATAGATCAGAGCTATAAATTTTGGACTAAACATGGGGAAAACTTAATGTTCACACCGATTTGGATGACACTGTGGTTTATGGATCATTTGATATGAATACCAGTATAAATGATGATGGAGATCATATGGAAGAAATAAAAATTTAAATTTAAGATGACCTTAATGATTGAAAAAAGTTGTTTGAGAAGTTAAATATTTGTATTGAGAGACCATTGTATACTAGTTATACTAAATACATGACATTATCAGTTGTATTGAAGTTATATAATTTGAAAGATGGTAGTGGATAGAGCCACACCATCTTTACAGAACTACTTGGACTCCAGAATGATATTCTACCTGAAGAAAATGAACTTCCTTGTCAAACATATGATTCAAAATTAGTGCTATTTTGAATGGTAATTATCTCTAAAAAATCATGCTTGTTCAAATTATTGTATATTGTTTTACAAGGACCATGAATCACTCATAAAATTCCATTAGTGTGGTGTGAATCGATACAAGAAAGATGAATCAAGTCCTTAAAAAGATGTATGGTACTTTCCCATCATTCCACAATTTATAAGACTATTTGGGTGTAAAGAATCTATGAGATAGTTTACATGACACATAGATACAATAATTAAATATGGGAAACTATGTCATCCAGCTGACTCTCTTCTGCGGAAGAAAATTGATTATGAGTATCTTGAATTTATAAATGATCCGAGAAACTTCTTTCTTGTGTTATATATAGATAGAATAAATGATTTTGGTTTATAAAGTAATACTCAGAGTGAATGTACAATTATGTTGGTAAATTATAACTTATCTCCATGGTTATGCATGAAGTGCAAATACATTATGTTGTCTCTGGTTATATTTGGACCAAAACAACCCAGTAATGATATTGATGTATATTTGGATCTATTGATTGAAGATTTTAAATTGATGTGGGATACAAGTGTTACGATGTATTATTCTCATATTAGTGAAGAATTCACATTGAGGGCCACATTATATGGGAAGATAAATGACTTTCTGGCTTATAGAAATTTTTCTGGCTATAGCATTAAATGATTTTATGGGTTTCCCATTTGTGAAGAATGCATACACTCAGTTCAATTGAAACATTCCTAGAAGACTGTTTTTTTAGGACATCAGAAATTTTTACCTCAGTGACATCAATACCAATCCTGGATGACAACGTTCTATCGGAATATCAAACAAGGTATAACATTTTCACCATTAACAAGTGATCAACTATTTGATAAAGTAAAATATATTAACATTTTTTTTTGATAAACCATTTTCAAAAAAAACTTACGAAATCATGTTGGAAAAAGAGGTTAGTTTTCTTTGAATTGTCATACTATAATTTTTTGTATTTCAGACATTTTCTTGATGTCATTCATGTAGAAAAATATATATTTGATAGCATTATTGGTACATTATTAAAAGTTACTGGCAAAAAAAGAAGGAATAAAGGCTAGGTTGGACATAATTGACATGGGGATAAGGGAAGAGTTGGTATTGATGAAGGATAAAAGCCTTACTTTTCTTCCCTAAGTATCTTACACTCAATCCAAAAAATAAAAATTAAAATTTTTCATTTTCATTAATGGTGTAAAACTTCCATAGGGATGTTCATCAAATATCATGAATATCATGTCAATGACTAATTTGATGTTATAGGGATTGAAATCACATGACCTCCATGTTTTGATACAATATTTGAAATTTGTTAATTTATGTTACATTCTGTATAAAAATTTATAACATACATTAACTAGAATCTGCTTCTTTTTTAAATCCATATATAGTAAAGTTATAGACCTGGTGATGTTTTCAATCATGAAAAGGAGGTCTCAGTCATATTATATGAATTAAAGATGTTCTTCCCACCATAATTCTTAGATATAATGGTTTGTTTGATGGTTCACTTGGTTATAAAGGTTCAACTATGTGGTATTTTCCATTATAGATGGATATACCTCATTGAATGGTATATGAATATTTTGAAAGGGAACGTAATGAATTGAATTCATCCAGAAGGTTTTATTGCATAATGATATATTATTGTATAAGTTTTTGAATTATGTACCGATTTCCTATCATATATTGATAGAATTGGTCTCCCAAAGTCTCTTCATAGCATACATCTTATGGTCTAAGGGATTTTCAGAAGAGATGTTGTTACAATTACCATCATATAGTGGGAGCAATCTCAACTTTAAATATTACACAATAGTGAACATGTTTATCCATATATTGAATCCCACAAATCAATTATTAGACATTTGAATCCATCAAGGGTTAAATAATGAATATAAAATAAACATAATCAATGGTTTATGGGATGGCTCTAAGATCATATTTATAAAGAGTTATCTGAAAATCCAAATTCAATTGTTGAACGACTTTGATGGATGGTCAGGAGACCAAATGAAAATGTTATATCTTACATTGGTTTTGTAATTAATTATTATACATTATATAAAAAATAATGCAATGATTATATTACAATGTAAAATAGTGGAGTTATGTTTATGGAGGAAGTGATGCACATATCTAGTTCCAAGGATAGAAATCCAAATTATGTGAATATATCATATTTTGGCATCATCGAACTGATATATGGGTTGGATTATACAACATTTCAAGTGCCAATTTTCAGTTGCAAATGGGTTGAAAATAGGAGTGTAGTGAAAGTTGATGAAAAAAACAAGAATGAAGTAGCATCACAGTGTTGACTAAAATTATCAAGTAAATAAGTAATTGTATAAATTTTGAGGTTGTATGGAATCAACATAGCCAAAATATTAACCCCAACATGTCAATGGTCATTAGTTATATTGGTTTTATAATGAGGATGAATGTACTGAATGATATAGATTCATGGTACCTAATTAAGGAAACCTTTTAGGAATATATAAAGGTAATGTTACAATATACTATCTCTATTTTACCAAAAATTATATAATGAAATTTTGATTTAATTTTCATTATTACTTGCATAGTTTTGTTTATTTTAGATGATTTCTATAATAAATATGTTATAATGGCTGCTGAAAAATCCTATAGAGGTTTTCAGAGTCTTATTACTAAGTTTAATCTAAGGGATGCTAAAGGGAAAGTAAATCCTCACCCACCAATTACTTATACATGCATTAAAAAGTAGAAAACATGGAATGCTTTCATCATTAGTCATGATGAGAAATCATTTTAGGTGCATTATAGTTAATAATATATTATTTGACATTATTTATTTTATCAAATTTGATTCAAAATTATTAATTTATGAAACAACAAAGAAGTTTTTAAAATAAACAACGTGCATCAAAACCAATGTACCCCTATTACAAAGCAAGTACGGGGTACGCTTCACTAGAGAAGAAAATGGTATGCATTTTAAATAAAAAATAAAATTTTTATGTGATATAAACCAACATATGTTCCTTTTTTTATATGTAGATTGATTAATCAAAATCCAAAGTCACTTCCATCCCACATCATGTGCTATATAAAGAGGCTTACATAAATAATAAGGGTAAACTAGTTGATGAAAACTGAAAGTAGTATAGGAAACATGTGCAAGTATGACATAATAGTAATTAGTTATGATTTATAATGGTATTACATAAAAATATATATTTATTTTCATATTTTTTATATAGTTTAAACACAAGAATAAACAGTAACAATACTTGAAGAAAAACTACTTTCAGTAGCTTTGAAGCAGCTGGAACAATATGGTCCCATTAGAAGTGAAGGTTTTAGTGTCCCCTCAAACATATTTTAAGAATAAGAAATTGCAAGAAGATACATATCAGATGATGAAAGGATTCTAGGTGAAAATATATGTTTTCAAGATATTATTATCCAGTCTGGTTTGGAGGAATAATACATTCCAAAGGATCAAAGAAAACCAGTGGTGGAACAAAGATCATCAAATGAACAACTGAATTATCCTGCTAGACTTGAAGCTAGTCATTCCCCTAAACCGCATACCTTACCCAAGGTAATCAATTTTTTCATTACTCTTTCTCTTAAATTCAAATCAAACAACTTTTGATAACTTTATATTACTAACATTCTATAGGATAAATTTTTTTGTGATTTATATCTATAAACACTCATTCATAACCCTGTTGTGAGGGGTATGGTGTATAATATATCAAGATACATGATACACAATAAAGAATGCTCAAAATTTCACATGAGAGTGGGGATTGAGGTAGCTCAAGGGCTGAATGCTGAGTTGATTGTTCTACTTGATGATCCAGATATTGCAACAATCAATGATGTTATTGTAACTTTCATAGCATGGTCGTCTAATATTATAAAGATACATGAGGTATGACCTTAAGAAAATTCAAAGGAAAAACTTGTAACAATTGATAAAAAAAGGTTCTGCAGTGAGTTTTGGTATTACATATGGATAAAATGATGGGAAAATGGAAGATCGAATCAAGATAATCTAGTGAATCGACCAAGAAAACAAAAAGTCCTTCTAGGAGTAAATTTTCCCCACCAATTCCATTGGAACATATATTATCATTGAAACTTCATATAGACACCACATTCAAAGATGGATATGTGTCATACATTCCATATGAAGAAAAAATATTTGGAACTATCATTACAAATGTGGTTGGTCTCGGGAGTATAAATGAGATTCTCAAGTTTGAATGGCAAGGAGTCCCAGTTGTGAATACATAAATAAGGTACATTTTTATAATACGTCTTTCCAAAAAAGTGATCTAGTGTGTTCATTAATGTTAATAAATATTCATTTTTTCTATAGGAGTTTATATTACTACTGTATAAAAGTAAAACCCTAAAAATAGCAATTTAAATTAATTAATCCCTATATCATTTCTACGGATGAAATTACACTATATTTGAAAGAAATTGATAAGAAAAAAGATGAGCTAAACAAGGAATTTGAGAAAAAAATAATAGACGACATACTCTTTTTGATGCCTACAATTAATGGGTAAAACTCTACAATCTAATCATATAAAATATATTTTTTTCCATTACTTATTTGTTTTTATTTTTTTAGGAAGCATTGGATGTTGGTCACAATCAATTTGGATACCCCAAATATTTATTTTTTGGATCCAATACATGGATATCCATCAAACCAACCACACATGATGTGTATTGTGAATTTGTAATACACTACAATCGATGTTTTTATAGATAAAATTAAAATTATATGTTTTAGTTTATGTTTTAACAAGAATTTTGTTATGATAATGCGATCAAAAAATATAGGCTAGATCATGGTATGAAGTTGGTGACTAAATATAATAATTCTATGGATTAATTCAAATAGAAATATATTAAGATATATCTATAAATATTTAACTATAAAAACATATTTCAAAACAATTTACTTATTTTAATCAATGTTTCTACAGTGTCTGAAGCAAGATAACAACAATTATTGTGGCTATTATGTTTTCAAATTTATGAAATATATCATAAAACATCAAAATATTAGCATCCCCAAATAGGTAATTTCTAAAGTTAATTACAATTTCATTAATAATATTTCTTAATCATTTGTTTTTATATATTTTCTTAGTACTACCATGATTACTAACAATCTACATACTCAGAAGAATAAGTATATTTGTTTAGTGATAAGTGGTCAATGTACATGGTGTTGCAATGTTTGCTGACATAAAATTTAGGTGATCACCTACTATGTCTGTGATCTAGTATAGGCTATGACCTTAGAAATATATTTGGGGTCTGAAGAATTAGTATCAGAATTATTATATATTATTTTTGATCTGTTTCTCAAGGAGAATTATAATGGAGGAAATTAATTTGTTTAGAAATGAATGGGAAGAATATATGGTGTCAAAATGTATACATACATCATGAATAGGTGAATTCCTACTACTTTTTTAGTTAATTTTCTCATCATTTTATTGAGTTTTTTATTTAATTTTATTATTATTTTTATCTGATACTTATTTTTGTTAAATCTATAAATTAGTTCAAAACACATATCATATGCTCAAAACCAAGAAAACAAGCTCAGATTGTTTTAAAACTTTAAGAAAACAATCCATAATTCATTTCTTATGTGTGTGAATTGACCGCACACCAATATGACACATGATACGGTAAGTATGACCCGACATACCTATTTTCAATATAAAAGTGTCATTTTAGTTTAGAACACGCATCATATAGCCAAAAATGAGAAAATAATCACAGATTGTTTTCAAGATTTAGGAAAACAAACCATAATTCATCTTTTGTGTGTATGAATTGACCACACATAAATCTAACACCTGATGTGGACGATATGACTTTAAGTACATGTTTTCAATGCAAAAGTGTCATTTTAGTTTAAAATACACATCAAATAGTCAAAATTGGGAAAAAGGATCAGATTGTTTATCAAACTTTAGGAAAATGATCCATAATTCATTTTTCATGTGTATGAATTGACCACACATCAATATGAGACATCATGTGGTTGATATGACCCAAAGTGCTTTTTTTCAATAGAAAGGTGTCATTTTAGTTTAAAACACATGTCAAATATCCAAAACTAATAAAATAAGCTTAGATAGTTTTGAAAATTTAGGGAAAATATCCCTAATTCATTTTTTATGTGTAGTAATTGATCGCATATCAATACGAAACATGATGTGATCAATGTGAACTGAATTTCATGTTTTCAATACAAAAGTTTTATTTTAGTTTAAAACACACATCAAATAGAAAAATTGAGAAAATAAGATCAGGTTGTTTTTAGCCTTTTGGAAAATGATCCATTATTCATTTTTCACTTGTATTAATTGACTGCACATAAATTTGAGACACGATGTGGTCAATATGATATGAAGTTAATGTTTTAAATAGAAAGGTGACATCTTAGTTTAAAACACACATCAAATAGAAAAAACCAAGAAAACGATCTCTAATTATTTTTAAACTTTATTACAATGATCCATAATTAATTTTTCACATGTAGGAATTAACCGTACATAGATCGGACACACAATGTGATCGATATGACCCAAAGTGTGTGTTTTCAATAAAAAATTTCCATTTTAGTTTAAAACACACATAAAATAGTAAAATCCAAGAAAATGAGATTAAATTGTTTTTAAACATTAGGAAAACAATCTGTAATTCATTTTTCACATATAGGAATTGACCACACATCAATCTGAGACATAATGTGGTCGATATGAACTAAAGTTTGTGTTTTCAATAAAAAGTTTTCATTTTAGTTTAAAACGCACATCAAATATCCAAAACTAAGAAAATGAACTCAAATTGTTTTTAAATTTTAGTATAATGATCCATAATTCATTTTTAACATGTAAAAATTGATCGCACATCAATATCACACACGATGTGGTCGATATGACCCAAAATTCATGTTTTCAATACAAAAGTGTTATTTTAGTTTAAAATACACATCAAATAGCTAAAACCAAGAAAAATGGATTGGTTTGTTTTTAAAATTTAGGAAAAATATCCATAATTCATTTTTCACATGTAGGGATTGACCAAACATCAATCTGATACATGATGTGGTTGATATGACCTAAAGTGTGTGTTTTCAATACAAAATTGTCATTTTAGTTTAAAATACACATCAAATAGCTAAAACCAAGAAAATAATCTCAAATTTTTTTCAAATTTTAGGAAAATGATCTATAATATATTTATAATGTGTATGAATTAACAGCATGTCAATTCAACACATGATGTGGTCGGTATGACTCGAAGTGCGTGCTTTCAATATAAAAGTGTCATTTTAGTTTAAAACACATATCACATAGAAAAAACCAATAAAACAAGCTCGAATTGTTTTCAAACTTTATGAAAATGATCCATAATATACTTATGAATTATAGGAATTTAACTCAAATTAATCCAATACATGATGTGGTCGATATGACTCAGAGTGCGTGTTTTCAATACAAAAGTGCCATTTTAGTCTAAAAATCACATCAAATATACAAAATCAAGAAAACAACATCATATTATTTTAAAAAAATTTGAAAACAATCCATAATATATTTCATATGTGTAGAATTTGGCCGCATGTCAATCTGACGCATGATGTGGTCGGTATGACTCAAAGTGATTGTTTTCAATATAGAAGTGTCATTATAGTTTAAAACACATATAACATAACCAAAACTAAGAAAATGATCTCTAATTATTTTAAAACTTTAGTAAAATTATCCATAATATATTTATGATGTGTATTAATTGACCACAAATCAATCTGACACACATGTGGTTGGTATGACTCAAAGTGCATGTTTTCAATAGAAAAGTGTCATTTTAGTTTAAAACAAGTATCACATAGCCAAAACCAAGAAAATATGATCATATTGTTTAAAAATTTTAGTATAGTGATCCATAATATATTTCTAACATGTATTAATTAAAATCATGTCAATCTAATACATGATGTGGTTGGTATAACTTGAAGTATGCGTTTTCAATATAGAAGTGTCATTTTAGTTTAAAATGCGTATCATGTAGCCAAAACTGAGAAAAAATGCTTGTATTGTTTTAAAACTTTAATAAAATAATCCATAATATATTTCTAACATGTAAGAATCTACCACACATCAATCTGACACATGATGTGGTCAGTATGACTCAAAGTTCATGTTTTCAATATAAGTGTCATTTTAGTTTAAAACACACCTCACATAGTCAAAATCAATAAAACGGTCTTGGATTGTTTTTAAAATTTAGGAAAACAAACCATAATTCATTTCTGACTTGTAGGAATTGATCGCACATCAATATGATAGACTATGTGATCGGTATGACTCGAAATGTGTGTTTTCAATATAAAAGTATCATTTTAGTTTAAAATGTATATCACATAGCCAAAACTAAGAAAATGGGATTGGGTTATTTTCAAAATTTATTACAATGATCCATAATTCATTTCTGACATGTAGAAATTAACCGCACATCAATATGATATATGATGTGGTTAGTATGACTCGAAGTATATGTTTTTAATATAAGTTTCATTTTAGATTAAATCACACCTCACATATCCAACACTAAGAAAACAAACTCGGATTATTTTCAAACTTTAGGATAACGATCCATAAAATATTTCTGACATGTAGTAATCAACCGCATATCAATCTGACACATGATTAAATGATAATATAATTAATATATAGAGTAATTAACAATATAATTTATCATATGTGAATTATATAACATTAAAATGATAATTTTTTTACTTTTTTATTTAATTTTATTAAAATAAAAATTGGTTTTATTTTAGAGACACGCTTTTATATAGAGGTTGATCATTGAAAAAAGTCTATTATTTTTTATTTGTATATAGGTTTTCATTTTTTTGGTTAATTGTAAATATGACATTAATATAAATATTTTGTATGTAAATTTTCAATTCAAATGATAGTGAAATGTGTTTTTTTTCAATCTGGTTTACTATATATTTATATTCCTTTTTATGTATTCTAATTTGGTTTGATTTTATAGGGTTATTGCATGGATATTATAGGGGTGCAACTATGTAACTACTGAAATGTCTTTCATTAGTGCTTTATCTAATGATCATAAAGGTTCCATTTATTATAGATTCAACTAGAACTGATAAAGGGTCTCTTTATCATTTCTTCATCTAGTGTTGATAAAGGAATCGTTTATCAGTGCTAGATCAAGCATTAATAAAGATACTCTTTACCACCACTTCTTGGAAGCATTGATAAAAGAATTATTTATCAGCACTTTTTTCTCGCACTGATAAAGTTCATATAATTTTAATATACCTTATATTATTAGAGTATTTAAGCACCAATAAAGATCATTTTTATCACTATTAAAAGTACATTTTTTAGTAGTCAATAATATTATTTTATAAATATAATATTTTATAAAATTATTTAAAAATCACAAAAATATTAAATAAGGAAAATGGTGATAATATGTGGTCTAAAATTTCTTCCACTATGCATTTATAGTCCATTTGAAATCATTTGGATCTAGAATAGTCTTATTATATTTTAATATTTTGAGAAATTCCAAAAGTTTCCCTCAACTCAATTATAAAAGGGAACCCATTACTTCACTTATTTACACCACTTTGATCCATATATCTTGACCAATTCATAACCATATCTCTTTTAAACATCATTATCCAAGTTATAGAGGTTCTAGTTCTTCCAAAGAACCAACCCTAGATCCCTTAAGAAAAGATCTAAAGGATGTTCGCCGAAGAAGAGGTAATCATCTTTACCAACTCTTTCAAGTTTATTTCTTCTTATACTTCCTCTTCATGTGTTGTTTCCATACTAAATTAATAACTGCAGTATAATATATATACTGATATATTATTATTTTTATGATACAAATATATTCTACCTTTTATCCATCCAATGAAAAATGAAAGCGCTGCTCGTGTGTACGTATGGATTACCGTCTCCTCGCGACGATGTAATCTTTTTTTCATCACTAATTTACCTGGATGGTTATAATTATGGAAATAATGGATATATATGATACTTAAGACATGATATTTATTCTATAAAATTAATATATCATCCACATACTTACCCTTTCAACCATTTATAAATGATATCGTCATTTATACGTACGTACGGCTTATCATCTCCACGAAGCAATGTGACTCATTTTTTATGTCCTCATTCCAAGAATGATTATAAAAATGTATATAATGAATAAATATGATATATATAACCATAATATAATTATGTAGATGATGTAAATATATACTATGCATAAAAACTATAACTTACATGACAAAACGTGCATGGGAAAATGAAACAGTTAACACCCGAAACAAGGGTAATAATGAAATGTGATTAAAATAAAGGTGATAAGATTATATAAAAGGATCATATATGATATTATAAATATTAATATGGTTATATTATAATTTAATAACATTTTTAAAACCATTATACATGAGGTTAAATCGTTTTTAATTAAAGGAAAGCGTGAGGTAAGGGTTTCTCGTCTCACTTTTACTTCTCTAAGACATATGTCATATTCACCACTTATTTATTTTGTGTGGTGTATATGTTTCACATTAAATATATTATATCATGAATCAATTTGTTTTCATGGTATTTAAATTTTAATTTGAAGTTATTTATTTCATGGTGCTTATGATTCAAAAGATACTCAAGTGGTAAGAGTTTATTTCACAATTTCATCATTATTCAGGAATATTTATGTTTAAGAATCCACTGGGTAATATTTCTATTACATGTCAATGTTTTATAAAAATGTTCAAAAAGTTTTTTATTATTCTCCTATATTATTTAAAATTTATTTTTAACCAAGTTTTACTTTTTTTAAAAAAAATTAAAAGGAATCATCTTTCCATTTTCCAAAAATGGTATTGTGTGACTTTTCTAAAAAAATGTGAAAGGAATTCTTTTTTAACTTCTACTACATGAGAAGATTTTTTTTCATCATTAAACCTTAATAATTTTAATATTCCTTTATAATTTTACAAGTTTATTTTCAAAGAAAAGTTTTTCCTTCGTATTTGCGCAATTTCTTTTTAAAAGTAAATTTGAAAGTGAAAAGGATATTTTCCTCAAAAAAAAATTTAATGATATTTTTATGGTACTTTTATTCGTCAATGAAAACAATCCTTTTTTTAATTATTCACAAATGTGCATATGTTTTAATGATACCATCATTTTAAGTATTCACTTACTTGAGATCATTGGATATTGAATTTATCTTAAATATTTATATGATTATATCATAGATATGATTATTTCCTAAACCATATACCATTTTTACATATGGTGTTTACTTTGAAATTTATTTGATTAACTTGATTATTAACTCAATATGGATATTTTTTAATAAGGAGTATTGATTCATGAATTAAATCGATTATTCGATATATGAGAAATGCTTTGGACCTATAGTGATGGGTGGGGCCTCAAATTATATAGCCCCTCGATGCATTAGTAGGTCTCGTGAGACAAATAAATTGTCTAAATTAAATGGGTTTTGACCTATGGTTTTAAACCATCTTGAAGAAGGTTTTGATGGTAGAGGTATCATGTGTTTGAGAACATGACATCCAATAATTAAGCATTTCCTTCATTAAGATTTAAGTTATTATTATCCATGAGATTTTCATGATGATATTATCTTTGGATGCATTTCATTCTTAGTTCATTGATTAAATTAATGTGTTTTGGTTGTTTACCTTTTTATATTGATTATTACTTGTCTTATCATGAAATTAAATTTATTTAAATGGAATGTGCGTTCTATTATATACCTTTTTAGGTTGATTATTCTCATTGATTTGTGATAGCTTCTCCAGAACTTAACCCTTACTGAGCATTTGATCTCACCCCTTTATAATGTTTTATTTTCCTCATGATATCAGGAAATGTTTTATCATTGATATATAGGGTTACGTTAAGGGAAATAATGGTGTTCTGAAAGAAAATACTTTGTTTATTTTATGTTTAAAATGTAATTTTAATTTCAAGTATGTATCAAGTTTACCAAAACTACTAAACTATTTGGTCCTTTGGGGTATGATTCCTTGTATCTAGTGACAATGTAATAAAGTAACCACAAACTCTAGGATACTGGAGTTGGGTTCATTACAGTTGGTATCAAATGAAGTTTAGTATAAACCTTGGGAACTAGATTTAGGCTATGACATCCCGCCTTTTTATAACATAACATTTCATTACATTTTACAAAACTGAGGATCTTTAAGGTTTAGTGCCTTGGAAATGAGGACCTTAATACATGACAACAAAAAAACATTCTTCTTAAACACTTGAAAGGCTTATTCATTTGTTAATACTAAGTTCATTACATCATCTCATAACCTAGGAGCATACATCAAAGGAAAGGGTGAGAAGAAGGCCCAGTAATGGAAACAAGGGAAACATTTTACATGTGAACTTGAGATACATCGAAAATTCATGAAAAATAACTTTAAGGAATGAGAAAGAGATCATGAGGAATAAAATAATAAAAATAATGTGTTTCATAACTTGAATATGTGGCTAAAACATTTAACATATACAATCATTTCCGTTTCACCAAGGTCCATCCCCAAGGTGTCATTAAAAAATTACCAAGTTTATTCACCAAGGTATCGTCAAAATGGTCATCTCTAGAGATTAAGTCTTTACCCAATGCATTGAAGCGCTATCAGGGAGCACCCTTAATTTGTCTTTATTATCATGTGAGCTACATATATCATCATCAATAATTTCATAAATAACCCATATAGCATAAAAGAAATGGGTTTCATTTCATAGTCATAACATTTTAAAAACTGCTTTAAAGACGTGATCTTTATGTCACTTTAAACCCATGGAAAAGGAAAGCGGGTTTCGTGTATGTAAATCCCAGAATTAAAATAGAAAATTTTGATATATATTTGAATACCCATATATAATAAAGAGCTTTAATTATTCACTTAATAAAATAAATGAATTTGAGAAAAAGAGAGAGACATTTTGAGACGAAAATTCTACAGCATAATGGCTATGTTACAGGGTTTTAGAAAACACTGAAAAGAGAGGGGACATGGGTCCCACTCATAAATGATCCATAAAACAGTATAAGGACAGAATATAAAGGATATAATAACATGGTAATAAAATTTTAAATACATACCATATGAAATGAAAAACATGGAGGGGAGACAAAAATAATATTTCTCTTATGAAAATTCGACAGCCTTACGGCATCACTTAAAACTTCAAAAAAATGAATTGACGAGATCAAATAGGGTATCTCATAATATGAACATAAAAGATCAGTATGATAGATATATATATCATACCCCAACATAATAAAAAGGAACTTGAAAGACTTGACATGAAAATAGAACTTGAAAATGAGAAGGGTGAAAGAATCCCTTACAAATTCGACAGCCTAACGGCGCCACTTAAACATTCTTAAAATGAATTGATGAGAGAAAGAGGGGGTCTCTAATCATATGAAAATGAAAAGGAAAGTAGGATGAATATAAAATAACATCCCCAACATAATAACATGGAGCATAAAATAAATGACATAAAAGAGAGTATTTGGAAAGAAAGAGAGAGGTAGGATCCCTTACCTTGAAAAGTAACATCGAAATCTTGAGGATTGGGACCTTAGGAGGCTTGAGGGCCCCTTGGGAGGACTCCTTGGGAGGTAAGGAGACCAGAACTTCGTTGAGGAGTATTTTGGAATGGAAAGGATGAGAGAATGGCTTGGTATTTATAGGGGAAGTGAGGGGACAAGGCATTAATGGCCAAGGGACACCTCGTTGGTGGTATTGGAAAAACAAATGGTATTTCCTCATGGTATTGGCCACTTGGGACACCTCATACCTTATCTCACTATTCACAAGTCTACCATCCCTTAAAATATCTCATGACGTCATCATGATGCGGTTATGATGTCATTAAACATACTGAAACCCTAAAACTGTATTTTTACTATTCACTAAAAATTCAACCTTTTTAGAAAAATCCCAAAAATTTACCTTAACATAATATCAATGCTCTGAATTAAAAAATAAAATTCATTTTATAAAAATAATTTTCTAAACATTTTTAATTTAATTTTTAATTAAAAACACTATTCACTGAAAATTCATTTTTTTCAGAAAAATCCCCAAAAATTACCTTAACATTATATCGATGTTCTGAATTCAAAAATAAAGTCTATTTTATAAAAATAATTTTCTAAATATTTTTAATTTAATTTTTAATTAAAAAACACTATTCACTTGAAACAAACTAATACTTGACTAATAATTTCTGAAACGGTTATTTACCTATTTTATTTAATCATATTACTTAATCAAGGTGTCTATATTATATTAATGCTTTCTTTAAGTGAGATTACTAATCCATTTGGTCACATTACTAATCCTAAGCGTAAAATCACTATTCATAAATTATTATTCACCAAAAATTAAGTTGATCTTATTAGACTTCAAATTTCTTACTGAACACATTTTTAGAAGACCATTTTTTGAAAATCATTACACATCATTAATTATTTAAGGTTTACAAAAATATTTTAAAATATCCTTTTTTTTAATTCATCAATAATATACATCCTACATTTATCCGGATATTTTAAAATTTACAAACTTTACCATAAGAAGAAAACACAATTTTATTTATCTCAAAGGATTACACAAAGTAGTTACGGTATCCTTACATAGCCCCTTATAACCCCAGCATAGGACCTAAGTGTAAGGTGTGCTAAGGTGAGAGAATCTGAGGGCAGCTCGGCCAACATTGCACGAGTAGTAATTTCTATCAGCTTGAGCTTCTCACAAAGGTGATCCCGTTCTAGCTTCAAACGATGAAGTTCGGCTTGGGTTTGGTCCAGAGCAAAGCCCAGTGGTGCTACCTCCTTCCCAAGTTCTGTTAGATGGGCTTCGATTGGCCCGAGACTACTGGATGAGGCCATCAAATCTTATTTCTATATTAATTAACCAAGATCACTTGTATTTAGAGACAATAATTGCAACATTTAGTTTCCAACGGTCATATTGACCAATGGTCATATAACAGTCAAAACCCAACGGTCTCATTTTAATTATACTCATTTTATTAAATGAAATAGTTTTGTTGAGTATAAAATAAAATAACACACAAAATTAGGAAACAAGATTTATTCAAAATTTTGGGTCGTTACATTCTTCCCCCCTTAAGAAATTGCATCCTCGCAATTTTTAAAATTGGGCTTGGAAATTTCATTAAAAGTCCTACATCGGAAAAGAAGTCAGTAAAACTATCATTTTAAAAGAAAGAAAGAGAAGTAAAAAGGTCACCTGAGTTAACCCATACTAGGATTCCATGTAGGAAAACATGGATATGGAAGAGAAAATAAACGGTCAAGTTCTGATAGAGAGTGATAAAAACATGATTAGGAGAAAGTTAACCACCAGAAAATCACAAAATTATGATGTGTGTAAATGGTCTTTGATTACCCAGTAGGAAACGTTAATAGACAACATTTTTGTTTTACATTCCTTTTCATAATTGTGAGGAATTCATTTACTATGTAGAATTAGAACATAAGGAAATATACTTACCTTCAAGTAGAGTTTCATCCTTTAATAAGTTTCTACCAAGACTAATCTTTTCTCCAAACAATGAGCATTAAAAAACACTTGGTCTCATCAAAAGCACAAGAATCATCTTCTAGAGAATCACATAATCCACAAAAGATTAACTATCTATTTCTTCTATCATTAAACATTACCCCAAAACAGAAAGGGTAAGATAAAACAACTCTTCAAAAATAGAGAACCCCATAGGAAGGGAAACTACTTTTAAATCTTCAAAATTCCACGGTACTACCCAAAGTTCATCATAGACCATTCCATAAATAACTATCCTTAAAATTCCTCAAAATAAACCAAACTAAGATTGAAACCCAAATACAAAAAGGTTTTGATAACATAGTCTTCCAAGATAAACTTTATCATTCATCTCCAAACAACATCAACCACTCCTAACATCTTATAAAAAAAGTAACTAACCTAAACATATTTTCCCCAAGATAGGTTAATCATTTCTATAAGTAACCTAAATTACTATAAGTTCACCTTAAATTCATCGATTCTTCAAAATATAAGTCAACCTTTACTCCTCAAAGAAAATATCGTAGTAATCTATTTACCTTGATCATATAGGGTTCCCAAAATAGTGAACATCTTCCAAAATAATATTCATCTTTTAATCCCCTAATCATCTCTTTTTCAAGAAGAACAGCTTCATAACATCAACATGTGATACATAACAATAGATGTTTTCCTTAATGATATAAAATCATCTTAGGTAGTGACTCGATGTTCTTAGAAAACATTAAAGATATGCTCATAGAGAACGAACTAAAATAAAACATGACATAGATAATTATTGCAAAGAAGTTACATGTACTTCAGTCATCATGATCCATCTCAGCATAGGACTTGCATTGTTCCCTTGTCCTTGAAGATTGTTGATGCTCATCATGCTTCTCATCCCTTATAAGAGAGCATTGCCTTGGATAATGTCCAACTTCTCCACATTTACTACATTGAAAAGTATAAGGTACATTAGATCAAACCTTATCTCTATTCATCACATCATCTATTTTTTAAAGAAATTGGATACTTTATGCCCTATCACCCTACACGTAAAACATATCTCGGTTCCTTTGTGACATTATCCTTGGTGCCTCTTTACACACTTTTTGCACAAAGGAAATTGGGTCTTCTTTCCCTTATCAACTTTATCAGATGAACATCCTTGAGACTACTTCTTCTTCTTCCTTGATGAATTTGGGCATTCAACTAGGTACCAGTTATTAATTGTGATTTTAGATAGCTGGTTTGGCATAATCACAATATGTTCAACTTGATCTCTCGTCATCTTTTTCATATTAATAGGGCAATCATCACATTTCCTATCACATTGGTTGTTGGTACATGTTCTTCTATTTCCTGCCATTAACTAAGAAAAGAAAGTATAATTAGGGGGGCTTAAATACTTAGTCAATAATCATGAAAAGGAAACTTTAAGCATAGAAGGATAAACTTGTAGAAGAAAAGTATACCCTAACTTGTGATCCCCTAGGTTCCAATCTAGCTTATCCATGATCATATATTCTTATGTGAATCTTTATTTTATTGTATCTTTGTCCCTTTAATAATGGTTCATACAAAGCTTATGAATTTACAAAAGTATATCCCCCGGGAGTGTCAAACCAAGAGTGCAGCAAGGCCTGTTGTCGTGCACCAGGTTACCCCGGGTCAAGCCCAAAACACCTTGTCATAGTTTCCACTCCTAGGAACATCTGTGCTAGAGCCACCTCTACTTGTTCGTATCCAGACAGGGATTTATTTGTTTGGAACCCACTTACACAATACTCACCAAAATATCATGAAGATTTCCTATATTTAAACTTTTCTATAGGGTTATTCCTAAAGTTTTCATATCCTAATTTCCACAAATAACTAAACCATCCTTTGATATCAACTATAACATCTCGCCTTTTTATCACATAAACTTTCATTTCATTTTACAAAACTGAGGATCTTTAAGGTTTAGTGTCTTGGAAACCAGGAACTTAATACATGACAACAACAAAAACATTCTTCTTAAACACTTGAAAGGCTTCTTCATTTGTTCATCCTAATTTCATTACAGCATCTCATAACCAAGGATCATACATCAAAGGAAATGGTGTGTAGAAGGCCCAGTAAGGGAAACAAGGGAAACATTTTACATGTGAACTTCAGATACATAAAAAAGTCATGAAAAATAACTTTAAGGAATGAGAAAGAGATCATGAGGCATATCATAAGAAAAATAAAATGTTTAAAAACTTGAAAATTTGGCTACAAAATTTAACATAGACAATCATTTCCATTTCACCAAGGTCCATCCCCAAGGTGTCATTAAAAATTACCAAGGTTATTCACCAAGGTATCGTTAAAATGGTCATCTCTAGAGATTAAGTCTTTACCCAATGCATTGAATCGCTATCAGGGCGCACCCTTAATTTGTATTTATTATCATGTGATCCACATATATCATCATCAATCATTTCATAAATAACCCATATAGCATAAAAGAAATGGGTTTCATTTCATAGTCATAACACTTTAAAAACTGCTTTAAAGACATGATCTTTATGTCACTTTAAACCCACGAAAAAGGAAAGCGGGTTTCATGTATGTAAATCCCAGAATTAAAATAGAAAATTTTGATATATATGTGAATACCCCTATAGAAGAAAGAGGTTTGAGTATTCACTTAATAAAATAAATGAATTTGAGAAAAAGAGAGAGACGTTTTGAGACGAAAATTCTGCAGCATAACAGCTATGTTACAGGGTTTTAGAAAACACTGAAAAGAGAGGGGAAATGGGTCACCCACTAATAAATGATCCATAAAACAGTAGAGGGATAGAATATAAAGGATATAAGAACATGGTAATGAAATTTTAAAGACATACCATATGAAATGAAAAACATGGAGGGGAGACAAAAATAATATTTCTCTTATGAAAATTCGGCAGCCTAACGGCGTCACTTAAAACTTCAAAAAAATGAATCGACGAGATAAAATAGGGTATATCATAATACGAACATAAAATATCAGTATGATAGATATAGATATCATAACCTAACATAATAAAAAGGAACTTGAAATACTTGACATGAAAATAGAACTTGAAAATGAGAAGGGTGAAAGAATCCCTTACAAATTCGGCAGCCTAACGGCGCCACTTAAACATTCTTAAAATGAATTGATGAGAGAAATAGGGGGTATCTCATCATATGAAAATGAAAAGGACATTAGGATGAAAATAAAAGAACATCCCCAACATAAGAACATGGAGCATAAAATAAATGACATAAAAGAGAGTACTTGGAAAGAAAGAGAGAGGTAGGATCCCTTACCTTGAAGAGTAACTTCCAAATCTTAAAGTTTGGGACCTTGGGAGGCTTGGGAGGATTCCTCGAGAGGTAAGGAGACCAGAACTTCGTTGAGGAGGATTTTTGAATGGAAAGTATGATAGAATGGCTTGGTATTTATAGGGGAAGTGAGGGGACAAGGCACTAATGGCCAAGGGACACCTCATTGGTGGTATTGGAAAAAAAAAGTGGTATTTCCTCATGGTATTGGCCACTTGGGACACCTCATACCTTATCTCACTATTCACAAGTCGACCATACCTTAAAATATCTCATGACATCATCATGATGCAGTTATGATGCCATTAAACATACTGAAACCCTAAAACTGTATTTTTACTATTCACTAAAAATTCAACCTTTTTAGAAAAATCCCAAAAATTTACCTTAACATAATATCAATGCTCTGAATTCAAAAATAAACTCCATTTTACAAAAATAATTTTCTAAATATTTTTAATTTGATTTTTAATTAAAAACACTATTCACCGAAAATTCATTTTTTTCAAAAAAATCCCTAAAAATTACCTTAACATTATATCGATGTTCTGAATTCAAAAATAAAGTCCATTTTATAAAAATATTTTTCTAAACATTTTTAATTTAATTTTTAATTAAAAAACACTATTCACCCGAAAAAAACTAATACTTGACTAATAATTTCTGAAACAGTTATTTACCTATTTTATTGAATCACATTACTTAATCAAGGTGCCTATATTATATTAATACTTTATTTAAGTAAGATTACTAATCCATTTGGTCACATTACTAATCCTAAGCGTAAAATCACTATTCATAAATTACTATTCACCAAAAAATAAGTTGATCTTATTAGACTCCAAATTTCTTACTGAACACATTTACAGAAGACCATTTTTTGAAAATAATTACACATCATTAATTATTTAAGGTTTACAAAAATATTTTAAAATATCTTTTTTTTAATTCATCAATAATATACATCCTACATTTATCTGGATATTTGAAAATTTACAAACTTCACCATAAGAAGAAAACACGATTTTATTCATCTCAAAGGATTACACAAAGCAGTTATAGTCTCCTTACATAGCCCCTTATAACCCCAGCATAGGACCTAAGTGTAAGGTGTGCTAAGGTGAGAGAATCCGAGGGCGGCTCGGCCAACATTACACGAGTAGTAATTTTTATCAGCTTGAACTTCTCGCGAAGCCGATTTCGTTCTAGCTTCACACGATGAAGTTTGGCTTGGGTTTGGTCCAGAGCAAAGCCCAGTGGTGCTACCTCCTTCCCAAGTTCTGTTATATGGGCTTCGATCGGCCTGAGACTACTAGATGAGTCCATCGAATCTTCTTTATATATTAATTAACCAAGATCACTTATATTTAGAGACAATAATTGCAACATTTAGTTTCCAACGGTCATATTGACCAATAGTCATATAACATTCAAAACCCAACGGTCTCATTTTAATTATACTCATTTTATTAAATGAAATAGTTTTTTTGAGTATAAAATAAAATAACACACAAAATTAGGAAACAATATTTATTCAAAATTTCGGTTTATTACATAGGGAAACATAGATTATGTAATATAATCCTATGATTGACTTTGAGGATAATTCTAAGTATTGGATAACATCCTATATATTTGGTAATGACCATGGATAACCTAGGTTAAACATAAGTAATCATAGATTGAGAATATTTTTTCATGATTTATACATCCTTTGAATAATATTTTATAATTATTTGATAGATCACTCTGATTATTATAGTTTTATTCTTACACGTTGCATTTTGGTTTTAGTCAATGGACGGAACTAGAAGGAATCATATTAACATCAATGTGATGGATAATGTGGTGATCCTAAGAAACTAAATGGAATGATAATTAGAGTTAAAGATATTATGATTATTCCTAATTAGTTATCAAGATATATGATTAACAACATATACCTTAACCAACTCTCAGAATCACCAAAGAAAATAAGGGTATAATTTTTTGAGAGCTCAGGTAGTGGAAGCCATAGGGGAAATAAGACTCAATTTTCTTTATGTAAGAAATGTGGAAAGATACACCTTTTATAATGTCTCAAAGGAATGGTAAAACATTTTAAGTGTGGGAAAAATTACATGAAGAAACAAATTATTGAGGAAAAATGAAGAGTACGATAGAAGAAAATAAATTTCATCCTAGGGATTCATTTATAGTTTATTGTCTTAAATGTGGGGAACATAGGAATTATCAGTGTTAATTCCCTCTTATAAAGGTTAACTTCTATACCAATGATGGTTTTATGTTTTTATCATTGAAGTGGAATTATGGAACTATTATGTATTGGAATTCAAGAATTATATTGTAGAAATATTTAACCAATCGTATTTTGATTATAAGAATCAAGAAACATCTAAGGATTATGTTGATTTTGGAAGCGTATATGTCTTGATTCACTTAAGAGTTATAGACACCATCACGGGTTCATGAGTTAAATTTTGATCATAAGTTTAACTTCTTAAACACTATTTCTAGCTTTTATGTTATGGGAAATAGGAAAGATTAAGGATATTTTGGGAGTCATTTTTGGTAATACAACCCATTGGTTTAATATATGTTTTATTTATTTAAGGAATAATGCATTTAAATTTTATAAATTTAAGGATAACCTTTAGGGTTTATATGATCTTATGGGTTATTATATTTTTGGGAATGAAAAATGAAAATTATGAGATAACCTTTTTTGTTAAAACATTTATTTAATGTGAATATATTAAGGTTATTTTTTAGAATTTTTATTGCATTTTTGGTGATTTTGTAAGGATTATATTAATATAGTTTAATAAAAAGGATAACTCATAGGTTGGGTGACAACTCATCGTATCCAGTAAGGTTGTGGGGATTAAACCCACAACCAAAGGGTGACAAGGTTGCATTGCCTACCACTGACCTATATGGTGTCCTAGTTAGTATGACATAATTTTTCTTTATTTAAATGATATTACAGATAAATGATAAGTTCATTTTGGAAACATATGTTTTATCATATAGATAACCATGGGATTGGAAATTGATTTGGTGTTATGTGAATTATGTTATTTTAGAAGATGCTCACTACTTTGGGAACCTTATATGATTATGGTAAATCGAATATTATGGAATTTTATTTTTGGAATAATGGTTGAATTTTATTTTAGAGGAATATATTATTTTATTGTGGAATTATGGTGATTTGGATAATTTATGTAAATGGTTACCATATCTTAGAGATTATATGTTTAGAGCATGCATATTTTTGGAGGTAAATATTAAGTTTATATTGGAAGACTATGTGATCAAATCCTTTTTATTTTTCATTCCAATCATAGGCTAGAATATTTGAGAACTTTTAATGATATTTATTTATTAAATGATCTAAGTTAAATGTTGGGTATTACTATTGAATTTTGGGAGATTAAAGTAGTTTTCCTCATATTAAGGTTTATTATTTTTGAGAATTATCTTATCTTGTACTAACCATATTGGTTTTGGTTGATGGATAAAGATAGGATGAATATATTGTTTTTCTTTTGTGGATGTTATGATCTATAGAAGTTTATTATAATGCTTCGGGCATGAAAAGATTCATACTTATCATTTATAGAAAATGATGAGTTTGTAGTGAAAATTGATTAAAGCATGAAACTTTACTTGTTAAGTAAGTATATTTCCTTATGTTATTACTATAGGAAGTAAAAAAATCCTCAACTCCAGTAAAAATATTTTGGAATAAAAATGATATTCATTTACTTTTCTTATTGAGAAATCAATAGCCATTTAACCCATCATAGATTTACAGTTTTGTGATGGTTAAATTTTCAATAACCATGTTCTATATCACTCTACATCAGTCCTTGGGAGTTATTTTTCTCTTTCACAACCATGTTTTTACTTCCCACTTATATTCTTCTACATGGAAATATAGTATTTATTATTCCAGATGACCTTCTTACTTCCCTTTCTCTCTTTTCAAGTGGATGTTTTATTGACCCTTTTTATGATGTGGTATTTACACAAAGTAATTTTCAAATGTCAAACCCTTGATTACCGATAAAAATTTTAAATTGAGATTACGCGATTAAATTAAGGATGAGAGAATGTAACACCCCCAGACTTTAAAAGAACACTATGTTCGATAGCGTACACAACATGCAACACAAAGCTTCAACAAACTGTTGAATATTATTTAAATATGACCATTATAACCTAGCCATTAAATTAGTGGGTATGAATAGTATTAACCACATTATGAAATATATAATTTTATTACTCATTGTTAATGTATTAATTATTTCTTTGTGAATAGGCACTTTATTAAAGTTGTTTTATTCTTCAAAAATATGTTTTCTTCAAAAATGGTTTTCTTGTTTTTTATGAGTAAATATTATAAATTTATTTAAAAAATAATATAATTTTTGAAATCTGAATATTAAAATTATCTTAGGGTGGATTTTTTTTATTTTTCTAAAATGATTTATTTTTTGGTGAATAGTGAAAAATACTAATTTTTATTCGAAATTGAATTTTTGTTTTAACAATTTGTAAAGTTTCATTTTATATTAAAATGTTTTCAAAGTAAAATTAGTTATATTATATTATTAATAATCTAATTAAGTTAATTTGTATCAATTTCATCATGGAATTTGGTAAAAAAATATTTTTACTTAAAAAATGCATTTTTTTGAAAAAACTGCTTTTCGTTGTGTTTTGCGTTTTAATTTTAAATTAAATTATTCCAATTATGTGTTTTGAATTTTTAAAAATGAATTAAATATCTGGAATATGGAGTTCCAAATTTATTAAATATTTCCCTTTTATTTTTTGTCAATATGAATAGTAACCTTGGTAATTTTTATTAACGTGATAAAGGGTAAATTGGGTAATTAAAGTTAAAAATAAAATTATAAGGACTATAAAATGACCCAAAACATTCATAAATTTTATTTAATTATTTTATTTATTCCATAATCATCCAAAATTAAGTTATATGGAATTTTATGACTATTTGGATGAGATCATGACATTTATAGTATTTTATTTCATGAAGAGTCAAACATGTTACACTTTTTTTAATAAGTATAATATTTTTAATATAGTGTTATCCAGAGGATATATCCAACTTTAATTATTATTTTGAAATATAAAATATTTATCTACATCATGGAAATTTATTTTTTATTTTTAGTGAAGAAATAATTACCTTAAATGATTACACATGGATTGTACAGTAATTATTCAATTAATGGAAAAATCAAATAAATGATATTAAAAATATTAAAAGTGATATAATTTGAATTAATTAAGGATATAAATGAATTTTATAGATAAATATTACATATTATAGATGTATTAAAATATTCTGTTTTAATTTATCTCATTATCTTTATTTTATTAAAGTCAATGTGATGAATAGTGTCAAAATTGACAATAATGATATTTTATGGATTTAATATTTTATTAAATTATTTAAAAATCATAAAAATATTAAATAAGGATAAATGTGATATTTTATGATCTAAAAGTTTATCCCCTATTCATTTATATTTCATTTGAAATATTTTTTCTCTAGAATAGTCTTATTATATTTTAATATTTTGAGAAATTCTAAAAGTGCCCCTCACCTCAATTATAAAAAGGCACCCCTTTATTCACTTATTCACACCACTTTTAACCATCTGGATCAACCAAAATCTATCCATTTATCTTTTCAATATCTTTATTCAAGTTTTAGATGTTCTGTTTCTTCCAAAAGACCAACCCTAGATCCCTTAAGAAGATATCTAAAGGAAGTTTGCCAAAGAAGATGTAATAGTCTTTACCAACTCTTTCAAGTTTATTTCTTCATCTACTTTATATTCATGTGTTGTTTAAATACTAAATTAATAATTATGGTATCATATATACATTGATATGTTATTATTATTATTAATATTATGATACAACCATATTCTACATTTTATCTATCCTCTAGAAAACGAAAGCACCATGTGTGTGTACATATGGTTTACTGTCTCCATGCAGTGATGTAATTTGTTTTTCATAACTAATTTAAATGGATGGTTATAATGATAGAAGTAATATATATATATATATATATGTTAATTAATACATTATATTGATTCTATAAAATTAATATATCATTCACATCCTTACCCTTTCAACCATTTAGAAATGATATCATTGTTCGTGTGTACGTACAACTTACCACCTCCAGAGGCAATGTGACCCATTTTCTATATCCACATTTAAATAATGATTATAAAAATGTATTTAATGAATAAATATGATATATATAACCATAATATAATTCTGTATATGATTCAATTATATCTTATTCACAAGAATTATAAATTACACAATAAAACATGCATGGGAAAATGAAGCAGTTAACTCCCAAAACAAGGGTAATAATGAAATATTATTAACAAACAGGTGATAAGATGATATAATAGGATCATATATGATATTATAAATATAAATATTGTTCTATTATAATTTAATAACATGTTTAAAACCATTATACATAAGTTTAAAGCATGTTCAATTAAAGGGAAGTGTGAGGTAAGGGTTTCTCATCTTACTTTTACTTATGTGAGACATATGCCATATTCACCACTTATTTCTTTTGTGTGGTGTATATGTTTATCATTAGATAAATCATATCATGAATCAATTTGTCTTCATATTATTTAAAGTTTTATTTGATTTTATTTCTTTCATGGGGCTTATGATTCAAAAGATACCCAAGTGATAAGGGTTTATTTCACAATTTCATCATTATTTGGGATTGTTTATGTTTAAGTCTCAACTGGGGAATGTTTCTATTTCATTTCCATGTTTTATAAAAAAAATAATTTTTTTTTATTATTCTCTTACAATTGTTTAAATTCAATTTTAACCAAGTTTTACTTTTAAAAAAATGTTTTAAAATGGATCTTCCTGTCATTTTCCAAATAAGGTATTGTGTGACTTTTTTAACAAAAATACAAAATGAATGTTTTTTTAACTTATAATACATGGGATAATTTTTCCAACATCATGATACCTTAATTATTTTAATCTTCCTTTACAAATTTATAAGGTTATTTTCAAAGAAAATTTTTTCCTCTATATTTTCATATTTTCTTTTTAAAAGTGAATTTCGAAGTGAAAAAGATATTTTCCTAAAAATGGTTTTAATGATATTTTATGGTACTTTTATTCATCAATGACAATAGACTTTTATTTTAATTATTCACCACTGGGTATATATTTTAATGATACCATCCTTTGAATCATTCACTTACTTGAGATCATTGAATATTGTGTTTCTCTTAAATATCCATATTCCTATATCATAGATATGATTATCTCCTAAACTGTATACCATTTTTACATATGGTTTTTACTTTTAAAGTTATTTGATTTATTTGTAAATATTGATAAATCTATATTCTTTACTCAATATGGATATTTTTTGATAATTCATATTGATTTTTGAATTAAATAGATTATTCGATATGTGAGGAATTATATGGACCTATAGCAATGGGTGGGGCCCAAAATTATATATCCCCACAATGAATTGGTAGGTATTATGATACAAATCAGTTAGACAAATTAAAGTGGTTTATACCTATAGTTTTAAACTATCTTGTGAAAGGTATTGATAGTAGCGGTGTCATGTTCCTGAGAACATGACATCCAATAATTAATTTTTCCTTCGTTAAGATTTCAAATATTATTACCCATGAGATTTTCAAAATGATATTATCTATAGATGCATTTCATTCTCAGTGTATTGATTAAATGGAATGTGTTTTAGTTATTTACCTTGTCGTATTGATTATTCCTTATCATATCATGAAAGTCAATTTATTTAAATGGCATGTGTTTTCATTTATTTACCTTATCATTTTGATTATGATTATTTATTCATGATAGCTTTCATTGTACTTAACCCTTACTAAGCATTTGAGAACACCCCTTTCTTATTTTTTATTTTCCTCAGGATGCTAATAAATGTTTTATCATTGATATATAGGGTTTTACTAAGGGTAATAATGGTGTTCCTAAAGAAAATACTCAGTGTATTTTATGTTTAAAATGTAATGTAAATTTCAAGTATGTATCTAGTTTACCAAAACTACTAAACTATTCAGTCATTTGAAATGTGATTCCTTGTATCTAGTGCCAATGTAATAAAGTAACCACCAACTATGGGATATTGAAGTTGGATTCATTACACTTTCAGACTTGGTATTGTGGAGTGGGAGTTTGGTGGAGTCAGTGGGATTCAGGAGCTGGTGGATTTCAGATTGGAGATAGTATGATGTGATGTCGTTTCTTTTCCTAGTCACCTGAGAGGTTCACATGCATATTTTACTTTCCATTTAGACTTGTATATCTTGAGTATTTTTGGTTCCCTTGTTGGATTGAAAAATATGTTGGCTATAGGATGTTTAGGCTAAGGTCTCCCATTTTTTATGACTTCTTGGTGCTAGTTATCAACCCTTAGCCTATTGGAGGTGGGATTGGGGTGTTACATGTGGCTTATCACCAGCCCATATGAGGCCCTGATGGGTCGGGTCATGACATTGTCTCGATTGTAGGTGGGAGTGTTGTAAAAGTGGGTGCTCTTGACCCAAATTGAGAAATAATTTTTTATCACCATATCATGCATACTATCATGACCAAATCCAAGTTGGGGATCAAGCCACAACTACCCCAACCCCACCTCTATATGCTAGGGGTTGGAGACAAGCGTCGAAGGCATAACTAACTTGGGGAGGCCTTTTCCTAAGTACCTATACACACACACATATCCAACTCATGAAAAAAGTGCAGAAGGGAAAGAGTAAAAGATGCAACACTGCTATAAGATAAACTAAGCATGCATGAACCTCTAGATAGTACAAAATCACAGTAGTGTAAACTGAAGAGAAAAGGTGAAAAATACATGCCCAACCAGAAATGTGTCCCAACTTGATAGAAAACTATAAAAGTAAACAACTTAAAAATAGAGCCCCACTCCTGAATCCCAAACTACAACCACCATATGTGGTCCAAGCACCTAGTATTCCTAAGATCCTCTATATTCATGATCAACCTGTCTGTCATCTGCATAAGACACGCACATATGGGAAAATCCCGTGCAAAGGTGAGTATAAAAATACCCAGTAAAATACCCCAAAAGATGAGGGGGTGGAAGTAAGAGATGCAATATAAGAGTAAGATAGCAGATACACGTGGTATAATGAAAGAGTGCAACTCAACCCAACCAGAGTTAAAGTAATATCATCTAAGCACAAGGGGTTAAACATAGTGAGTATATGAAATACTCATCGATCCTTTTCCACCTATAGTAAAAGAGTAGACTCATCCAACCATGAGAATATAGATTCGAAAAGTGTGTGGCATACCTCGTGCGTCTTCTCCTCTCTTGAAAGAAGAGTAACCAAACCCAAGGAGTGGGTACCGAAGAAGGATATGTGTGTGTGTGTGTGTGTGTGTGTGCTCAGTCAAAGAAACCCAAATAAGAGAGTAGAGAATATCCATCTCACATCTCAGCCTAAGAAGAAGAGTAGCCAATAGTTCTAAAAGTCTATCAACAATGCTCGATATCTCACGTGTCTGCCTTGGACACACTAGTCTAAGAAACTCAATCATCACACCTTGATACTATCCACTTTGGGTCGCACTGACTCGCTCGCACAATTTTATGTCATCTCACAAGAACGTGTCTTGGTGGGGAAAGCATCCCTCTTCCTCATGAGTCCAAATCTATGTCAAACCATGTCTCATCATTGTGTCACACATTCGTGGGGATACAAACTCTAGGTAAGGATCTCATGCCCTGGTACGATAGGAGGGTTCTACTCTACTAGTCACTGAGGAACTCTACTACCTAACCCCACTTGAGGGTAACGCTTGGGAATATCATCGGGGAACACCACTATCCAGCCCCACTGGAGGGTAATGCTCAGAAGAAGTCATCTTTGGGGAACTCCACTGCCCATCCCTACTAGAGGGTAATGCCTGAAAGAAGGTTATTGTCAAGGAACTCTGATACCCAGCCCTACTAGATGGTAATGCCCTGAAGAAGTTGTCAGGGAACTCCACTACCCAGCCCTGTTGGATGGTAACACCTGGAAGAAGTTCATCTTTTGGGAACTCCACTGCCCAGCCCTACTAGAGGGTAATACCCAAAAATCCTCAGTGATCCTTTATGATTGTTTCCATCATCAGGTGTCACCTAAGTGTGTGCTAAGAATAGAACATTTCACATCATATTTCGAAAGTCACAACTGAGGGAACCATCATGTTCTACATGGAAAAAATACTTAGGATAGGCTACTCACAAGACAAAATCTGAGTTCAAATTAAGGAGATACGGACAATGGAAGTTTTCTCTAAAGAGATCAAGGGGTACACTGTGTGTGAGGGGACCCACATGGAATGTAGTCCTACTTCACCACCTGCCTGTGTCCCTGGCTGGTATACAGCTCCCTATCCATGTGGCAGTACATGCTGTGTAGGTGGACTACATAGTGTGTCCATGAACCATAGTACTAGGTCATGTATCAGTGGTCGTGTCTGTGTACCAGACCCAGTGTCCATGTACTAGACCCCATGTCCATGTACCAAACATTGTGTCTGTGTGGTTAGTCACATGTTCTATCCAATCGAAAATAGGATACACAGCGTGCAAGGAAATCTTACACACCATTTCATCCTTAACTTACCTGAAACTCTAGCACCACCACTGAGGGAGGATACACACCATATTGTTCATCATGTACATGGTGTGTAGTAGAGATTTTTCCAAAAAGTCCTGATCTGAAAATCTAAGAACTCTACTTCATTTCAAACTGATGTGTCATAGATCCCACTATGAAATGATCTGAAATTAATGGATCTAATCACCATTCATTGTTTTTGAATGTTGTTTTATGGAAATAGATTCCAGTGAAGCTTCAGTGAATTTCCATTCATTCCAAACATCATCATGCCTTCATTCATCATGATTTTGATGATTAAACACTAGATCGGTCATCCTCGCCTTGAAAAGATCCTGGATCTATGCTTGGTTCTTCAAAATAGTTTTGTTTCATCAATCTGTCACAAATCTGGGGGTCTGATCGAGCTCGATACCTTTTGGCAAGGCCGAGATGGGACTTCGGGGATCCAATCGGTAAAGAACACGAATAATTGAGGGATAAAATCACCAAAACAAAGTTTTAAACATCGTCGGTCAAGAGTTCTTGGCTAACAATCAAGAACGGGGTACTGAGGTTAGATGAACAAATGAAATAAATCAAATTTTCAATACTCGAGCACATTCAAGGTCTGCAATTGGTACAGATCCAAGAAAAAGGCTGGATCTACCCAATAATTTAATCTAAGGGTGTAAAACACCAAAATATGAGTCTTGCATCTGTTTTGTATCATTATTTGATGAAGAAAACGTTCTTACAATGATTGGAAGGATTCATTGCATTCATTGTGTCCTAGTCCTCTCGATCATGGAGTTGTATCGCTGTTCGCCAAAGGATTTGTCAATGAAGGAGGGAGAGAGCTTCACCGGAGATCGCATGATTATGAGCCATCCCTGGAAAATCCTATCTAGTGATATATTCATAATATATCACTAGGTAAAATAAATGATTTAATTAATTTATTTAATGATTAATTAATCCACTTAAATGTACCACCAATGATCAAGGGGTTCGAACATCCCACATCAACTCATTTTATGTCTCACTTAGGGGAAAAACCATGTTCCAAACAAAACCAAGGTCCCAGATTTTTTATTTGATCAACTATTTAAGAGTTATACCATTTTATTTGAGGTATCATGTGCACACAATATAAAATATATTTAATATTTTTATAAAATTAATTCCAGCCGCATCGGGCCTCGGAATCACATGTCATCTTAGCACCTAACTCTAGAAATATATATATAAATATTTCAAATTATTTAAAGCAAAAAACCAGGAATCTACATCATTCCCGCCTTCAAGATTTTTTTCCCTTAAAAGAAAAAGTAGGAAAAAAACTCAGGATACTAAGCCTGCACTTGACTCTCCCACTCCCAAGAACTCTCATTCACATTTTTGTGTTTCCATGACATGAAAACCAAAGGGATGGTTTGTCCACATGGGGTCCTCTCCTACCAATCCTCGATCACCACTGGGTGCTCTGCAAATGTGGCTCTATGCTCGATTTCTAGATCGCTCCAATCAATTATGTGTATAGGATCATGAACGTATCTCCTCAACTACAACACATGGAAGATGTCATACACACACTCCATCTGTGGGGGTAGGATAAGGCAATAAGAAACCTTGTCAATCCTCAGTATGATCTCAAATGGCCCAATGAACCTCAGGGATAGGTTGTCTCCCTGGTCAAACCTCCGCATTCCTCGTCATAGGGAGAATCTCTAGAAAATGTGGTCTACCTGCTCTAACTCCAAGGGCCTATGATAGTGATCTTCATAGGATTTCTATCTACTCTAGTTCATCCTCATTCACTCACGAATGACCTGGACATTGTCTGTTGTCACCTGCACCAACTCTAGGCCCACAAGAGAGACTCTTCAATCTCTATCCAGCACAATGGTGGCCTACAAGGTCTCCTGTATAGGGCCTCAAAAGGTTTCATGATGATTTTAGAGTGGTATTTGTTGTTGTACACAAACTCTACCAAGGGCAAGTGATCCTTCTAGATCCGATTGAAGTCCAGCACGTAAGCCCTCAGCATATCCTCATACACCTGGATAGTGCGCTTGGTATGCCCATTGGTCCGGGGGTGAAAGGATGTACTCATCAGTATTTGGGTCCCCGAATTCCTCTCGTAGGTCTCTCCACAATCATGACGTAAACTATGCATCATGATCGGAGATAATCGTTGAGGTCACCCCGTGAAGACGAACGATCTCTCATATATACAGCTACCCCAAACTCTTCACCAAGAACTACTCCCTGATGGAAAGAAAGTGTGTTGACTTCATGATTTGATCATCTATCACCCAGATGGTGTCATGGATCTTCATTGTGCATGTAATCCCTATGAAAAATTCCATGAATATTCTATCTCATTTCCACTCTGAGATCTCAATGGGCTGCAACAAACCCATTGAAAATTTGTGTTATACCTTCACCTACTGACAAGTGAGGAACTGAGAGATGAAATAAACTATGATCTATCTCACGAAAGACCACCAAAAATTCCATTGAAGGTCTATGTACATATTCCCTACTCTAGGATGTACAAATAGGGGAGAAGTGTGGAATTCTCGCATCACCTCCTCCCGCATCACGACTGGAACCACTATTTACCCTGAGAACATGATAACGTGACTCCCTCCTTAATAATATTAATCTAGTAAGATTCCTATGGATAAATAATCATGTAATACCTTGCATTAGATTTCCCCCAGCTAAGACACTCTCACAAGCTCAAGGAGCTAAGGAGTCAAAACCATCGACTGAAGAAAAGTTTCACCCTCCTGCTCCACCACGGTCAGCTGTAGAGAAGCTAACTACTCTAAAGCTTCCTGCACTAGGTGATCCTGGGACTTCCTGCTAAGGTAATATTCTAAAATGATTCCCTTCCTTAGAGTATAGACTATCTCAAAGTCATATTTCTCTAAGAACTCCAACCAGCATCACTTCCTCAGGTTCGGGTCTCTCTGCGTGAAGACGTATCTGAGAATATGATGGTCTGAGTAAACCATGAAGTGCTCTCCTAGAAGGTAATGTCTCTACATCCTTATGGTAAAGGATATCATTGCTAACTCTATTTCATGATTTACATAGTTTTTCTCACGATTTCTTAACTGTATCAACCTATATGCGATAATTTCCTACTATTGCATCAACACGCAACTGAGCTTAAACCCTGAGGCATCGCAATACACTACGAACTTCATGCCTTCCTCTGGTATTCTCAACACCAAAGCGCTCTTCGGCCTCTAAATCAACTCCTCAAAGGACCTATGGAACTGCTCAGACCAGGTGAATGACGGCCCTTTCCACATTAGGGTGGTAAAAAGGGGCTGCGATTCTAGATAATTATGCCAAAAACCTTCTATAGTATCCCACTAAGCTAAGGAAGATTCACACCTATGACGCATTATTAGGTGGCTCCCAAGTAAGCACTATCTCAGTCTTCATTAGATTCATAGATAAACCTTGTTTAGAAATTACATGCTCCAAAAAATGAACCTCGTGTATCCAGAACTAGAACTTTGAAAGATTTCCGTAAAGATGGTACTCTCGAAGTAAATCAAGAACCTTCCTCAAGTGATCTACATTCTCCTCCTTTATTGAATAGTATATGAGTATGTCATTGATGAAGACAACAACAAACTGGTCCAAGTATGGCTGAAAGACCTAGTTCATCAAAGTCATAACCACAACAAGGGCATTCATCATGCCAAACAGCATCACTAAGAACTCATAGTGTCCATAGAGACATCAGAATGACAACTTTGGAATATCAGCCTCATGAACCCTCAAATGGTGGTATCCAGATTTGAGATCAATCTTTGAGAACCATCACGCACCTCATAACTGGTCAAAAATGTTGTCAATCCTCGGCAAGGGGTATTTGTACTTTATCGTGACATGGTTCAAGCGACGATAATCCACGCAAAGCTGTAAGATCTCATCCACCTTCTTTACAAATAGGATTGGAGCTGCCTAGGAGGACACACTGGGTCCAATGAAACCTTTCTCATGAAGGTCCTCCAACTACAATCGTAGCTCCTGGAGCTCGGTAGGTGTCATATAAGGGTGTAATTTTGGGTCGAGCTTGCCCTGCAAAAAATCAGGTTATTAAACACTATTCTGGTTGGGCTAGGCTCGCCCAAACAACCCCATGAGGCGGCCCGAGCCCAACCTCAGGCCAGCCCAAACCATCGGGTCGGGTCGAGCTTTTTCGGGCTAGACTAGGATTTTTCAAGCCGAACCATGGTGGGATTTTATTATTTTAAAAATAAAATATATAACAAGTTAAAAACTTTTTTTTCAATGTTTAATGTAAAAAGTTTTCTTAAACTTATTTTTAAAAGTTTTTTTAAGCGTTTGTTTAAAAAAATATTTAAATGTTTGTTTTAAAACTTTTTTTAAATGTTTTTATTGAAACCTTTTTTTAAACCATTTTTTAACATTTGTTTAAAATAATTTTTTACATTTATTTTTAAGTGTTTAATTTAAAACTCATGTTTTTACATGTATTTTTTTAACATTTAACATGTTTTTAAAATGCATGTTTTTACATGTGCATGCGTTTAAAATTCAAGTTTTTTATGCATGTTTAAAACGCATGCGTTTTTTAAAATGCATGTTTTTACATGTTTTTTTTAACATTTTTTTAAACCGTTTTTTTAACATTTGTATTTTTTTAACGTTTAACATGAGTCGGGCCATGGTGGGCTTTTTTTCAAACCATTTTTTTAAGCATGTTTTTTACATGTATTGTTTTTAAACGCATGCATTTTTTTAATGTTTAATAAACACATGTTTTTTTAAATGCGTGTTTTTTTTAACGTTTTTTTGTTTAAAAACATTTATTTTCTTTTTTTATTAACATTTTACAGTTGGTGGATATGTTATTTTTTTTCTAATAGATTTATATATGTCAATCTATATATATTATGTGCAAATTGTAAAAAAAATAATGAGAGATTGGGGGGTGTGCAACATGGGTTTAAAGAATTGTTATTTTAATATTTTTTTTAACATTTATTTACAAAAATTATTTTTTTAACTTATTTTTAACAAGTTTTTTAAGCATTTGTTTAATTTTTTTATTTAAACACTTTTATTTAAACCATTTTTTAACATTTATTTTTAAATGTTTAATTTAAAATTTTTTTTAAACACATGTTTTTACATGTATTTTTTTAAACATTTAACATTTTTTTCAAAGTTTAATGTAATTTTTTTTTAAGAATTTGTTTAAATTTTTTTGTATTTAAATATTTTTTTTAAAAGTTTTTTTAAAAGTTTTTTTTAAATGTTTTGATTTAAACCTTTTATTAAAACTATTTTTTAACGTTTGTTTAAAACATTTTTTTACATTTAATTTTAGGTGTTTAATTTAAAACTTTTTTTTAAATGCATGTTTTTTACATGTATTTTTTTAAATGTTTAACAAGTTTTCTCTAAAAAGATTTTATTTTCTTTTTTATTAACATTTTACGGTGGGTGTATATGTTATTTTTTTTCTAAATAGATTTATATATGTGAATCTATATATATTATGTGTAAACTGTAAAAAAATTAATGAGGGGTTGGGGTGTGCAGTAGTTGGTGGGTTTAAACCGTTGTTATTTAAACTTTTTTTTAACATTTTTTTAAAACATTTTTTTATATTTTTTTTTTGAATTATTTATAAAAGGTTTTTTTAAGCATTTGTTTAATTTAAAACATTTTTTAAATGATTTTTAATTTTTTTTAAACGGATGTTTTTTTACATGTATTTTTAAAACATTTAACATTTTTTATGAAAACGTTTATTTTCTTTTTTATTAACATTTTACAGTGGGTGAATATATTATTTTTTCTAAATAGATTTATATATGTGAATCTATATATATTATGTGTAAATTGTAAAAAAATAATGAGGGGTTAGCATCAGTGGGTGGGTTAATTTTTTTTCTAAATATATTTATATATGTATATATAATATATGCAAGTTTCAATATATTTAAAAAAATTAATGAGGTTGGAGGGTGTGAACATTATTGGGTGAGTGTGTTATTTTTTTATTAATATATATATATATATAATGTTAAATCATTGATATGTGTGTGTGTGTGAATATATATATATATATATATATATATGTAATATGAGAAAGTTGTAAAAAAATAACTAGGGTTGGGGGTGCGCCGTAGTGGGTGGGTTAATTTTTTTTCTAAATAGATTTATATACGTATAGTATATATAATATATGCCAATTACAACATACTTAAAAAAATAATAAGGTTGTGGGATGTGCATGAACACCATTAGGTGATTGTGTTATTTTTTTGTTAATATACAATGAGTTATTATATATATATATTATTAAATCATTTATATGTATATATATATATATATATATATATATTATTAATGGATTTTTAAAAGCCACACTTAATTGATATATATTATTAATAGCTTTATATATATATATATTAAATCATTCATATATATATTATGTCATTGATATATATATATATATATATATATTATCATTGATATATATATAAATATATTATTAATAGAATTATATATATATATATATTCTGGCAATTCTTAACCAGGTGCACCACCTGGATGAGTTGGTCTAGGCGCAACCTTGGAAACAAGTGGTAGGGGGTTCAAGTCTCCCTACCAGTAGTTTCCAAGTTTTTTTTAGGGTAGATGGGGTTTCACGAGTTGGGCTTCATACGGGCCAGCGGGCAAGGCTCTTACAGGCCGACCCGACCCAGCTCGCGGGCTTGCTTGCGTAGGCCTAGGCCCGGCCCGACAGACCATTAGCCTGAGCCCAGCCCGACCCAACTCAGGCTTTGCCGGGTCGGGCCGCTCGGGCTTTCAAGATGGGTCGGGCGGGCTATCGGGGTGTCGGGCTAGAATTACACCCTTAGTGTCATACGATATGTTGTAGAAGATATCGGGGAAGTCCCAGGATGAAAGTCAAAGAAAAACTCCATCTCCTGCCTCGGAGGCAGTCCTAAAACATTTTCGGGGAAGACATCCATATAATCATCCACAACTGAAGAAAATTAGATGCCTGAAGAGCCTATTTCACTAAGGGTTACACTCGCCAACTGATGGGTGATAGGCTACAACCTCCTACTCATAGCATCCACATGTCCTTCCATGAGGTCTCTCTTTCCAGAAAAGGAGAACCTCATCCCATCAGTGCATAGGCATCTGACTTGTCTACAGTGAAATTTAATATGGGCTTGGACCATGAAAATTCAATCCATACCCAAGATGACATCATAGGCTTCCATCGTGATGACTAAAAAGTCCCATATATGTGAACTGTTCTCCACCAAGTGATAGCTCGTACTACCGACAGATAAAAGATACAGAAGAAGTGTCCCTAGTAGGAACCTCAAGATGAAGCTGTTGTGTTAGAATCTCAACTGGGAGCACTATATATCACTTTAGGAGTCGAGAGATAAAGGAATGACTAGAACATGTGTCTACTAATACTGAGGCAAAAGAATAATAAACACATATCGTACCTCAAATCATCTCGTGCGATGCGGGATCATAGACATCCAAAGCATGAAGTTGTACACTCCCCTAGCCACCAGATCCCTGAGCCTAACTTGGGCCTCCTGGTGGTGATGGTGGAAGAATCTCATACCAGCTTCCACCACCCAAAGATATTCCTCCTCCTCTGCCAACTTCGCCTCCCTAGGGACCACCCTATTAGAAGATCCCTAATCACAGCGTTGCCACTACCGTGGTGGCCCATCAACTATCTACCTGGGTTGTTCAGCACGTCTGGTTGGGCAGTCTTGTTCCATGTGACCTCACCCGTCACAAGTAAAACAACACCCCTCTTTGGGCTACCCTACCTCTCTACACTACCTCGGCCCCATACAGCTACGTGCCTGAGCCTGCTCGCGTAAGGGTCTCCTACTCTGAGATCTCATCGACTAGTGCCTACTATATGCTATAAACAACTTAGCTCTGTGATGCCCACTTCTATATCCAACTATTTTGAGTCCCTCCGAAAGAAAATCTTTGTCATCAGTGCCCGCTTCAACACCCCGATATAGGTGGGGATGCACAGGGGTACAATGCTGGCTCGAATCTCTCTATAGAGTCCATGCTCAAAATTCCATGCTCAGAAGTAGTTATTATATATAATGCCAAGGGATTAGTATATAAGGTATTTAAACCTCTCCGCATACTCAATAATTATCATCCCTCCATACTGAAGCTCCAGAAGCTTCTAGATCTGGACTGAGCGTTAGTAGGAGGGGTAGTACTCCTCACGGAACAGTTGCTGGAAGTTGTCCCACGAGAGCATTGAATCATTGTGCATCCATGTAATAAGATCCACCAATTCCCAGCTACTCCATAAAAATTCTAGATGCTAGTTCCATCACCTGATTCATCAGAGTCCGAATAATCCTGAAGATACGGGCCATTGACTCTTTCCAATCCTCTACTGCCTGAGGATCTGGCTCGCAGCGAAACCTCAGCGGTCTCTAATACTAGAATTCGTGGAGTGTGCTAAGCATAAACACATCCTCAGCCTACTATGTTAGGATTATCTATTTCTTTACATGTGTAGGTGATTCTACCTACCCATATGGAGGAAGGGGGTCATAGGATGGACCCTGAACTGAGGCCTCATCGCTCATAAGTTCATCGTCGCGAACCGAAGCTAGTATCCTGTCTAGTTATCATCATGAAAGCATCCTGAAAGTCATCAAGGAGTGTCATAGTTAGATGAATATATAGAGAGAGATATATATGTGTGTGTGTGTGTGTGTGTGTCGATAACAATGGGGATATGAATCAGGAAGGACAATCAAAGATTCAATCCTATATGATGCATGTGTCATTGATCCATGCAATAAATGTCTTGGCATACTGAGTCGACAAGCAAGTAGTCAAGGTCCTAGTAAATGGATATGTCGATCGCCCGTACCATCACTAAAATCCCTGTCCTAAGAGCCGCACTTGAGACACTTTTACATTGTTTCCTTAAACCCAACCAAATACTCTTAAGGGGAAACGTCCAAACAACGTCTAAAAGAATGAACTTGTTCTGAAACCAATCTATCACAACCCAAGATAGGGATCAAAACGAAAAAACCCCAAGCCCGCCTCCATAGGCCAGGGGTGGTGACAAGCATCGAAGGCATAACTAACTCAAGGAGGCATTTCCCTAAGTACCTGTACACACACACAACCAACTAATGCAAAAGTGCAGAGGGAAAAAGTAAAAGATGAAACATTGTTATAAGATAAATTAAGAATGCATGAACCTCTAGAGAGTACAAAAGTATGGTAGTGTAAAATGAAAATAAAAGGGAAAAAATACATTCCCAACCAGAAATGTGTCACAACCTGATAGAAAACTGAAAAATCAAACAACTGAAAAAGAGAGCCCTGCTCCTGAATCCGAAGCTACGACCATTGTTCGCGCTCCAAGCACCCAGTATCCCTAAGCTTCACTGTAGTCACGATAAACCTATTTTTTATCTACATAATACATAACACGTATGGGAAAAGAACATGTAGGGGTGTGTATAAACATACCTAGTAGAATGACCCAAAAGTTGAGGGGCGGGTAGTAAGAGATACAATAGAATAGGAATATAACAGATACACAAGGTGTAGTGAGAGAGTACAGCTCAACCCAACAAGAGTGAAAGTAAGATCATCCAAGCACAAGGGTCTAAACACGGTGAGTAGATGAACTACCCATAGATCCTTCACCACCTATGGCAGGAGAGTAGAATCATCCAACCATGATAATTTATATATGAAAATCACATGGCATACCCTGTGCGTCTTCGCCACTCTTGGAAGGAGAGTAAAGAAACCTAAGGAGTGGGTACCGAAGAAGGATGTGTGTGTGTGTGTGTGTGTGCTCAGTCTAAGAAACCCAAATGAGAGAGTAGGGGATCTAAATCTCATAGCTCATCCCAAGAAGAAGAGTATCCAGCCATTTCAAAATTACATCAACAATGCCTAGAATCTCAAGATTTTTCCCTGAACACACCATTCTAAAGAACTCGATCACCAAACCTTGATATTATCCGTTTTGGGAAACATTGACTTTCCCACACAGTTTTAGGTCGCATAAAAATAACGCATCTCAGTGGGGAAAGTGCCTCTCTTCCTCATGAGTACAAATATATGCCAAACCACATCTCATCATTATGTCACATAGTTGAGGGGATAAAAACTCCAGGTAAGGATCTCATGCCTTGGTATAATGAGAGGGTCATACTCTACTAGTCATCAAGGAACTCCACTACCTAGCCCCGCTGAAGGGTAACACTCAGGAATATCATTGGGGAACTCTACTGCCCAGCCCCATTGGAGGGTAATGCCTAGAAGAATTCGTCATCAGGGAACTCCACTTCCTAGCCCTACTGGAGGGTAATGCCCCAAATATGTCACTAAGGAACTCCACTGCCCAGTCGTACTATAGGGTAATGCCCGGAAGAAGTCATCAGGGAACTCCACTACCCAGCCCTACTAGAGGGAAACGCCTGGAAGAAGGTTATTGTTAGGGAACTCAACTGCCCAACCCTACTAGAGGGTAACGCCTGAAAGAATTTTTTGAGGAACTCCACTGCCCAAAACTGCTAGAGGGTAACACCTAGAAATCCCTGGTGATCATGTATGATTTCTTCCATCATCAGGTTTCACCTTAGTGCATGCCAAGTCCAGAACATTTCACATAGTATGTCAAAAGCCACAACTAAGGACACCATCGCATTTTATGCAGAAAAAACACTCAGGATAGGCTACTCGTGAGCCAAAATATGAGTTCAAACTAAGGAGATATGGATAATGAAAATTTTCTTGAAAGAGATCAAGGGGTACACGATGTATGAGGGGACCCACACGACATGTGATCCCACTTCACCACCTGCCTGTTTCCCTATCCGGTACACAAATCCCTAATCATGTGGTAGTACAAGTCATGTGGGTGGACTACACGGCATGTCCATGCACCACAGGACTGGGCCATGTCTCAGTGGCCATGTCCATGTATCAAACCTCGTGTATATATATTGGACACCGTGTCTGTATGGTCGGCCACACATTCTATCCAACCAGAAAGAGGATACACGACATGTGAGGGAATCTTACATGTCATGTCATCCTTAACATCCCTAAAACCCTAGTGTCATCGCTGAGGGAGGCTACATGTCATGTTGTTCATCATGTACACGGCGTGTAGTTGGGATTTTTCTAGAAAGTACAGATCTGAAAATCCAAGATCTATGCTTCGTTTTAGGGTAATCCGCCGTAGATCCTTCCATGAAATGATCTGAAATTAATGGATCTAAGCATCATTCATCATTTCTATCCTTTGTTTGATGGAAATTGATTCCGGTGAAGCTTTGGTGAACCACCATTCATTCCGCACATTTTCACACCTCCGTACATCATGATTTTGATTATTAAACACTAGATCGATCATCCTCACCTTGCAACGATTTTGGATCTATGCTCAGTTCGTCAAACTGTTGTTGTTTCATCGATCAGCCATGAATCTGGGGATCTAATCAGCACTAATGGAAAAAAGGCATATACCAACGGTTTAGAACTATTGGTATAGGGCCCCAAACCATTGGTATAGCCTATACCAATAGTTTGGGAATCCTTTGGTTGATTTAGCATGGGGATAGACCTATCCCAATGGTTTGGGGAAAACCTTTGGGATAGTTCTTTCCCAATGTTTTTCCCCAAACCGTTGGGATAGTTAAATCTAAAAAAAATGTTATAACAGAGGTTTAAACCCACAACTTGCACGATATATATCAAAGACTTTACAATTATCCTACAGTTACCTTTGGGAATATATTTGGATATATATGTGTGTGTATGTAATTTATATATTGATTTATTTGACCATATTCAACAAAATAATTCATAAAAAATAAGGGTGCATATCCCAACGGTTTTGAGAACCGTTGGGAAAAGTGGTATCAAAGTGGTATTTCCCAATGGTTTTCCAAAACCATTGGGAAAATTGGTCTCAAAGTGGGCCTTCCAAATAGTTTTATAAAACCATTGGGAAAGCCATACCTTTCCTAACGGTTTTCCAAAACCATTGAGAAAAGTTGCCTCAAAATGGAATATTCCAACTGTTTTGGAAAACTGTTGGGAAAAGGGAGTTATACCAATGGTTTTTAAAAACTGTTGGCATAGATGCATTGGTATAGGTAGGATTTCTAGTAATGCAAGCTGGATACTTCCCAGTAAGGTTGATCCAGTACTGCAGGTATCCAACCAGTGAAAAACATGAAGAATTGAGGGAGAAAAGAACCAAAAAAAAGTTTTAAACATCGCCAACCAAGTGTTCTTATATGAAAATCAAGAAAGGGGTGCCAATGTTAGATAAAAAAATTAAACACATCAAATTGTCAATACTCGGGCACATGCAAGGTCTGCAATTGGCACAAATACAAGAAAAAGTTTGGATATGATCAATAATTTAATCTAAAGGTGTAAAACACCAAAATATGAGTCCTACCTCTGTTTTGGATCAATATATGATGAATAATTCATTCACACAATAATTGGAAGGATTCATTATGTTTTTTTCATCCTGATCCACTCAATCTTGGAGTTTTGTCATCGTTCGCCAAAGGATTCGTCAATCAAGGAGGGAGAGAGATTCGCTGATGATCATAGGATTATGACCCAACCCTAGAAAATCCTCTATAGAAATATATTTATAATATATTTCTAGGTCAAATAAATGATTTAATTAATTAATTTAATGATTAATTAATCCAATTAAATGCACCACTAATGAGCGAGAGGAATGAACGTCCCGCACCGGATCATTTTATGTCGCGCCTAGGATAAACACCATGTTTCAAACATAACTATGGTCCCAGATTTATGATCCAATCAACCATTTAAGAGTTATCCCATTTTTTTGAGGTATCATGTGAACATAATATAAAATATTTTTAATATTTTTATAAAATTAATTTCAGGAACATTGGGCCTCAGAATCACATGTCGTCTCATCACCTAGATCTAGAAATATATATAAAAATATTTCAATGTCTTGTAAGGAAAAAATTGGGTATCTACACATACAAAGATTTGTGAATGATATAATATTTCCATAATAATATTAATACTTCTATGTATACTATTTATATAGTAATGTCCTTAGAATATTTTTCATATCAAAAGGTTATACAATTCTCGACTATAATGAGAACATCGAGATATTATGATAGTAATCTTAAATATGTCTTATGGTCTAGATACATTATACTGATGGGACATAGATGATGTATGGCTATCAGATGTTGAGGTCTCAGAAATATTGAGAGTTTTTCTCATGAAGTTCACACTTTGTGATATCGAGTGGAGGAGACCATGAGGACTGGCCCGCAAATAGGAACATCATGTATTTTAGGTGTCATTGGTTATTTCTATCTGTGAACATGTGTATTAGACTCTTGACTTGAGACCATTATCAATGTGTACCATTTGATCAAATTCTTTGATGCAAAATGAAAACCATGAAATTTATGTTGTTGTGAGGTAGCTTATGTTGGTTGCATCATTGGTGGTATGACATTGATTAAATGATCATGATAGGATTTGTATCTTCTGGAAGGAAGAGGTATCTCATGCCCATTTAACCAAGATTTTAGTACCATTATTAAATCCATGGTCATCATAGAAGAAGGTAAGACCATCTATAATGGTCATTAAAATAATAAATAAAGCAAGTAAGGATGGTCATGCAAGTATGAATCTTGCTTTATGAGGAAACGTGAGACAAATAGATTATATTACACAATGTGTGTTCGTATGAGGTTGTCATTGTTATAACTAAACCTTATCTCCTTAAGGGTCATAATGTGTTTCTAGATACCACTTTGGTCTATGGTTATGACTCACTGATACCGAGATAAAGGCCTAGAGGGTTACACACAAAGCATATTCAGAAGCTTTCCCACTTTTAATGAATTTGAGTTTAGGACATGGGGGGCTTGTGGTGGGGGTCAGGTAATGGATGAGTTTTAATGGTCATAAGAAATAAATAAATTCAATATTATTTGTATTTAGAATAATTAATTTTGAATTTATTAACTCATTGTATTCATAAGTTATTGAGTGAATATAAATAAAATATTTAACGAATGGATATTTATTATTCATAGTGGATATAATATTTTATGGGAGAAGCGATTCGAGTTAATAACTCATATTTTATCACATAATATTATTTTGATATTACAAGTAGGTGATAAAATATTTATGGTGTTTGTGGCATGTTCACTTGATCATAAGTACTATTACGAGCATATTTTGAAGGTTAAACTTATTAAAGTGCTAAAGTGTAATTTTTAATAAGTTTAATCTACCTATTTAAGGAAAAATATGGACAAATTAGAGGGAAAATCCATTCTCTTAAATTTTAGAGTTTATTTATCCCCTCTCTTAGGTTCTATAGAGAGAAAGAGTGGTTTGGGGTCCCATAATCCAAGACCTTCCATCCAGATCAAATAAACGGTGTTCCTGCAATTGTGTATACGTCGAAGGATTTTTCACCTATCTGCACTAGCACCTAAAAATTGATGATCAATGATCCAATGAGATTTTGAAGTGTGAGTGAATGAACTAGAGGGTTCTGACTTTGGTTCCTTTGATCAGCAATCACCAGCAATAAGAAGAATATATTTTCGATTAAAATCGAATGAGGTACGATTTCGATATTATTTTCCATGATTAATTAAATCACATGAGATCCTCAAGTTGATAATTGGGTGGCACTTCAGCAGTGATGATGTTACAACATTCAATATGACGATAATTTTTTTAATTTCCCATGTTTTTTGCTTCCACTATTCACCCAGTACCAATAGAGCTATGGGATATTATCTATGCAGTTAGATATGCAAAGCATTATGGTTGGAAAAAGTTGTGGATTGAGAGCGGCTTCATGTGGGTTGTCTGCATCCTCAGGAACAAGTCATCTTTGGTACCCTTTATAGATAATGGGTGGGTTGTTTATCCTACTTGGAAGATATTTGGTTCACGGTCTCACACATTTATAGAGAGACTAACATGGTGGTCGATACACTTTCCAAATAGTTATGGTAGATGGATCTTCTTCATAGTCCTTTGATCTTAGTGATTTTTTCTTACCTTTACATTTTTTCAATGCAGGGGCGATGTTTATACATGCTACTAACTCCAATTATCCCTTATCATCTTTTTATTTTCTTTAATTTGATGGGTATGGGCTTTTATGATCTATTACCCAGGCTAAATTATATTATTAAAATTTTAAACTACTTTATTAATTATTGATCATTATTAATTTTTTAAATACTATATTAATTACATTTTAATTGAAATATTATTATTCATTATTATTTATTATTTATTATTATTAAGTATATTTTTGTTATTAATTATTATCAATTAAATTATTTAAATTTTTTAATTAATTAAAAGTTATTATTAATTATTATATTATTGATATTAATATTAATTCCATCGTCATTATTAAATAATATTAATAATTAATTATTAATAACTAATAATTAATAATTAATATTGATAATGATTCATTGATAATATTTCTAATTATTATAAATAATATTAAGAATAAATTACATTATTATTAATATTAATAAATGATCAATTACATTATTAATCATAATATTTTTGGGACCAAGGATGGTATTTGCTGGAAATGGAGTATGGTTTATGTTTGTTGACAATACTCACATGGAAGATCATGGAGTTTGCAAGGAAATGTATCCTACAATTCAAGTAAACAACAGTATTGAAGGTGGCGTCGTTTCCTAGTATTTGCCAATTTTTTGGGTCCAAAAATTGGAAAATATAGAAAAGTGTTTTTGGAAAAGGGAGTTGCGCGCAAGACTAAAAGATGTGTGAAAAATTGTGCACAAGGCATGATTCGAGATCATTGCATAAAAATATGGAAAGGGAAAAAAGTGTGTGAAAGTTTTAAAATGAGCGCGAAACACGAGGTTGTGTGAAAGTGACTTACGCACCAAATACAACGTTAAAAGGGGTTTTGCTCGCTCAAAATGCAACTTAAATGCATCGAAAAAGACATGTCAAAATCTTACGTGTAGGGTCATTAAGACTTATAAATAGACGGCTACCCCAAATCAAGACTCATAACTTTTCCAATGAAGATTTGGTTGCTCTTCCATATGAAATATTTGCACGCAAAAGATTTATGAGTGGTTAAACTTATGCACAAAATGTTCCTTAAGTCTAAAAAGACCAAGTGAACCTTTTGGTGTGGGTGTGTAAAAGATAAGGGTTGTGTGGAAATTAAGGGTTGCATGAAATTCATCTTGCGTGACAACCCCAAATCTTGCGTGCAAGAACATGTGTTGCGCATGAGTGATGCGTTGATCTTGTTTCAGGTTTTGATTATCTAGCTTGTTTGATCAGTGCTTCCAAGTGCATCAATTCAAGACATCGATGCAAGAAGGGTATTTTGCTTTTCAGAGAAAAATAATTCAATTCCAATATGTTGAAGTGACCTTTAAGTCAATAAACTAAGTAAGGCATCACCCACAGTAGTGAGCAAGGGGGATTCAACAGAAGTATTTCAAGGGATATAGTGTGTTATCCCTAAAATCATTGTAAAGATAGTGTGTCTGGCACAGAGTGACTGTGTCTAAACTCTTGTACTCCAAAACTAGTGAAGATTAGTGGACTTTGGTATGATTGAAAACATGTCGGTGTATTCTCCTTATACTATCCCTTAGTTATGATCCAAGTAAAATCATTTTGTCATATCTTTGCATGTGATTGTTTGTTTTTTTCACTTTCTCGTGAGAAAGATTTAACAAGTTCCTACCAATGTGGGAATAAAATTCATCAGATTTAAAGAAAAATTTGACACCCTGATTCACCCCTCTCCTCTCAGGGTGTTTTGGGGTCCTTCAAGCGGTATTAGAGCCAAGTTTCTAGTGTTAAATCCACCCTTTGTTTTTGTGTATAATTCTGTAAATGTTAAGGGAGTTCCCATATTTGATGGAAGCAATTTACAGATTTGGTAAAATAGGATGAGATCTCATCTATAATATCTTATAATGGAGGTCCTTTTTTCCACTGCACAAGGAATACAAGTCACTAATCCTATAGGACTGTCTATGATAGATGTAGATAGGAAAATTCTTGAAGCAGACGCTAAAGCATAGAATACTCTCATTTTATCTCTTTATGATCAGATCTATCTAAAGATAATGAGTTGCACATCTGCCAAGTAAATGTGGGAGAAAATGGAAAATATTTATGAAGGTGAAAACAAAGTGAAGGAGGAAAAACTCCAAGTTTTTTATAATTGGTTTGATGATCTGATGATGCATCCTGATGAAAATGTTGATACCTTCTTTAATCAAATTACTAAAGTTATAAGATCAATTCGAGGGTTTAGTGAAGAATTTCACCTCTTTATAATCCAAAAGTGTCAGCCCTTGAGGAAATATATCTTTAAAAACTATCTTTGGATGATCTACTTATTATTTTGGTTGTATATGAAATGAGAGTGAAACCAGAGGATGCAACACGTTATGTTAGTAAGGAGATGGAATTCAAATCCTTGGAAAAACTCAATATTTTAGGATACTTTGTTAATGAATATGATGAGGAAGGTGAACTTATTTCACTATTTTACAAGAAATTCAATATAGGAAAAGGGATATTTGAAGTAAATCTACCCTTGGCATGTTTTCATTGTGGTAGAGTTGGGCACATTGATTCTCAGTGCTAAAGGAAGTTTGATGAGGATGAAGGTGAAGATGGAAACTTGCAGAAGCCTAAAAAAAGATTTTCTCATAAGGGAAACTCAAAATGTGGAAAGAAACTATAGAAAAAGAGTTTTGTATGTAAAGAAGAAGATGATGATAATTAATTCTTTGAGGAAGAATAACTGGAGTTTAAATATGGAAACCAAGTGTCTATGATGGCTACCGTTGAGAAGTCAGAACCATCAAAAGATAATGCTAGAGATCATAAATCGAGTGTTGATGCTGATCTAAAGTTAAAACTTAAGGATGATCTTGGTAAGCTTGAGAATCAAAGAAATAGATGCAAAAAGTGGAGATAAGTTGTGTAAAAATCATCATAATATGTTGATTAGATTGAAGTTAAAATTGAATGAATGGATGAAGTAGTGAAAGTGCAATAAAAAACCCTTTAAAACATAGAAGATGTAGTAGAAATGAAGCTTAGAATTTAATAATGGGTAAAGGTCATCAATGACCTTACCTTTAGACTAGAGGAGAAGTCCAAGACTGTTGAGGGACTCGAAGAAGAAGTTATTACTCTTAAAATTAAACTCAAAAGTGAATCAAATTCAAAAGAAGCAAAGAAGAAAATACAATTTAGAAAATTATCAGATGATGAGTTTCTAGAGAGAGCTAGGTGTGGTTCTGATGGAGTTGAAAAGATTTTTAATGATCAAAGACCAGCATGCATGGGAAATAGTGGAATCAATTGTGATGTCTAAACATCAAATGTTGCAAATAAAATTTTTCAAAATAAAGGAAAGCTAAAAGTTGTACATGTTGAAAAGTCACCTGAAGTGTTAAAAAAGAAACCCTCAATTCAAAATAAAAGAAGAAATGAAAAAATATCCTCAGGCATCCATAAATGATAGGTATAAAAACTACCTTCCTAAGGAAGGAGACATGAGGAGGAATAGAAATGAGAAGACATCTCCACTTATGAAATGTCAATTTTGTGGTTATCTAGGTCATACCATGTCATACTGTGAATAAACAAGGAGTTGTTTGAATAGGGAATATCTAGGAAGTCAACAAAGGAGAACAAATTCATATCCTACTTCTTATAGAAGAAATAATTTCTATGGATATTGTTTTTGTTATTCTAACTTTGGTCATAAAGATGTTTATTACAGGTAGAAGAAAGACATGAACAATTCATACAGAATTCAGAGACAAGTCAATACTCATCAACCAGATAGTGTTTCTCTTACAAATAGGTTTTATCCTCTGGAAGAATACTATGAGTATGAAGAACCTTCCCACATGGAAGATAGATCTAAAAGGACATATTTATCCTTCACTCAATCTAATATTTCATGGAAGGAAAAGAATAAAATTGAAAATTACAACCTTGTATAAGTAGCTCTCAAAGCTACAAAGAGAAACAACACCTTGATCCTTGATAGCAGATGTTTGCCCCACATGATGGGTAATACTGACTTATTAATGAATGTTAAGAAAATGGTCTATAGAACAGTAAGGTTTGGTAATGATGGTGCGTTGAAGATCAAAGGAAGTGGAAGTACTGAACTAGCTAATGGCGAGCTGAAGAAAACTGAAGTTCTTTGTGTGGATGGTTTGCATCATAATCTCCTTAATGTGATTCAACTATGTGACTCATGACTTATAGCGACTTTCAATCAAAAAGGTTTCACTATAAAGGGAAATACAGGGAATTATCTCATGAAAGGATGTAGAAAATATAGAAACTTATATCAGGTTGACAATAAAGATAACATTTATTATCTAACAATTGAAGAAGAAAACAACTAGTGGCATCAAAGGTTGGGGAAAATTAATCAACAAGACATGAAAAATATATCTAATTTGAAAATATTCATGGAAATCCCCAATCTGAAGCGTGAACAGGAAAAGACTTGTGATGCTTGCGTATGAGGTAAGTTGGTCTGCAATTCATATCGGCTAAAGAAGAAAAGGGCATCAAATCTTCTTGATCTCATCCATATAGACATGTGTGGTCTGATAAATGTTGTTGAAATGCACATATAAAGGTACTTCATCCTTTTTATTTATGATTATAGTAGAATGGTTTGTATGATGGTTATACATAGGAAACAACAAGTGCTTGATTGCATGAAAACTTATCACTGAATCGTCGATAATGATACTAGATGGAAAATCAAAGTTCTAAGATCTAACAATGGAGGTTAATACACATCCATTAAGTTTAAAAATTACTTATAGAAGCATGGAATATAGTATGAGGTGGTTGTTATGAGAACCCCGCAACAAAATGGAGTCGTTGACGTAGGAATCGATAGGTGAAAAATATGACCAAAACTATGCTGATTTAGAGTCATATCCCTCAACATTACTAGAAAGAGGTCGTTTAATCCATAATGTATATTCAAAATCGAAAAAGGATTTATATGGGTAAAACCAAGACACTATATGAGTTATGGCATGGAAAGAATCCCTCTTTGAAGTATTTGTGTGTTTTTATAAGTAAATGTTTTATCATAAACAAATAAGTAAATCAAGGAAAGTATGGTAATGTAGAAGATGAAGGAATATTCCTTGGATATTCAATGAATAAAAAAACCTAAAAATGTTTTAATAAGCATCACAAAAAAATTGTGTAAAGAAGTGATGTTAAGATAATTGAATATAAGACCACAAATACCACGTGCTGATGTGATTGAAGATATAAAAGACAATGTACATGGAATAGATTAAAATGTAGATGTAGAGGAAGTAATGAAAAACATTCAGAGGTCACAACAAGATTTTGATTCAAAAGAAGAATCAAAAGTAGAAATTGTAGCTGAAGAAAATTCTTTTGAACCTTACAGGAGAAATCAAAGAGCAAAAAATGATCAATCCAAAATCATTGGGGATTAGACATCACCCACACAAATAAGGAAAATGAGGAATAATGCACAATCTATCTTCCTATCAGTTGTGGAACCATCCTCATTTGAAGAAGCTATAAAGGATGAATCATGGGTTAAAACCATAAATGAAAAGTTTGATCAGTTTGACCTCACCTATTTTGATAATCCCAATCATGCTTTAATATGTTTTGATAATCTCAATTATGTTTCAATATGCTTTGATAATCCAAAATATTGTTTATATTTATAATAATTATTCGTTCAATCTATGAAATCATATTATTAAGTTGATAAAATATCAAAATGATCATTGGAATTTGTCAGTCAATGTTTATCTATGGTTATACATGCTTTGAAATAATTCTAACTCAATCTGGATATGTTTTTCATAGAAAATATTAGTATTCAAGTCACTAATACAGACCTACCGATAGAGTAAGTCCACTGGTATGCATAAGTCCACCAGTATGTACAATAGTTACCAATAAAAACAGACAGATAGACAAAGTCTACCGATACAAACAGCTAATAATACAAAGGTCTCAGGTACACAGCTACCGATAAGGCTAAGTACACTGGTACGGAAGTCTACCGATATGGATAAGGTCACTGGTATACAGACAGTTACCGTTACACCTGAGCTACTGATAGAATAAGTCCATTGGTATGCATAAGTTGACCGATACAGAGTGACCGCTACTATTATGAAGTCCACCGTTATAAGCTCACTGGTATGGGTCACTGATACATACATTCACCGATACAGAAAGGTCACTGATATGCATAACAGCTACCGATAGAAAGAGCTTTCGATACATAGATCTACTGTTATAAATTGTAACAGTTACTGATAGAAGGATCTACCGATAGGATAAGCTACCAATTCCTACGGGCTACCATTATAAAGGATAACAGCTACTGATACAGAAGAGCTACCGATACGAGCTCACTGACACAGAAGAGCTACCGATACAAGCTCACTGATACTAAGAGCTACTGATGGAAACTAGTCGCTATATCTCTAAACTCTATTTCTATTTTTTTATTTAGAAACGGTCATATTTGATGTTTTTAATGCACGTGCTATTAATTAATGATAGTGGTTGGAATTTTAGGAACCTTACCTCGTACCTGTAAAAAGGTAATCATTCCCATTGCTGGAGAAAAAGCTATATGAGGGAACCTCGAACTACTAAAGACGTTGGTGGTGGTCAGTCAGTCTTTCCATGCACATATGAGACAATCTTTTGGAGATACTCAAAGACTTACATGCATAGAAGAAGAAGGAAGAATACATATTGAATCCATAAAACCTGAACATTCAAGGAGAAAAGAGCTTCAACGATTTCACTTGCACTCAAGCTGATCAGACTGATCAACCTGGACCTGGAAGTCAAATACAGAAACGACACTCTGTTTCTTGAAAAAAACCAGAGAAGGACTCAAAGCCTCATCTGCATTAATCCAAGGAGTCCAGAGCTTCACTCAAAACACATAGAGCATTCTAAACTCATCTCTATCTATTTATCTCTATTATGTTTCATTTATTTACATTTTGAGCAGTGGTGTGCTCTGTATTTTTAGACACACATTGTCTCTTGTGTTGAACTAGAGGATATCTAATATCCTCACTCAATCTTTATAAATATTTTGATTCCCACTGTGGATAGTGGTAGAGGTCAAGTGTGACCTGGATAGCCTGTGTGCTATTGTTTTGTTTTTCCCATGAAGAACTGTGGTAGAGGTCATAGGACCTGGAAAGTCTGAGTACTATTGTAAACCCCGATCCAGGGTGTGGATCAAATTTTATATTAAATTGTTTTGAGAGGACTAAGTCTCTTCTTGAGAATGAACCTCTTTGTTAAAACTGTTGTGCTTGTTTGTTTTGCTTAAAAATATTTTGAATATTCCACTGCTAAGTACTTTAAATATAAATCTATTTTAAAGTTACTCTAATAGTTAAACTAGAAAGTGTTTATAACTTTTGTTATCCATTAAGTTAGTTTCAAAAGTTAATCAATCTTCATATTGAGTTAACTAAGAAATAATCAATCTCTTGAGAAACTAATTGAAAACTTACAATCTTTATAAATTCACTACAGTTTAGCTTGTTATTTAAATTGGGGGATTTTAATAGAAATATTTTTAACATAAATTTTTAATTGGAACTCAATTCACCCTCCCCCCCCCCTCTTGAGTGTCCACTCCGACCAACATTTGGTATCAGAGGTAGGTTATTAATAAATTATTTCCAAATAATCTGTTTTCAACTGTGATTTTAGTTGTATCTTAAAGATCTTAAATTTTTGTTATTTCTAAATTTTATCTCTCTAAATATATTTTCTAAAATCTATTTATGGATAATAGACTAGAAGGTGTTGATACCAATAGGCCACCTTTCTTTAATGGTGTTAATTATGCCTAATGGAAACTGAAAATGAAAATTCATTTAGAAAGTATGGGATTTGACATCTGGACTGCTATAGAGACTCAGTATAAGATTCCATAAACTAAAAGAACTACTTGGGATGAACCTACTAAAACAGATTACAATAATAATTATAAAGCAATGAATGCCATGTATTGTGCTTTAGGATATGAAGAATTTAATCGAATATCTGCTTGTAAAACTGCTTATGAAATCTGGGATACTTTGGCTATTTTCCATGATGGAACAACCAATGTTAAGGAAATGAGACTAAACACTTACACTATTAAATATGATAATTTTAAAATGAATCCTGATGAACCTATTTCTAACATGTATCTGAGGTTCAACGAAATTTTAAATACAATGAGCTCACTAGGAAAAGTTTTTCCAACAAAAGATAAAATCATGAGGATACTAAGATGTCTTCCAGAAAGATGGAGAGGCACGTCAGTTTCAATAAGAGAATCGTGTGACATAAGTTCACTGCCTATTAAAGAGATGATTGGTAAGTTAATGATGTATGAAGAAGAGCTAAAGGTAAACAAAGAAGAAGATGATGAACCAAATAGAAAGTCAGCGGCATTTAAGTCTACTGCCTCAAAGAGCAAGGACAAGGAGAAAGTTCACATACCTACTGAAATCTCAATAAGTGGAGGTTCATATTATGATAGTGATGAAGAGATGGCTCAAATAGCTAGTAGGTTCAAGAAATTCTACAGAAAGAAGAAGTTTTTCATAAAATACAATTATAGGGGAAAGTATTACAATAAAGGTCATTGGAATAAAGACTGATAAGGATGATGAGATAGTGTGTTATGAATGCAAAAGGAAAGGTCACATTAAGGATGACTATCCAAAATTGAACTTCAAGAAGAAATATGAGTACAAGTAAAAAAATATAAGAAAGCAATGAAAGAAACCCGGAGTGCTTTAGAAGACAGTTCAAGTGATTCTGACTCCACTCAGGATGAAAAATCTCAAAAATCTAACATGTGTTTCATGACAAACACATCTAAGGTAACATTGAATACTCCTGATTCAAATTCTTATTATTTTGGAGATGATTATAATTATAAAAACATGTCTAATGAAGAGTTATTTGAATACTGTAATATGTTATAAGAAACCTGCATTGAGCTTAAAGATAAGTATAAAACCTTAAAGAAACAGTATGCCTTGTCCAGTACTGTTAAATCTTATCTTAGTATAGAAAAGAAAAATAATGCTCAACTGTTAAAAGATAATACTCAACTTAAATTGTCTAATGATAAACTTAGAATAGACTTAGAAAAGTTCACCAGTGTAAAGAACACTCTTACACAAATGCTAAGAAAATAAGTGGCACCAAAATATATTACTGGTTTAGGTTATCAGCCTGGATAGAGACATATTACAAAAAAAATAGATTTATTCCAAAATCTAGATAGTATGCTGCTAGATCCAACTCTAGAAATTATGATGCCTCAACAAGCTATTAACATAGTTATAGATCAAACAAAGTTTATCTTTCAAAATATTTTGAATCTATTGATTATATGAAACCCATTAGACAAATCTGGGTACCAAAAGTTTTTCTTGCTAACCTGTCTGGACCCAAGAAAATCTGGGAACCAAAATCATTTTCTATTTAAACTTGTTTTGTAGAAAACATTCTTAAAAAGTTCCTGTAGGAAGACATGGTACTTGGACAGTGGATGTTCAAGGCATATGACAGGAGATTTTTCATGCTTCAAGAGCTTAATCAAGTTTGATAGAGGGCATGTTACCTTTGGTGATAATTCAAAAGGAAAAATCATCATCTTAGGCCAGATTGGTAACACTGATTCAATTTTAATTTCTAAAGTTTTATTTGTTGATGGATTAAAATACAACCTGTTAAGCATTTCTCAGTTGTGTGATGATGGTTTCAATGTTAAATTTGAAAATTATGTTTGCCATGTATTTCATTCTAAAAATGTTTTGGTATTTACTACCTTGAGAAATGAAAATGTTTATGTTGTAGATTTAAATTCTTTATCTAAACAAAAGGTTACATATTTAAATGATTTTCATAGAGAATCTTGGCTATGGCACAGAATATTAGGACACTACAATGTTCATTCACTTAAGAAACTAACTAAGAAAAATTTAGTTGGAGACCTACCTCAACTAAAATTCCCATCAGACAAAGTTTTCACTCCCTGTCAAAAGGGAAAGCAACATAAAGTTTCATTCAAATCAAAGAAAGTATTTTCAACTTCTCAACCTCTCGAGTTGGTTCACATAGACTTGTTTGGACCTTCTAGAGTTTCTAGTTTAAATGGGAAGCACTATGTCTATATCTTAGTATATGAATTTTCTAGATATAATTGGGTATACTTTCTTGCTCACAAAAGTTAAGATTGTTCTTATTTTATGAAATATTCCAAGTCTGTAGAAAACCTAAGTGGACTTAAAGATTAAGACCTTGAGAAGTGACCATGGTCGTGAGTTTGAAAATCATGAGTTTGAATCTTACTGCACACATAATGGCTATAGTCACAACTTTTCTGCCCCTAGGACACCTCAACAGAATGGTTTAGTAGAAAGAAGAAATAGAACCCTTCAAGAAATTTCAAGAACTATACTTAATGAGTATGACCTACCTGTTTACTTCTGGGCTGAATCTGTGAATACAACTTGCACTACTGGAAATACAGTCTTTCCCAACAGTTCTGAACCGTTGGGAAAGGCTGCAGAACCGTTGGTATAAGTTATACCAACGGTTCTGCAAACCGTAGGGAAGTAAGCCGTTGGGAAAGATTTTCCCAACGGTTTATAGTGAACCATTGGGATGGGGTGGGGAAAAAATAACTTATCCCAACGGTTTGGCTTGAACCGTTGGGAAAGCCCAAGAACTCTCCTCTTTCCCAATGGTTTCTAAACCATTGGGAAAGGTTTTTTACCAACGGTTCATAGAACCGTTGGTAAAAAAAACTCAGAGATGCTATGCCAAAGGTTTGAAACCGTTGGCATAGCCTATGCTGTGCAATTTGCATAGCAGGTCTCATTTTTTGCATTCCCTCTCATTTTCAATCCAATTATTGTACCTGCAATAAACTAACACATACATATAAAATTATTGTACCTGAAATAACCAACTAACACATACATATAGAGAACAAATTCATACACATTTAACATATAATGCATCCTGGAACTATAAACATCCATAATTAAATTATAATTCATAATGTAATTATAAAGACACATAATTCATTTAGAATTAAATTTAAAATTTAGATGAAAATTATATGTGGAATCCGGAATTCAATTCATAATTTGATTGGTTTTTCATATACCATATATTTTTACCTGAAATGATGTCCATTTTAAATAAAATACACACACCTGGAGTGATACCGGCCACATCGTGCCTTTTATTGAGGTAAGGTTAACTCGTACACGTCACAAATGACCCATCGATCATTGTCCTAAAGTATCAACATATTCCGAAAGCGTTTGATCGGTTTTTCGTATGTCAGATGATGTTTTTCACTTAAAATGATGTCCTTTTGAAACAAAAGACAGACACTTTGAGTGGTGTCAGCCAAACCTCGTCTCAGATTGAGGTGGGGTTGATTCGTACACATTACATATGACCCATGGATCGTTGTGCTAAAGTATCAACACAATAAGAATCTGTTTGGTCAGTTTTCTGTATGTACTTAAAATGTTGTCCATTTTAAACAAAATAGAGCCACTTAGAGTGATCCCGACAACACCATGCCTCGGATTAAGGCGGGGTTGACTCGTACACATCACATATGACCCATGGATCTTTGTCCTAAATCATCAACACATTTCGAATGCCTTTGGTCAGTTTTTCATATGTCAGTTATTTTTTTCACTTAAAATGATGTTCATTTTAAACAAAAGAGAGACACTATGAATGGTGTCAGCCACACTGCGTCTCGGATTGAGGCGGGGTTGACTCGTACACATCACATATGACCCATGGATCGTTTTAATAGAGTATCGACACAATCAGAATCCGTTTGGTCGGTTTTCCGTATGCTAGTTGTTGTTTTCACTTAAAATGAAGTCAATTTTAAACAAAAGAGAGACACTTTAAGTGGTGTCAGCCACACTGCACCTTGGATTGAGGTGAGTTTGACTCGTACACGTCACATATGACTCATGGTTCATTCTCCTAAAGTTTCAATGGAAACCGAATGTGTTTGGTTAGTTTTCCGTATGTACTTAAAATGTTGTCCATTTTAAACAAAAGAGACACACTTAGACTGATCCCAGCCACACCGCGACTCAGATTGAGCTTGGGTTGGCTCATACACGTCACATATGACCCATGGATCATTGTGATAAATTATCAACAGATTCTGAATGCGTTTGGTTGGTTTTCCGTATTCCAGTTGTTCTTTTCACTTATAATCCTGTCCATTTTAAACAAAAGAGACACAGTTAGAGTGGTGCCGGCCACACCGCATCTCGGATTTAAATGGGTTTGACTCGTACACGTCTCAAATGATCCATGAATCATTTTACTAAAGTATCAACACAATCCGAATGCGTTTGGTCAGTTTTTCGTATGCTAGTTGATGTTTTTCACTTAAAATGATGTCCTTTTGAAACAAAAGACAGACACTTTGAGTGGTGTCGGCCACACCGCATATTAGATTGAGGATGGGTTGATTCGTACACGTCACATATGACCCATGGATCATTGTGATAAAGTATCAACGCAATCAGAATTCGTTTGTTCAGTTTTCCATATGTACTTAAAATGTTGTCCATTTTAAACAAAAGAGAGCCACTTAGAGTGATCTCGGTCACACCGTGCCTCATATTAAGGCGGGGTTGACTCGTACACATCACATATGACCCATGGATTGTTTTTCTAAAGCATCAACACATTTCGAATGCGTTTGGTCGATTTTTCGTAAGTCAGTTGTTCTTTTCACTTATAATTTTGTCCATTTTAAACAAAAGAGAGACACTATGAATGGTGTCGGCCACACCGCGCCTCGGATTGATGTGGGGTTAACTCTTACATGTCACATATGACCCATGGATCATTGTTCTAAAGTATCGACATAATCTGAATGTGTTTGGTCGGTTTTTCGTATGCCAGTTGATGTTTTTCACTTAAAATGATGTCCTTTTGAAATAAAAGACAGACACTTTGAGTGGTACCGGACACACCGCGTCTCAGATTGAGGCGCGGTTGATTTGTACATATCACATATGACCCATGGATCGTTCTTCTAAAGTTTCAACAGAAACCGAATGCGTTTGGTCGGTTTTCCGTATGTACTTAAAATATTGTCCATTTTAAACAAAAGAGAGCCACTTAGAGTGATCCTGACCACATCGTGCCTTGGATTAAGGCGGGGTTGACTCATACACATCACATATGACCCATGGATCATTTTCCTAAAGCATCAACACATTTCTAATGTGTTTGGTTAGTTTTTCGTATGTCAGTTGTTTTTTTCACTTATAATCCTGTCCATTTTAAACAAAAGAGAGACACTATGAATGGTGTCGGCCACACCGTGCCTCGGATTGAGGCGGGGTTGACTTTTACACATCACATATGACCCATGGATTGTTGTGATAAATTATCGACACAATCATAATGCGTTTAGTCAGTTTTTCGTATGCTAGTTGATGTTTTTCACTTAAAATGATGTCATTTTGAAACAAAAGATAGACATTTTGAGTGGTGTCGGCCACACCATGTCTCAGATTGAGGTGGGGTTTATTCTTACACGTCACATATGACTCATAGATCATTCTCCTAAAGTTTCAATAGAAACCAAATGCGTTTGGTTAGTTTTCCGTATGTACTTAAAATGTTGTCCATTTTAAACAAAAGAGAGCCACTTAGAGTGATTCCGCCCACACCGTGCCTCAGATTAAGGTGGGGTTGACTCATACACGTCACATATGACCCATGTATCGTTTTCCTAAAGCATCAACACATTTCAAATGTAGTTGGTCGGTTTTTCGTATGTCAGTTGTTCTTTTCACTTATAATCCTGTCCATTTTAAACAAAAGAGAGACACTGTGAATGGTGTCGGCCACACCACGCCTCGGATTAAGGCGGGTTTGACTCGTACATGTCACATATGACCCATGGATCGTTGTGATAAAGTATCAACACAATCCTAATGCGTTTGGTCAGTTTTCCGTATGCCAGTTGATGTTTTTCACTTAAAATGATGTCCTATTGAAACAAAAGACAGACACTTTTAGTGGTGCGGACCACACCGCATCTCCGATTGAGGTAGGTCTGATTCATACACGTCACATATGACCCATGGATCATTGTTCTAAAGTATCAACACAATCAGAATCCATTTGGTCATTTTTCCGTATGTACTTAAAATGTTGTCCATTTTAAACAAAAGAGAGCCACTTAGAGTGATCCTGGCCGCACCGCGCCTCGGATTGAGGCGGGGTTGACTCATACACGTCACATATGACCCATGTATCATTGTGCTAAAGTATCGACACAATCCGAATGCTTTTGGTCGGTTTTCCGTATGCCAGTTGATATTTTTCACTTAAAATGATGTCCTTTTGAAACAAAAGATAGACACTTTGAGTGGTGCTGGCCACACCACGTCTCAGATTGAGGCGGGGCTGATTCGTACACATCACATATGACCCATGGATCGTTCTCCTAAAGTTTCAATGGAAACCTAATGCGTTTGGTTAGTTTTCCGTATGTACTTAAAATGTTTTCCATTTTAAACAAAAGAGAGCCACTTAGAGTGATCTCGGCCACACTATGCCTCAGATTAAGGTGGGGTTGACTCATACACGTCACATATGACCCATGGATCATTGTCCTAAAGCATCAACACATTTCAAATTCGTTTGGTCGGTTTTTCGTATGTCAGTTGTTCTTTTCACTTATAAGCATGTCCATTTTAAACAAAAGAGAGACACTATGAATGGTTTCGGCCACACCACACATCGGATTAAGGCGGGGTTGACTAGTAAACGTCACATATGACCCATGGATCACTATGCTAAAGTATCAATACAATCCGAATGCATTTGGTCAGTTTTCTGTATGTCAGTTGATGTTTTTCACTTAAAATGATGTCCTGTTGAAACAAATGACAGACACTTTGAGTGGTGCCGGCCACACCGCGTCTTTGATTGAGACAGGGTTGATTCATACACGTCACATATGACCCATGGATCATTTTTCTAAAGTATCAACACAATCAGAATCCGTTTGGTCAGTTTTCCGTATGTACTTAAAATGTTGTCCATTTTAAACAAAAGAGAGACACTTAGAGTGATCCCGGCCACACCATGCCTCATATTAAGGCAGGGTTGACTCGTACAAGTCACATATGACCCATGGATTGTTGTCCTAAAGCATCAACACATTTCAAATGTGTTTGGTCAGTTTTTCGTATGTCAGTTGTTCTTTTAACGTATAATCCTGTCCATTTTAAACAAAAGAGAGACACTGTGAATGGTGTCGGCCACACTGCACCTCGGATTGAGGCAGGGTTGACTCGTAAATGTCACATATGACCCATGGATCGTTGTGATAAATTATTTACACAATTCGAATGCGTTTAGTCGATTTTCCGTATGCTAGTTGATGTTTTTCACTTAAAATGATGTCCTTTTGAAACAAAAGACAGAAACTTTGAGTGGTGTCGGCCACACCGCATCTCATATTGAGGCGGGGTTGATTCATACATGTCACATATGACCCATGGATTTTTATCCTAAAGTATCAATGGAAACCGAATGCGTTTGGTCGGTTTTCCGTATGTGCTTAAAATGTTGTCCATTTTAAACAAAAGGGATTCACTTAGACTAATCCCGGCCACACCGTGCCTCGGATTGAGCCCAAGTTGGCTCGTACACGTCACATATGACCCATGGATCATTTTGATAAATTATCAATAGAATCTGAATTCATTTGGTCAGTTTTCCGTATGACAGTTGTTCTTTTCACTTATAATCCTGTCCATTTTAAACAAAAGAGACACAGTTAGAGTGGTATGTTAGTTGTTTATTCACATTATTCAAATACACTATTTGAATATGGGTCTTTAAATTAATTTATTTATGAAAAATTTACATTTAAAATGAGAATATCAGAAAATTAATAGAAGATAAAACTTTTACTAAAAATCCTTGTGGAAATATTAAGGTAAACATGATTTATGAGAATCCTTATGTGTCTATTAGTGGAATGGTATTTACTTAAAATATTGTGGACATTCATATAGAATATTTTTATATAATTCTTTGTATGGATTAGATTTTAGTTTATCATGCTATGAAACATTTCAGAGCTAACAATGTCATGCCCAATGAATACATCCCTTTTATAACATACCAAGAATCTATGATATTGATTAGATGTGTAAATGTGATTTACATTGATTATCATGATGAAAATAAATAAAATATATATTATAGATTTTTTAGTAGTAAATGAAATCAAGGAGGGTGGGGGGGCTGTCCAGGGGGGCTGTCCGGGGGGCTGTCCGGGGGGCTGTCCGGTGGGTGTCCAGGGGGCTGTCCGGGGACCAAGGAGGAGGGTGGGGGGGATGTCTGGGGGGATGTCCGGGGTCCAGGGAGGAGGGTGGGGGGGCTGTCCGAGGGGCTGTCCGGGGGGCTGTTCGGGGGGCTTTCCAGGGGGTTGTCTGGGGACCAAGGAGGATGGTGTGGGGGGGCTGTCCGGGTGGGTGTCCGGGGTCTAGGGAGGAGGGTGTGGGGGCTGTCCTGGGGGCTGTCCGGGGACCAAGGAGGATAGTGGGGGGGGAGGGGCTATCCGGGGGGCTGTCCGGGGTCCAAGGAGGGTGGTGGGGGTTGTTCAGGGTCTAGGAAGGAGGGGGTTCCCAAACACACAACCACTAAAATACAACAACATCCATAAAAACAAATAATATATAAAAATAACTCAACTCCAATACTATACTACGATTCTAGATAAAACCAACAACTAGAATAGATTAAATATCAAATCTCAGTAATATTAGTCAAAAATGTAATGGATTAATTTTTCCCACATCACCATCACCATCATCACCATCATCATCACCCTCGTCCTCATCCCCATCATCGTCCTCTCCCTCCTCAGCGCCCTCCTCCTCGCCCCCTCCCTCCTCCTCGCCCTCGCCACCCGCCTCGCCCTCCTCCTCTCCCTCCTCTTCCGCATCAGACTCCTCACCATCATCATCTTCAATCTGGGCATCGTCCTGAACACCACTAGAAATGACACCTGGTGCACCATATATAGAATGTATCAATGAAATATATTCATCAAAATCTGGGGTGGCCTCTGCTAGAAGTGTTGGACGTAGAACTTCAATAAATTTCATAAACGCACTGTTTTCCCTAGCAGACTATTCTGCCATCTCTGTGGCCCTTTTCTGAGCCTGTTTTGCCTGTACCCTAACTTGTTGCATCTCGGTGGCACTACAGCTCATACCTGAGGAGGGCCAATACCTCATCGAGGCTATCCTAGGTCGGCAGTGTACTCTGCCAGGATGCTCCTCTCCAAACACCTAATGTAAGTGATCTATTGGCCCAAAATTGTTTGGTTCTTGGGCATCAAGGGCCTCTAAAGCAACCTGTTACAAATATAAATATATTATTAAGTTACAAAATAGATATTAAAATATAAAATCAACAGATTAAAACTTACAATCTGCTGCTGAGTCGCTTCGTTGATGGCACTTCCATCATTTTTTCGTCTACTCGAACAAAACAGTTTTGCTCGAGGCACACGTCCTTCAATATTCTTTATTTTCCCCTACAATGACATTGAAAACTAAAGTTATATGAAAACTTTATCAAATGATTAAATAATTGAGAAAACAAAATAAAATGTAAGTCGTAAAGAAAACTTATAAAAAATTGTCATACCTGCTTCCTCTCATGATCTGGCATCGTAGTACGTCCTAGTGTGTGGAGGTATTTTTTTGCATCAATGTTTTTTTTTATTTTTTCCAGATGATTCCTAAATAAAATTCGATAATGAAAAGGATAATATTAATTCAAAATGTGAAAGTTATTATTTAAATACCTCAAATGTAATTCATACCTAAAACTGGGTACTCGTTCAATGAGTAATCATCTGACGATATTGCTCTATAGGACAATCATCCACTACTGGTACCGCCTCTAAATCAGTGCCAACTCTAGCACGCCAGCCAATATACAACTCATGCTTGTAGGCTCTCCAAAGCTCTCCTAAATCCTTTAGAAGTTTCGATCGAGCACCCTCACCATCGGGAAAATTAAATCGAAGCTGACATCAAAATATTAATTCATATAAATACAAAAATAATTCATGGAATTAAATACAACAGATTTTTTTACCCATATCTCTACCCAAGCTCTATCCTTGACCTCATGTGGAAAATGTCTCCACGACAGCGGGCTGACGGGAATGATGTTGGAGTATTTGGAAAGCGTCGCCAAAAAACTCCGACATTGCTGCCCTGATTTCTCAACCATTTGGTTGTTTTCATTGTAATCCACCATAACCTGTGTGCGGCGGTTTCACACCGAACGCATGCGTGTACGCCCTCGCCCCTGCCTCCTGTCAGTAGATGTATCTGTCATGAAAGAAAAACAAATATTTTATCAAAACATGTTATAATGAAAATAAATATTTCTATAAAAATTTGTTAGGGTTTTATAAATATACCTGCGCCAGTCTGATCGCTGAGCGCCTCCAGATCCACAGAAATTGATGGAACACCCTGTGGTGGAATAGGAGTCAAAGATGATGGAATATAAAATCTCGGAGAGACAGAAGTAGAAGGAAAAGAAGATGGGACAGTTGTATGACCTGATTCTGACTGGGGAGTGGGAATCATCATGGGATGTGAAAATGATGGGGCAGAAGATGCAGAAGGTAGCGAAAACATGGGAGGCCTAAATATCCCGTGTGTCCCTAACGACACACCGGGATCAGAATGTGGGAAGGATGACATGTCAGTGGGAGGGGAAGGGTCTAGTCGGGCACGCACAGCTGTTCATCCACCTCTGGTACGAACCCTCCTCGTACCACCGGCCTGAGTACTAGGACTAGTATTAGGATCCTCGTCGAATAATTGTCGACGTATAGGTGGATCCTATAAAAATTTTTACAAAAAAATTAATCACATGATATTATATATTCTTTAAATATATATATATTTTTTAAATAAAGTACTCACTGTAGGTACTAATGGTGGAACGCCCATCTCCACCATCCGATGATTGTTCTCCATCATTTTTTTCCTTCATCTCTCTTCAATTGGCTGCATTTCCTGCTTTTGAAAACAAATATGTAATTAATTAGAAAAAGAAAACTAATGTGTAAACCAAAAAACTAAATATATGAGGGAATAGGGGGATTCATTGGTAATTTAGCTATCAATTGTTTTAGAAGATCTTGAATGAATTTAATAAATCATACAAGTTGTAATGTTCACCAAGTTAGAAATATTGTTTGAATAGGTTTGAATGCAGTTCAATTCCAAATTAGAAAATGCAATTCAAATAAAACAGCAACCAATAAACATTGAAAATTCACATAATGGTCAAGTTAGCTAAAACATATTTGTGATCAATACTAAATCAATTTGAATATTACCAACCTTAACAACCCAACTCGAGGTAAACCAAAATAATTTAGAACATGGATGAATGATTCTATATATTTTCAACCACAACTTTAGGTTCACAATCAAATCTAAAAATTGAGCTATTGGATTCATCAAAAGAAATAAATGGATTGGTTCCAATGGAAATAGGGATAGTGTCAATTCCATCATCACCATCATCAAAAATATGTCTTGGAATTACTTCAACTATGACACCAAATTCAGGTCGAAGTTGGTCTTTGACATAAAAAACTTGTTTAGCCATTGATTCCAACACATATGGTTCTTCGGTAGTAAGAGTGTGAGTCATATTAATTACTATAAATCCACAATCATTAATAAATGTGACATGTCTCATCATCAAATCAAACCAATGGCATTTCATCATTGTGACTCATCCATGAGAGTAATAATCTAATATTATTATTTTCTCAACGACTCCATAATAACTCACATTTTCAAATTGCGGTCTACTATCTGATGCACTGGCATAACAATCTTTTGTGGCAGTAACCATAACACCATCATGTTGTGTTCTCATGTTATTTTCTCATTCAGTGACAATAAATTTGTACCCATTGATAACAATTGATTTACAGTCACGAACCACGGTATTAGGACCAAAAGCCAAAGCTCTTATTTCCTCAAAGACAGAGTCAGTAGAAAAACTCAATACATGTAATATAAATGACTATTAAACTTAATTAAATATTGAAATAATTAATTTAAACAGTAATATTTTTACCTTCAATTTTAACCAAGCAGAAAACTCTTTGCTATGTAAATTATCTCTTCTTATCAAAGATAAAGAATGATTCTTTCTATTTATCATTTTTTTATGTTCCCTATAGATAAAAAATATGAATAGTTTAATAGATATATATGTAAGATATACATATTCAATTTAGTTACCTAATATAGTAATCGAACAAATCACAATTGAACAAAACTGTGCGATGTGCCATCTCCCGCTCTTCATGGATTAATGTCTTCAATGTATATGATCCAAGAATTCCTCTTGTTTGAGGAATTGATGGAAAACTGGGTTCAATTTTCTCATACTGTTCTTCTTCATTTCTCATTGGTCTGTTCATTCTTGTAGTAAGATCATAAAAATACATTGAGCAGAAATCCATACATTCTTGAGCCAAGTAACCGTTCACGATAGAACCTTCGGGATGATTCCTGTTTCGGACATAAGACTTTAATGTATACATATTTCTTTCAGTTGGATACATCCAATGAAAATAAACAGGTCATCTAAGAAGTATTTCAGTGGGAATATGGACAGTCAGATGCAGTATGCATGTGAAAAATAATGGAGGAAATATTTTCTCCAACTCACAAAAAATTAATGGGGCATCCGTCAACATTTTTTTCAAGAAATACTTGGACAACTTATTAGCACAAAGATCTCTAAACAAATGGCACAACTGAATAACAGTCACCCTTACATTATTGGACAAAAGATGATGGATTTCTATTGGAAGAAACTCATGTAGTAGAACGTGATAATCATGAGTCTTCAAAGATTTTAGCTTCAACTCTCTTCTTTTGACCCGTTTAGATATGTTGCTTGAATAGCCATCAGGAACTCTAATAGTCTCTAATAATTCCAGAAATTGTTTTTTTTCGTAGGTGTCATCACATAAGAAGCACATGGAAGTTTCCATTTATTTTCACTGATACGCACAGGATGCAATTCTGGTCTAATGCCCCAATCCACCAAGTCACACCGAGATCGTAAATCATCTTTTGTCTTCCCCTTGACATTTAGAAGAAATGAAATCAACATTTTGCATATATTATTTTCAATATTCATTATGTCTAATCAATGACGTAACAAATTGGTTGACCAATAAGGCAAATCAAAAAAGATACTCTTCTTCCTCCAATTGTAACAGGTTTCAGTGGAAACATTATTTCTCTTTCCAGATTTCATTTGACCCTTCCCGAATGAAAAACTGAAATCTTTCAATTCATTAAGCACATCAGTTCTAGACATATGCTGAGGTGGATCATCGGTCTCTATGGTGTTATCAAATCTTCAATGATTCATTCTATATGGATGATCCTTTGGCAAGAATCATTGATGTCCCATAAAACTGAAACTACAGGGATGTTTCAGTATTTTGGATCATGTATTCTTCATAAAAAATGGACATGACAGTTTTCCCTTCATGCTCTATCCAGACATCATTGCATAAGCTGGAAAATCATTGATCGTCCACATAAGCGCAGCACGCATCTGAAATATGTCTTTCGAACATGCATCGTATGTGCGCACACCCACATCCCAAAGAAGTTTCAAATCTTTTATTAAAGGTTGCATGTATACATCAATATCAATGCTGGGATCAGAAGGACCAGATATGAGTATACTCATGAAAGTGAAAGGTTTTTTCATACACAACCATGGGGGAAGATTATAAATGTGTATAAAAACTGGCCATGTGTTGTGCGAAGTAAGCATCTGCCCAAACGGATTAAAACTGTCGCATGAAAGACCCAACCTCACATTACGCACGTCAACTTCAAAATCAGGATGTTGAGCATCAAATCTCTACCATGAAAATCCATCTGCAGGATGAACCAACTCATCATTATTCTTCTTTCTCTCAGTATCATGCCATATCATTTTTATTGATATGTCATCAGACATAAAAAGATTCTGGAGTCTGGGGATCAATAGAAAGTGCCGCATTAATTTCTGTGGAACGCGGGATGGTGTTCCATCAGATTTTGACTTCCAGCGGGATGTACCACATTTTATACAATCATTTAGTTTAGCAGTTTCCTCCCAGAATAAACTGCAATCTTTCGGGCAAGCATGAATTTTGTTTCTTGAAAATCCAAGTTCCTCAACTAACTTCCATGCCATATAGTGGTTTGAGGGAATATTTGCATCATCTGGAAGTAAATCCTTCAAGAGGGTAAGAATGTAATCGATTTCTGTATTAGAAATCTCATACATAGTTTTCCCATTAAATAATCAGATTAAACATTCCAGCTTTTTCATTTTATCGCATTGTCGATATACTGGAGTCGTGGCAGCATCATTCAATTTTTTCACCCTATCAATATCATCATTTTCACTAGATGCATCAGCTGTCCTCATATTGAAGTATTCTTGAGTCGAAATCCTTTCTTTTTCATGATGACGAATAAATAGAAACCGATCATCTAACAAATTCTCCATTCCAGTCCTTTCATTTCGATCATCACCAATTTGAGATTTCATTTTCTCCCCATTGTGATACCATACAAAGTAGTTTTCTTGAAAACCATTTTTGGTTATATGGTAGCTGACTTCTTCATGGCTCAACCAAGGTCTACCAACACAATTGGAACATGGGCAGTGTATGTGACCACTATCTGAAGCATTGTGAAATGCAAAATCTATAAATCTCTCCAAATTGTTTTGAAAATCGCTTGAGATCCGATCGGTTTCATACATCCAACTTTTGTCCATTCTGTAAAAAGAATTTATATAAGTAATTTTGTCATAAACAATTCAATAGGATTGAACTTTAATAGAAAATACATTTAAGTAAACGATAAAGGAAGAAAATAATCAAGGTATCAACTACACATGTGAAAAAAACATACTAATGTGTTATTGAAAAAATGTAAAACCAACAAGAACTTAATGTGTTATCACATCACAGCATGGGTCATCCCATAACCATATTAGTAGGGTATCATGAACATGAATAACATCAACCTTGTGCCATCCTCCTACCCTACATGACCCCAACTACATGCCACATCTTATTATAGCCTTATCACATCGCACCTCACCTGAAAACACTAGGTAAATCATTGTACATCTCACCTAAAGACACATGGACAATCACATCGCATCTTTCCTAAAAACACATGGTCAATCACTTATGAAGGAAGAGTAGGGAAGACATGGTAGCTATCCAACCATATAACCACCATCCTAGATATTAGAAAAAATACTCATAACTCAAAACCTCTGATCATTGGTAAGTTTATCCAACTCTGGTTGGGAATGTGTAGAAATAACATAAAATACATGATATATAGATAGCACAAAATACCCAACCTATGGGTTCACATTAACTACATAATCACACACTTCACTACTACCATACAACACATAAACCATCACGACCACTTTTACCACTATATGCAACACACCACACCACCACCACACAAGACACATAGAATTTCCCACTTTCATTTATAAGCCACTTTATTCACACTTACATTGTCCATTCATTTAATGTTAAATTAATTAAATCCATTTACCACACATCCATTTCTATTCCATATCATTTATTTACTATCTTGTTTTTTTGTTTTAACAGCATAATTTATTCCATAGATAACCAGGAAACTAATAAAACCACCACACAACAACTCACCATCTCACAATAACCATCGTCGCCATGTTACATCTGCCAACCATCTCACCAAAACAACCACATATCACAGCAAAAATATTGCACATCACAAACCACCGCACAACCAAAACCACCTCACCACATCATACACCACAACCTCATCACACAACACCTTCACACGGCACAACACCACCACACATCATCACTATCACACAACTTCACATGTCATATCCATGCCCACTAACCATCACATTACAACCCCGCATATCACAAAGCCCAACTGGTCACCTCAATCACCATACAACAGCCTACAACATACAATGAAACACAACAAAAAACCTATCATAGAAGCAACATACCCCAACTTCCACAATTTATTCAAGGTCTTCTATTACATTACCCCTTTATTTAGAATGGACATTATAACACAAATGATATTCCAAGGGAAACTAATTAATTAACAAAATATTCGTTCATTTCCCTATTTTTTAGGGTAAAATCACATCAAAATAAAAACTTAAAACTAAAATATTAGATCGATAACAATAAAAACAAGTTATCATATGTGTATAAAGAATAAAATACCTGATTTGAGATGATTCGGATGGATTTTCACCTGTTCGGATGGGGGGGTTCGAGAGAGGATCCGAGCGCCGGATTGATTTTAGGGTTCTGTCGCGACTAGGGGAGAGCAGTGGCCCGATTGTATTTGGGGAAAAGATTTACCAACGGTTTTTAAAAACCATTGGGAAATGGGTGTTTAGGGGACCCTTTCCCAACGGTTCAACAGAATCGTTGGGAAAGGGTAACTTGAACACCCCTTTGCCGACGGTTTTATAAAACCATTGGTAAAGGGTTTCCTAGCTCTTCTTTACCAACGGTTTAAGCAAACCATTGGTAAAGAACCGTGGGTAAAAACCACATTTCCAGTAGTGTTGTTATATTATAAATAGAGTCTTGATTAGACTTGTTCTTAAGAATACCCCTTATGAACTGTGGAATAATAGGAAATCTAATGTTAGTTACTTCATAGTTTTTGGTTGCAAAGTCTTTATTCTTAATACTAAGGATAATCTTGACAAGTTTGCTTCTAAAAGTGATGAGGGAATCTTTATAGGTTACTCTATAACCAGTAAATCTTATAGAGTCTTTAACAAAAGAACCAAATGTGTGGAAGAATCTATTCACATCAAATTTGATGAGACTGGTCCGCATGAACCAAGTCTTATCCTAAAAATCTTTAAGAAGATCTGTCTATTCTGGACCTTAATGATAAAAACAGTGAACCTGTTGTAAAGACAACCAGTTCTGGAAATATTCCAGAATCTGCTCCTGGTAAACCCGAACATAGAGAAGAACCTGAAATTTCTAGTCCTGCATTTACTAGATCAACTAGAATTCTAAAGAATCATCCTTTAGATGTTGGTGTTGGTAATCTTGATAGAGGGACGCAGACTAGATCTTCTCTAAGAAATCAGGTTGAACATCAAGCCTTTATTTCACAGTTAAAACCTATAAAAATATCAATGATGTAATCAATGATAAATTTTGGGTAATGGCTATGCAAGAAGAATTAAATCAATTTTAAAGAAACAAAGTCTGGGAATTAGTTGACAGACATAAGGAAAAATTGACCATAGGCACTAAATGGGTTTTTATAAATAAGGTTGATGAGTCTAGAAATATAATTAAAAATAAATCAAGGCTAGTTTCACAAGGATATATTCAAGAGGAAGGAATAGACTATGAGGAAACCTTTGCACCTGTAGCTATATTAGAAGCTATTAGGATTCTACTTGCCTATGCTGCTCATCTGAATTTCAAGTTATATATAATGGATGTTAAAAGTGATTTTCTAAATGGTTTTATAATTGAAGATGTTTTTGTTGAACAACCACCTGGATTTACTAATCCTCATTTTACAAATCAATTTTTTAAGCTTTCTAAAGATTTATATGGTTTAAAACAAGCTCCACGAGCTTGGTATGATAGACTTAGTAGTTTTCTTATTTCAAAAGGTTTTTATAAAGGGATTGCTGATCCAACTCTCTTTATTAAAAGAATTTCCAAAGATGTTTTGATAGTACAAATCTATGTTGATGATATTATTTTTGGATCTTCTAAAAATACTTTGTGTATTGATTTTTCAAAGAGTATGCAAAATGAATTTGAAATGAGTTTAATGGGAGAACTCAAATATTTTCTTGGATTTAAAGTTTTTCAAAATTAAAATGGTATTATTTTAAATCAAAATAAATATACAAAGGATATTTTAAAATGTTTTGGTTTAGATAGTATTAAGGAAATTGATACACCTATGAGTACTAGTTGTAAGTTGGATGCTGATGAAACTGGAAAACCAGTGGATCAAACCAGCTACAGAGGTATGATAGGGAGTCTGTTTTACCTTACTACTAGTCGACTATATATTATGTTTAGTGTGTGTATGTGTGCAAGATTTCAAGCTAATCCAAAAGAGTCACACTTTCTTGTTTTTAAAAGAATTTTAAAATATCTTAAATATACTACTAACTTAGGATTATATTATCCAAAAGGACAATCATTCGATTTAATAAGTTATTCAGATTCTGACTTTGCTGGTTGCAATTTAGATAGAAAGATCACTTCTGGAACATGTCATATTATAGGTAAGTCCCTGATATCTTGGTGTAGTAAAAATCAGAACAATGTTGCATTGTCTACTGCTGAAGTAGAATACATTGTTGCTGGTAGTTTCTATGCACAAATTATGTGGATGAAACATACATTATTGGACTACTGATGTCAGTTTAGACGTGTATCTATAAACTGTGATAACACTAGTGCGATTAATATCACTAAGAATCTTGTGTCTCACTCTAGGACTAAGCACATTGATGTAAGGCACCACTTTCTGAGATATCATTACCAAAAGGGTGATATTACTCTTGAATTTATAGGTACTGAACATCAATTAGCTGACATATTCACCAAGCCTTTAAGTTCGGATAGGTTAAGTTACATTAGACATGAGTTAGGAATGATAGACTTTGTAGATCCAAATCCTCACCGTTAGCCAAATCCTCACTGTTAGCCATATGGTTCACGCCCAAATTTACCCAAGAGAAGAAGGGTAGAACGGTCCTTGTAGTGTAGCTTGGGTTGTCGATTCCACAGAGACCTAAGAAGATACCTAAGATACACAACCTAAGGGATGGATTTTTGGCTATGAAGTGGCCAACTTGGATTGATTTTGGATGGGTTTTAAAGATATCTAATAGATTTAAGTGGATTCAATTTAAAAGAATGAGTTGATCCTAGGTTATCGCTCGGGGTGGATTGGACGTATTTTCTTTTTAATGATTTCAATTTCTTAAATTTGAGATGGGTTCATTTAAGGAGATAAAACAACATAATCACTTACTGGTTTAATGCCTACACCCTCTAATACTAATCACCTATACACTTGAAGGATCAAAGTTTTGAGCACTTCAAGGTAAAGGATCGTATTAGTACTTGATGTGTGTGGCCTTAAATTCAACAAGGACGATGAAGTTTAAAAATCATCAAATAAAAATCCCAATTAAAGAAGTGATTATACATTAATTAGGTGATAAATAACATCCAATCCAGCCCCTTACTACTCCCTTGGATCAACCCATAAGTTGGTTAGCCCTCCATTGATCCCATGGTTTCAATGGAAGCGGAAAGTAGACTCATGAGGGAGGAAATGGAGAAGTAAAGAAAACAACAAAAATAAAATGATCACTCCACCGTTGTGTGAATAATTTCACAAGGGTTGGTGTGAATAAATTCACACCATGATCCAACGGTATCAAAGTGATATTAAGAACAACAGAATAAGAGTAGAAGAAGAACTTTTATTAAGAAACTAAAGTGAATTGAACAACTTACATGTGAAAGACAAAATTGAGGCAACAAAAATGCAGCATAACATTACAATTGAACAAAGCATCCAAGATCCTCAACTCCTTCACCACCACTACCTTAAATAGGCATTTTGGGATCCTTGGGTCGAGCCACCAACAGTACAAAGCATCTTAATTAATTTTGGTAGGCTATAAGTGGTGGAAAGCTTGTGGAATTTGGACTTTTCCACGTTTGACCCGAGGTGGCAGCCAGTTTTCATCCACCGAACAGACGTGTCTGGAAGACCTTCTAGAAGGCAGAATCAGAGTGGGCCATAGAAAAATAAAATATAGCTCCGGATGTCTTCTAACCTCCTGTAAAATTTGGGCCCATTTAGAGTTTTGTATTCCGAGATATGATCAAATTAGTGGGATGTTTTTCTGGGCCGTAGAATCTGGCCCAGAATTGTATCTCTAACTTGGGCCGCATAAATTACCACCATGGAGGCCTAATTAGTATTAACTCCTGAATAGTGATTTGTTCCTATACATGTCTTCTAGCATCCCACGAAATTTGGGATTAATTGGGCCTGTATGTTTGGCCCCACAGTCTCATCCGTGGGATGGTGTCCAATCTGCCTTCTCCAGAATTGCTTCCTTTCATTGCCAAATATCTCCATAATCCTCCATGAATTCTACATTGATCCCTGAATGAAACATGTTCATATTGGAGTGTAGATAAATTATCAAATTAAAATATGTATAATAAGATGAATAATTTGGTACTTTAAATGATGTTCAAAAATGTACCAAATAATAGTGCATTTTAAGAAGGTATTACAATCATAATGTGAAATGATGTTCAAAGTGTAAAATGCACTAAAATGGTGTTTATGAATAATAAAGAACATGAATATTATATATATTACCAATGAATATTAGCCTCATTTAGTGGCTAATCACACCCCCCAACTTGAGTTTTGCTAGTCCCGAGCAAAATATATCTCATCAAAAATGAAATTTGAATTCCCTTTTCCAAAAACATTTTAATACACAATGATAACCAAAAAACCTTATACCAAACAATCATGAAACCCATCAAAATATTTTAATACGAGATAGTTTCATAAGCAGATCCCAATCCCAAGCCCATTCCTTTGATCAAATCCATCATCATACTTCATCCAACTCAATTAGGTGTAATGATGTGTTGTGAATCACAATAGATATGGGGGTTCATTTTCATTCAAGGGGGAAATCATGGAAGCGCTAGGTGGAATCACATTTAATCCTAATATGAGTATTCTTCATCCCTCTTTTTTTTTTATTTTTTTTTTTTTGCAATATTTCTATAGTGATTGAGATTGCAATTAATCAAATTAACCCATGTAGCAAGACTTTGCCGATGACTCCCAGACTCAAAGGCCTTAGGGCACCAAGTGAAGCCCACATACTCGGGCATCGTCTCGAGTTAACTTAATCAAAAACAAAGTCATATTACCATAAATAGAGATATATTGAAAAACTCAGGGCTAGACAACTCTGGAGTCACGATCCCCAAGTGCCGAAAGCCTCGCATTTTATCAATCCATTGCTCTACACGCAAATTTTTATTTTTATTTTTTATTTTTTATTTTTTAATAATTTTTTTTTTAATTTTTTTTTTTTGAATACTCATATTATTCATAAAAATAAAAATATCCTATGTTATTTATTATGGGACCCCAAAAATTCAAATTAGTACCCCACAGTCTAGAGGACGTGCATTGTGGAATTTTTTTTTATTTGGATGAAAATATAAACGATGAAATATCACATTGGACAGCCACACTTTCCAAAATCTATGCTCATGAAATTATACAAGGATTAAAATCAAAATCAGGGCATGCTAAATTATTTGATATTCAGTTTCAAAGTGTGCAATGTGTATTACCATGTTCAAAGTTAAATGAATTTTTCCTTCCATTTACTTTTTTTTTCAAATCATTCATTTTTTGTTTTTGACACAAAAGAATTTTTTTTAATTTTATCTCCCCCCCAACTTAAAACAACCCTGTCCCCAGTGTTTGAAGAAATGAAAAATTAGAAGGAGTAGAGGCAGGGAATAAAAATTTAAAAAGGAAATTGAAAATGAGGATTATGGAATGAAGTCACCTGGTGGTTGAAGTTTGAAGTTCTTGCCGCTCGAATTTATTCCTTTGATATCCATGTCGCTTGCAAAGTTCCCTAGTGGAAAAAGGAAAAAAACAAAACAAAAAAAACAAACAAAACAAACAAAAACAAACAATATATATATATATATATATATTTATATAATAAAGGAAGTAAAATATAAGAATATATATAAAAATTATAGAATAAGGTAGCACAAGAAGCCACAGGTCAGTGGTAAGCGCGCGCCCCTGTCTCCCTTTAGTCCCGGGTTCGAGTCCCCGCGGCTTCGCCGGTTGTGACGGGGTTTGCCCCACGGCCTATGGCGTGGACTTTTTTTTTGTATTATTATATTTTTATTTTTTTTCTTAACCTATTGAATAATAAAAACAAAATAAACTGATGATACATTGTCTTCTTTTTAAATTTCTGGGTAAGGTATTACTCAAGGATCACACCACGTGACACGGATGAATATGGTGCTCCTCTTTCGTACCCATCCATACTCATAATAGAAGAATAGGTCAAAAGTCTATTTTTTTATTTTTAAATATAAAAATGATTAAGTAATCTTATTTGAAAAATAAAGATGATTCAGAAAGATTAGAAACACAAAAACCACGGGTTGCCTCCCGTGCAGCGCTTTGTTTAACGTCGTTAGCCCGACATAGATCCCAAATTTATCAATTTTTTCCTGGTTCATAGATTGGATCAATTAACTCAACATCTATTTCCTGTTTATTGAATGATTCAACGAATGTTTTTAACCTTTGACCATTGACCTTGAAAATGTGACCACTTGTGGGATCTTGAATCTCTACTGCCCCATGGGGGAATACATGATGCACTATGAAAGGTCCTGACCATCTAGACCTTAACTTTCCCGGATGTAAATGAAGTTTTGAACTATACAAGAGCACAAGTTTTCCCAGTCCAAAATGTTTGACCTTGATATTCCTAGATTGGTAGGCTTGAACTCTTGCTTTATTGATCCTTGAATTTTCATAAGCCTCCATCCTTAGTTTCTCCAGTTCATTGAGATCTAATTTCCTTTTTGTTCCGGCCAATGAGAGGTCATAATCCATTTTCTTAATTGCCCAAAAGGCCTTATGTTCAATCTCCACTGGAAAATGGCATGCTTTACCATAAACCAACCTATATGGGGACATTCCTAAAATGGTTTTATATGCAGTTCTATAGGCCCAAAGAGCATCTAAGAGTTTCTCAGACCAATCTTTCCAAGAGGGGTTGACAGTTTTTTCAAGAATTTGCTTAATTTCATGATTGGCTAACTCAGCTTGACCATTGGTCTGTGGGTGGTAAGCAGTGGACACTTTGTGAGAAATTCCATATTTTTCCATGAGTGATGAGAATGGACGATTGTAAAAATGAGTTCCACGATCACTTATGATAGCCCTAGGAATTCCAAATCTAGAGAATATGTTTTCTTTTAGGAATCTAATCACAGTTTGATGATCATTGGATTTTTTGGGAATGGCCTCAACCCATTTTGAGACATAATCAACAGATAAGAGTATGTAGAGGTATCCCCGAGAGTTTGGGAAGGGACCAATGAAATCAATTCCCAAACAGTCAAATATTTCAACCACTAAGATGGGAGTGAGTGGCATTTGATTCCTTTTTGTGATGGACCCTACTTGTTGACACCTAGGACAGCTTTGACAAAATGTGTAGGAGTCCCTTGAAAGGGTGGGCCAGAAAAGACCACATTGAAGAATATTAGCAGATGTTTTCTTAGAGGAAAAGTGACCTCCACATTCCTCACTATGACAGAATTTAAGGATGGACTCTTGTTCAGATTCTGGAACACACCTCCTAATGACTTGGTCAGGGCAGAACTTATAGAGGTATGGATCATCAAACACATAGTGTCTAACATCAGAAAGGAATTTCCTTCGAGCTTGAGTCCCTAAGAATTTTGGAATGACTCCTGTCACTAAGAAATTTGCTATGTCAGCATACCAAGGGCAGTCACTCACAGAGTATAAGTGTTCATCAGGAAACGAATCAGACACAGAAAGGTGATTTGAGTTGTCTTTGAATTCCATCCTAGAGAGGTGATCAGCTACAACATTTTCAACTCCCTTTTTATCCTTGATTGTGAGGTCAAATTCTTGTAAGAGAAGGACCCACCTAATCAGTCTAGCCTTAGCATCTTGTTTTTGGAAGAGGTATTTTAGTGCAGAATGGTCAGTGAACACAGTGATGGGTGATCCTAATAGGTAGGACCTAAACTTCTCTAAGGCAAACACAATAGCAAGTAACTCCTTTTCAGTGGTGGTGTAGTTGATTTGGGCATCATTTAAGGATTTTCTTGCATAAGCAATGACATAAGGAGTTTTATCACAACGTTGTCCTAACACAGCTCCAACAGCAAAGTCACTGGCATCACACATAAGTTCAAAAGGAAGGTTCCAATTTGGATATTTCATAATGGGAGGAGAGGTGAGAGAGGATTTTAGGGTTGAGAATGAACCCTCACAGCTTTCTGTCCAAACAAATGGAGCATCCTTTACTAAGAGAGCACAAAGGGGACGGGATATTGAACTAAAGTCCTTGATGAATCTTCTATAGAAACCAGCATGTCCTAAGAAAGACCTCACTTCCTTGATAGTTTTGGGTGATGGAAGGTGACGAATGATGTCAACCTTTTCTTTATCAACTTCAATCCCCCTACTCGAGACCAGATGGCCTAGAACAAGTCCCTCTTTAACCATGAAATGGCATTTTTCCCAGTTTAGGACCAGATTTTTTTCTTCACATCTTGACAAGACTCTCTCCACATTCTGTAGACATCCCTCAAAAGTATCCCCAAACACAGAGAAGTCATCCATGAAGACCTCAAGAAAATCCCCTACCATGTCTGAGAAGATTCCCATCATTCACCGCGGGAAGGTTCCAGGGGCATTGCATAACCCGAAGGGCATGCGTTTGAAGGCAAAGGTACCGAAAGGACATGTGAATGTAGTCTTCCCTTGATCCTCTAGGGAGACCTCAATTTGATTGTACCCCGAGTACCCATCTAAGAAACAGTAGAAGGCATGACATGCCACTCTCTCAAGGACTTGGTCAATGAATGGTAAGGGGAAATGGTCCTTCTTGGTGAATGAGTTTAGTTTCCTATAGTCAATGCAGACCCTCCATCCACTACTCACCCTTGTTGGAAAAATCTCTCTATCCTCATTGGTTATCACTGTGATTCCAGCCTTTTTTGGAACCACTTGGATTGGGCTCACCCATTCACTCTCAGCTATGGGATATATGATACCAGCTTTCAACAATTTCAGAAGTTCCTTCCTTACTACCTCCATGAGATTAGGATTGAGTCGCCGTTGAGGTTGACGACATGGCTTTGAATCAGATTCCAGAACAATCCTATGAGTCCCGATAAGTGGGCTAATCCCAGGAATATCAGAAAGGGTCCAACCAATGGCTTTCTTATGCTTCCTAAGGACATCTAGAAGCATCCTCTCGTGATTGGCTTCAAGAGAAGAAGAAATGACAATAGGATGTGTTTGATTTTCCCCTAGGAAGGCATACTTTAGTGCAGCAGGAAGTTCCTTCAATTCAAGATCAGGTTGGTTCAGAATTTCAGCAGAAGATTGGGACATTGGATCAAGATCAATTTCTTTTTTTAGAGGTTCAGATTGGATTGATTCCTCACATGTAGAATTTTCACCTACTAGATTGGCTTGATCAAATTTAGGGAAGGAATTTAGAGGGGTCTCTATGAAATTGGTTTCTTGAAAGGTTTCACTGATTGTTGGACCTAAGACTTCATCATAAGAGCAATTTGAAAATGATTCAAGCCAAGGAGATAAACTTCCTTCATATGAACAAAGGAAATCAATCTCATTCTGACTTAAACATTCATCAAATATTCTTTAATGTTCCATGGATTCATTATCAATGCTTCCTATCATGTTTACTTCATGAATATCCTCGTCATCCCCTATTTGTGAGCTTGCATTATATATTTTCAAGTCTAGACTCATGTTCCCAAAGGTGATGGTCATGTTCCCATTTCGGACTCGGATAACAGAGTTGATTGTTGCAAGGAAAGGACGACCAAGGATGATTGGGGTTTGTTCCTTATTTCCTAAATTTGGATGGTTTTCAAGGACAATGAAATCAGCAGGGTAGATGAAATTTTCAACCTTTACCAGAACGTCCTTTAAAATCCCCTTTGGAACCCTAATGCTACGATCAGCAAGCTGAAGTGTGACAGATGTGGGTTGGAGATCTTCTAGGCCTAACTGGCAGTACACAGCATATGGGATGAGATTGACACTAGCACCTAGGTCACACAAGGCCTTGACAACTTTGCTTTCTCCTAGTTCAACATTGATGTAAGGTCAACCTAGGTCTTTTAATTTAGGAGGAATGGTCCCTTGAATGGTGGTACTCACATTAGCAGCCAAAAGGACTTGGTTTTTATGTGAAAATTTTCTTTTAAAAGTGCACAAGTCCTTAAGGTACTTTTAGTAGGCAGGTATAGTTTGGATGGCATCGAGAAGGGGTATGTTCAACTTGACTTGTGAAAATATTTCCCTCAATGTTTCACTCAGTTCAGGCTTGGATTTCCCCCTCATGCGTTGGGGAAATGGTGCAGGTTGTGGGGTTGTTTGTTGAAGAGTTGTTTCTTTCACATTGTTATCAGTTTACTCAGTTTGATCTTGTGGTTCATTTAAATTTTCATCCAAGTTTGGATCTTCAGGTGGGTTCTGAATTAGTTGTTCAGGTTTCTCAATTGATTTCCCACTTCTTAAAACAGTCACAGCCTTTAGTTGTTCATGAGTTGTTTGAGCACAACTTGACTCTCCCCTTGAAGTTGAGGATGGCACCGCCTGAGTAGGCATGGGTGCCTTTCCTGTTTTGATGGTTTGAAGTTCTTGTTTTAGGGAAGAGACTTCTGATTTCATCCTCTCCATTTGTTTGCATAGTTGTTCTAGTAGGCTTTGTGGAACAGTTTGGGTTGGTGCTTGAGTAGGTTGGTTTATCCCAAGGGGATATTTTGGAGGTGGGATGGTTTGTTGAAAATGGACCGGTGGCTGTTGGTATTGGATAGGTTGGGTTTGGAACTGTTTATGGGTTTGGTAGTTCTGTTGAGGGTAAGGATTTTGCCCTTGTGGTTGGCTATGTTGTTGGTTATCCTTCCATCGGAAGCCTGGGTGGTCATTGTACCTTGGATTGAAGGTGTTTTGGTATTGGGGCTTTTGAAAGTTTAGGGCATTGACTTCCGCTGGGGGTCCTCCTAGAAGAACATCCTTGATGGATGGAATGGTTGGGCAGTTGTCTGTTTTATGGTCATGTTTGTCACAAATTGTGCAAACAAGGTCTACATTTTGGATTTCATGGACTTTCCTAAGGTCTATCTCTTCAACCTTCCTAGAGAGTGCTGCGAGTTTAGCCCTAAGGATTTTCTCTTCTCTAAGTGTATGAATTCCAGTGGTTCTTTGTGGCTTTTCAGAATAAGGTGAGGTTCCCCAAGTTTGGTTTTGTTCAGCCAGACTTTCGAGATACTCGTAAGCATCATTTGGGGCCTTGTTTTTAAAGGTTCCATTACACATCATGTCAATGAACTGTTTGTTCCCCGAACCCAACCCTTCATAGAAAATTCTCACTTGTTCAGGTATGGAAAACCCATGGTGTGGAACCATGTTTAGGGTGTCTTTGAACCTCTCCCATGTTTCATAGAATGACTCTCCCTCTTTTTCAAAAAAGTTTTGGATTCTCTTTTTAAGTGCAATTGTTTTGTGATGAGGGAAGTATTTTTTGTAGAATTCTCTTTGCAGTTGGTCCCAAGAGTGGATTGATGCAGGTCTCAAGTTGTTTAGCCAATTTTTAGCTCGATCCTTTAATGAAAAAGGAAATAGCCTCATCTTAGCGGATTCTAGTTGATGTGGGGGACACATGGTTTCAACAATGTCGTTGAACTCTTTGACATGAAGGTATGGCATTTCTGACTCCATCCCATGAAAGGTTGGAAGGTGGTTTAGTACATGGGGTTTGAATATGTAGTTGGTGTCTTCTATGGAATTGTGTCTAATTCATGAGGGTGCATTGGTCCAAGCTGGATTGAGGTAGTCGTTCATGGTTTTATCAACTACATTCCCTAAGTTTGGAGCTTCTTGGTTTTGGTTTCCCATTTGATTCCCCCCAGGGTTTACAATTTGATTGTGTGGATGACCCTCCATTGGACTTGTTTCAAGTTCTGACTTTGGGGTTTCAAGAATATTTGAATCTTATTTAAACAATCCCTTAGGTGCACTTGACTCCCCTATCCTAGGACTTTCCACCCTAACTAGTCTGTTTGAGAAATCGCGGGTGTAGGCGGACATGCGCCAAAAAAAAGCGAGAAAGGGACAAGATAAGAGATCTTGGGTGAGAGTAGAAGAATGGAGGTGAGGAAAGAAGGTTTTTTTTGGATCTAAGGTAATTACTTGGTCCCTGGAAATGGCGCCAAAATTTGGTTCACGCCCAAATTTACCCAAGAGAAGAAGGGTAGAACGGTCCTTGTAGTGTAGCTTGGGTTGTCGATTCCACAGAGACCTAAGAAGATACCTAAGATACACAACCTAAGGGATGGATTTTTGGATATGAAGTGTCCAACTTGGATTGATTTTGTATGGGTTTTAAATATATCTAATAGATTTAAGTGGATTCAATTTAAAATAATGAGTTGATCCTAGGTTATCGCTCGGGGTGGATTGGACGTATTTTCTTTTTAATGATTTCAATTTCTTAAATTTGAGATGGGTTCATTTAAGGAGATAAAACAACATCATCACTTACTGGTTTAATTTCTACACCCTCTAATACTAATCACCTATACACTTGAAGGATCAAAGTTTTGAGCACTTCAAGGTAAAGGATTGTATTAGTACTTGATGTGTGTGGCCTTAAATTCAACAAGGACGATGAAGTTTAAAAATCATCAAATAAAAATCCCAATTAAAGAAGTGATTATACATTAATTAGGTGATAAATAACATCCAATACAGCCCCTTGATACTCCCTTGGATCAACCCATAAGTGGGTTAGCCCTCCATTGATCCCATGGTTTCAATGGAAGCGGAAAGTAGACTCATGAGGGAGGAAATGGAGAAGTAAAGAAAACAACAAAAATAAAATGATCACTCCACCGTTGTGTGAATAATTTCACAAGGGTTGGTGTGAATAAATTCACACCTTGATCCAATGGTATCAAAGTGATATTAAGAACAACAGAATAAGAGTAGAAGAAGAACTTTTATTAAGAAACTAAAGTGAATTGAACAACTTACATGTGAAAGACAAAATTGAGGCAACAAAAATGCAGCATAACATTACAATTGAACAAAACATCCAAGATCCTCAACTCCTTCACCACCACTGCCTTAAATAGTCATTTTGGGAGCCTTGGGTCGATCCACCAACAGTACAAAGCATCTTAATTAATTTTGGTAGGCTATAGGTGGTGGAAAGCTTGTGGAATTTGGACTTTTCCACGTTTGACCCGAGGTGGCAGCCAGTTTTCATCCACCGAACAGACGCGTCTGGAAGACCTTATGGAAGGCCGAATCAGAGTGGGCCATAGAAGAAGAAAATGTATCTCATGATGTCTTCTAACCTCCTGTAAAATTTGGGCCCATTTGGAGTTGTTTATTCCGAGATATGATCAAATTCGTGGGATGTTTTTCTGGGCTGTAGAATCTGGCCCAGAATTGTATCTCTAACTTGGGCCGCATAAATTACCACCATGGAGGCCTAATTAGTATTAACTCCTGAATAGTGATTTGTTCCTATACATGTCTTCTAGCATCCCACGAAATTTGGGATTAATTGGGCCTGTATGTTTGGCCCCACAGTCTCATCCGTGGGATGGTGTCCAATCTGCCTTCTCCAGAATTGCTTCCTTTCATTGCCAAATATCTCCATAATCCTCCATGAATTCTACATTGATCCCTGAATGAAACATGTTCATATTGGAGTGTAGATAAATTATCAAATTAAAATATGTATAATAAGATGAATAATTTGGTACTTTAAATGATGTTCAAAAATGTACCAAATAATAGTGCATTTTAAGAAGGTATTACAATCATAATGTGAAATGATGTTCAAAGTGTAAAATGCACTAAAATGGTGTTTATGAATAATAAAGAACATGAATATTATATATATTACCAATGAATATTAGCCTCATTTAGTGGCTAATCACACCCCCCAACTTGAGTTTTGCTAGTCCCGAGCAAAATATATCTCATCAAAAATGAAATTTGAATTCCCTTTTCCAAAAACATTTTAATACACAATGATAACCAAAAAACCTTATACCAAACAATCATGAAACCCATCAAAATATTTTAATACGAGATAGTTTCATAAGCAGATCCCAATCCCAAGCCCATTCCTTTGATCAAATCCATCATCATACTTCATCCAACTCAATTAGGTGTAATGATGTGTTGTGAATCACAATAGATATGGGGGTTCATTTTCATTCAAGGGGGAAATCATGGAAGCGCTAGGTGGAATCACATTTAATCCTAATATGAGTATTCTTCATCCCTCTTTTTTTTTTATTTTTTTTTTTTTGCAATATTTCTATAGTGATTGAGATTGCAATTAATCAAATTAACCCATGTAGCAAGACTTTGCCGATGACTCCCAGACTCAAAGGCCTTAGGGCACCAAGTGAAGCCCACATACTCGGGCATCGTCTCGAGTTAACTTAATCAAAAACAAAGTCATATTACCATAAATAGAGATATATTGAAAAACTCAGGGCTAGACAACTCTGGAGTCACGATCCCCAAGTGCCGAAAGCCTCGCATTTTATCAATCCATTGCTCTACACGCAAATTTTTATTTTTATTTTTTATTTTTTATTTTTTAATAATTTTTTTTTTAATTTTTTTTTTGAATACTCATATTATTCATAAAAATAAAACCATCCTATGCTATTTATTATGGGACCCCAAAAATTCAAATTAGTACCCCACAGTCTAGAGGACGTGCATTGTGGCATTTTTTTTATTTGGATGAAAATATAAACGATGAAATATCACATTGGACAGCCACACTTTCCAAAATCTATGCTCATGAAATTATACAAGGATTAAAATCAGAATCAGGGCATGCTAAATTATTTGATATTCAGTTTCAAAGTGTGCAATGTGTATTACCATGTTCAAAGTTAAAGTAATTTTTCCTTCCATTTACTTTTTTTTTCAAATCATTCAATTTTTGTTTTTGACACAAAAGCATTTTTTTTAATTTTATCTCCCCCCCAACTTAAAACAACCCTGTCCCCAGTGTTTGAAGAAATGAAAAATTAGAAGGAGTAGAGGCAGGGAATAAAAATTTAAAAAGGAAATTGAAAATGAGGATTATGGAATGAAGTCACCTGGTGGTTGAAGTTTGAAGTTCTTGCTCCTCGAATTTATTCCTTTGATATCCATGTCGCTTGCAAAGTTCCCTAGTGGAAAAAGGAAAAAAACAAAACAAAAAAAACAAACAAAAACAAACAATATATATATATATATTTATATAATAAAGGAAGTAAAATATAAGAATATATATAAAAATTATAGAATAAGGTAGCACAAGAAGCCGCAGGTCAGTGGTAAGCGCGCGCCCCTGTCTCCCTTCGGTCCCGGGTTCGAGTCCCCGCGGCTTCGCCGATTGTGACGGGGTTTGCCCCACGGCCTATGGCGTGGACTTTTTTTTTTGTATTATTATATTTTTATTTTTTTTTCTTAACCTATTGAATAATAAAAACAAAATAAACTGATGATACATTGTCTTCTTTTTAAATTTCTGGGTAAGGTATTACTCAAGGATCACACCACGTGACACGGATGAATATGGTGCTCCTCTTTCGTACCCATCCATACTCATAATAGAAGAACAGGTCAAAAGTTTATTTTTTTATTTTTAAATATAAAAATGATTAAGTAATCTTATTTGAAAAATAAAGATGATTCAGAAAGATTAGAAACATAAAAACCACGGGTTGCCTCCCGTGCAGCGCTTTGTTTAACGTCGTTAGCCCGACATAGATCCCAAATTTATCAATTTTTTCCTGGTTCATAGATTGGATCAATTAACTCAACATCTATTTCCTGTTTATTGAATGATTCAACGAATGTTTTTAACCTTTGACCATTGACCTTGAAAATGTGACCACTTGTGGGATCTTGAATCTCTACTGCCCCATGGGGGAATACATGATGCACTATGAAAGGTCCTGACCATCTAGACCTTAACTTTCCCGGATGTAAATGAAGTTTTGAACTATACAAGAGCACAAGTTTTCCCGGTTCAAAATGTTTGACCTTGATATTCCTAGATTGGTAGGCTTGAACTCTATCTTTATTGATCCTTGAATTTTCATAAGCCTCCATCCTTAGTTCCTCCAGTTCATTGAGATCTAATTTCCTTTTTGTTCCGGCCAATGAGAGGTCATAATCCATTTTCTTAATTTCCCAAAAGGCCTTATGTTCAATCTCCACTGGAAAATGGCATGTTTTACCATAAACCAACCTATATGGGGACATTCCTAAAATGGTTTTATATGTAGTTCTATAGGCCCAAAGAGCATCTAAGAGTTTCTTAGACCAATCTTTCCTAGAGGGGTTGACAGTTTTTTCAAGAATTTGCTTAATTTCACGATTGGCTAACTCAGCTTGACCATTGGTCTGTGGGTGGTAATCATTGGACACTTTGTGAGAAATTCCATATTTTTCCATGAGTGATGAGAATGGACGATTGCAAAAATGAGTTCCACGATCACTTATGATAGCCCTAGTAATTCCAAATCTAGAGAATATGTTTTCTTTTAGGAATCTAATCACAGTTTGATGATCATTGGATTTTGTGGGAATGACCTCAACCCATTTTGAGACATAATCAACAGCTAAGAGTATGTAGAGGTATCCCCGAGAGTTTGGGAAGGGACCCATGAAATCAATTCCCCAACAGTCAAAGATTTCAACCACTAAGATGGGAGTGAGTGGCATTTGATTCCTTTTTGTGATGGACCCTACTTGTTGACACCTAGGACAGCTTTGACAAAATGTGTAGGAGTCCCTTGAAAGGGTGGGCCAGAAAAGACCACATTGAAGAATCTTAGCAGATGTTTTCTTAGAGGAAAAGTGACCTCCACATGCCTCACTATGACAGAATTTAAGGATGGACTCTTTTTCAGATTCTGGAACACACCTCCTAATGACTTGGTCAGGGCAGAACTTATAGAGGTATGGATCATCAAACACATAGTGTCTAACATCAGAAAGGAATTTCCTTCGAGCTTGGGTCCCTAAGAATTTTGGAATGACTCCTGTCACTAAGAAATTTGCTATGTCAGCATACCAAGGGCATTCACTCACAGAGTATAAGTGTTCATCAGGAAACAAATCAGACACAGAAAGGTGATTTGAGTTGTCTTTGAATTCCATCCTAGAGAGGTGATCAACTACAACATTTTCAACTCCCTTTTTATCCTTGATTGTGAGGTCAAATTCTTGTAAGAGAAGGACCCACCTAATCAGTCTAGCCTTAGCATCTTGTTTTTGGAAGAGGTATTTTAGTGCAGAATGGTCAGTGAACACAGTGATGGGTGATCCTAAGAGGTAGGACCTAAACTTCTCTAAGGAAAACACAATAGCAAGTAACTCCTTTTCAGTGGTGGTGTAGTTGATTTGGGCATCATTTAAGGATTTGCTTGCATAAGCAATGACATAAGGAGTTTTATCACAAAGTTTTCCTAACACAGCTCCAACAGCAAAGTCACTGGCATCACACATAAGTTCAAAAGGAAGGTTCCAATTTGGAGATTTCATAATGGGAGGAGAGGTGAGAGAGGATTTGAGGGTTGAGAATGAACCCTCACAGCTTTCTGCCCAAACAAATGGAGCATCCTTTACTAAGAGAGCACAAAGGGGACGGGATATTGAACTAAAGTCCTTGATGAATCTTCTATAGAAACCAGCATGTCCTAAGAAAGACCTCACTTCCTTGACAGTTTTGGGTGATGGAAGGTGACGAATGATGTCAACCTTTGCTTTATCAACTTCAATCCCCCTACTCGAGACCAGATGGCCTAGAACAAGTCCCTCTTTAACCATGAAATGGCATTTTTCCCAGTTTAGGAACAGATTTTTTTCTTCACATCTTGACAAGACTCTCTCCACATTCTGCATACATCCCTCAAAAGTATCCCCAAACACAGAGAAGTCATCCATGAAGACCTCAAGAAAATCCCCTACCATGTCTGAGAAGATTCCCATCATTCACCGCTGGAAGGTTCCAAGGGCATTGCATAACCTGAAGGGCATGCGTTTGAAGGCAAAGGTACCGAAAGGACATGTGAATGTAGTCTTCCCTTGATCCTCTAGGGAGACCTCAATTTGATTGTACCCCGAGTACCCATCTAAGAAACAGTAGAAGGCATGACCTTCCACTCTCTCAAGGACTTGGTCAATGAATGGTAAGGGGAAATGGTCCTTCTTGGTGAATGAGTTTAGTTTCCTATAGTCAATGCAGACCCTCCATCCACTACTCACCCTTGTTGGAAAAATCTCTCCATCCTCATTGGTTATCACTGTGATTCCAGCCTTTTTTGGAACCACTTGGATTGGGCTCACCCATTCACTCTCAGCTATGGGATATATGATACCAGCTTTCAATAATTTCAGAAGTTCCTTCCTTACTACCTCCATGAGATTAGGATTGAGTCACCGTTGAGGTTGACGACATGGCTTTGAATCAGATTCCAGAACAATCCTATGAGTCCCGATAAGTGGGCTAATCCCAGGAATATCAGAAAGGGTCCAACCAATGGCTTTATTACGCTTCCTAAGGACATCTAGAAGCATCCTCTCATGATTGGCTTCAAGAGAAGAAGAAATGACAATAGGATGTGTTTGATTTTCCCCTAGGAAGGCATACTTTAGTGCAGCAGGAAGTTCCTTCAATTCAAGATCAGGTTGGTTCAGAATTTCAGCAGAAGATTGGGACATTGGATCAAGATCAATTTCTTTTTTTAGAGGTTCAGATTGGATTGATTCCTCACATGTAGAAGTTTCAGCTACTAGATTGGCTTGATCAAATTTAGGGAAGGAATTTAGAGGGGTCTCTATGAAATTGGTTTCTTGAAAGGTTTCACTGATTGTTGGACCTAAGACTTCATCATAAGAGCAATTTGAAAATGATTCAAGCCAAGGAGATAAACTTCCTTCATATGAACAAAGGAAATCAATATCATTCTGACTTAAACATTCATCAAATATTCCTTGATGTTCCATGGATTCATTATCAATGCTTCCTATCATGTTTACTTCATGAATATCCTCGTCATCCCTTATTTGTGAGCTTGCATTATAGATGTTCAAGTCTAGACTCATGTTCCCAAAGGTGATGGTCATGTTCCCATTTCGGACTCGGATAACAGAGTTGATTGTTGCAAGGAAAGTACGACCAAGGATGATTGGGGTTTGTTCCTTATTTCCTAAATTTGGATGGTTTTCAAGGACAATGAAATCAGCAGGGTAGATGAAATTTTCAACCTTTACCAGAACGTCCTTTAAAATCCCCTTTGGAACCCTAATGCTACGATCAGCAAGCTGAAGTGTGACAGATGTGGGTTGGAGCTCTTCTAGGCCTAACTGGCAGTATACAGCATATGGGATGAGATTGACACTAGCACCTAGGTCACACAAGGCCTTGACAACTTTGCTTTCTCCTAGTTCAACATTGATGTAAGGGCAACCTAGGTCTTTTAACTTAGGAGGAATGGTCCCTTGAATGGTGGTACTCACATTAGCAGCCAAAAGGACTTGGTTTTTATGTGAAAATTTTCTTTTAAAAGTGCACAAGTCCTTAAGGTACTTTGAGTAGGCAGGTATAGTTTGGATGGCATCGAGAAGGGGTATGTTCAACTTGACTTGTGAAAATATTTCCCTCAACGTTTCACTCAGTTCAGGCTTGGATTTCCCCCTCATGCGTTGGGGAAATGGTGTAGGTTGTGGGGTTGTTTGTTGAAGAGTTGTTTCTTTCACATTGTTATCAGTTTCCTCAGTTTGATCTTGTGGTTCATTTAAATTTTCATCCAAGTTTGGATCTTCAGGTGGGTTCTGAATTAGTTGTTCAGGTTTCTCAATTTATTTCCCACTTCTTAAAAAAGTCACAGCCTTTAGTTGTTCATGAGTTGTTTGAGCACAACTTGACTCTCCCCTTGAAGTTGAGGATGGCACCGCCTGAGTAGGCATGGGTGCCTTTCCTATTTTGATGGTTTGAAGTTCTTGTTTTAGGGAAGAGACTTCTGAGTTCATCCTCTCCATTTGTTTGCATATTTGTTCTAGTAGGCTTTGTGGAACAGTTTGGGTTGGTGCTTGAGTAGGTTGGTTTATCCCAAGGGGATATTTTGGAGGTGGGATGGTTTGTTGAAAATGGACCGGTGGCTGTTGGTATTGGATAGGTTGGGTTTGTAACTGGTTATGGGTTTGGTAGTTCTGTTGAGGGTAAGGATTTTGCCCTTGTGGTTGGCTATGTTGTTGGTTATCCTTCCATCGGAAGCCTGGGTGGTCATTGTACCTTGGATTGAAGGTGTTTTGGTATTGGGGCTTTTGAAATTTTAGGGCATTGACTTCCGCTGGGGGTCCTCCTAGAAGAACATCCTTGATGGATGGAATGGTTGGGCAGTTGTCTGTTTTATGGTCATGTTTGTCACAAATTGTGCAAACAAGGTCTACATTTTGGATTTCATGGACTTTCCTAAGGTATATCTCTTCAACCTTCCTAGAGAGTGCTGCGAGTTTAGCCCTAAGGATTTCCTCTTCTCTAAGTGTATGAATTCCAGTGGTTCTTTGTGGCTTTTCAGAATAAGGTGAGGTTCCCCCCAAGTTTGGTTTTGTTCAGCCAGACTTTCGAGATACTCGTAAGCATCATTTGGGGCCTTGTTTTTAAAGGTTCCATTACACATCATGTCAATGAACTGTTTGTTCCCCGGACCCAACCCTTCATAGAAAATTCTCAATTGTTTAGGTATGGAAAACCCATGTTGTGGAACCATTTTTAGGGTGTCTTTGAACCTCTCCCATGTTTCATAGAATGACTCTCCCTCTTTTTCAAAAAAGTTTTGGATGCTCTTTTTAAGTGCAATTGTTTTGTGATGAGGGAAGTATTTTTTGTAGAATTCTCTTTGCAGTTGGTCCCAAGAGTGGATTGATGCAGGTCTCAAGTTGTTTAGACAATTTTTAGCTCAATCCTTTAATGAAAAATGAAATAGACTCATCTTAGCGGATTCTAGTTGATGTGGGGGACACATGGTTTCAACAATGTCGTTGAACTCTTTGACATGAAGGTATGGCATTTCTGACTCCATCCCATGAAAGGTTGGAAGGTGGTTTAGTACATGGGGTTTGAATATGTAGTTGGTGTATCCTATGGAATTGTGTCTAATGCATGAGGGGTCATTGGTCCAAGCTGGAGTGAGGTAGTCGTTCATGGTTTGATCAACTACATTCCCTAAGTTTGAATCTTCTTGGTTTTGGTTTCCCATTTGATTCCCCCCAGGGTTTACAATTTGATTTTGTGGATGACCCTCCATTGGACTTGTTTCAAGTTCTGACTTTGGGGTTTCAAGAATATTTGAATCTGATTTAAACAATCCCTTAGGTGCACTTGACTCCCCTATCCTAGGACTTTCCACCCTAACTAGTCTATTTGAGAAATCGCGGGTGTAGGCGGACATGCGCCAAAAAAAAAGCGAGAAAGGGAAAAGATAAGAGATCTTGGGTGAGAGTAGAAGAATGGAGGTGAGGAAAGAAGGTTTTTTTTATCTAAGGTACTTACTTGGTCCCCGTCAACGGTGCCAAAATTTGGTTCACGCCCAAATTTACCCAAGAGAAGAAGGGTAGAACGGTCCTTATAGTGTAGCTTGGGTTGTCGATTCCACAGAGACCTAAGAAGATACCTAAGATACACAACCTAAGGGATGGATTTTTGGCTATGAAGTGGCCAACTTGGATTGATTTTGGATGGGTTTTAAAGATATATAATAGATTTAAGTGGATTCAATTTAAAAGAATGAGTTGATCCTAGGTTATCGCTCGGGGTGGATTGGACGTATTTTCTTTTTAATGATTTCAATTTCTTAAATTTGAGATGGGTTCATTTAAGGAGATAAAACAACATCATCACTTACTAGTTTAATGCCTACACCCTCTAATACTAATCACCTATACACTTGAAGGATCAAAGTTTTGAGCACTTCAAGGTAAAGGATTGTATTAGTACTTGATGTGTGTGGCCTTAAATTCAACAAGGACAATGAAGTTTAAAAATCATCAAATAAAAATCCCAATTAAAGAAGTGATTATACATTAATTAGGTGATAAATAACATCCAATACAGCCCCTTGCTACTCCCTTGGATCAACCCATAAGTGGGTTAGCCCTCCATTGATCCCATGGTTTCAATGGAAGCGGAAAGTAGACTCATGAGGGAGGAAATGGAGAAGTAAAGAAAACAACAAAAATAAAATGATCACTCCACCGTTGTGTGAATAATTTCACAAGGGTTGGTGTGAATAAATTCACACCTTGATCCAATAGTATCAAAGTGATATTAAGAACAATAGAATAAGAGTATAATAAGAACTTTTATTAAGAAACTAAAGTGAATTGAACAACTTACATGTGAAAGACAAAATTGAGGCAACAAAAATGCAGCATAACATTACAATTAAACAAAGCATCCAAGATCCTCAACTCCTTCACCACCACTGCCTTAAATAGACATTTTGGGAGCCTTGGGTCGAGCCACCAACAGTACAAATCATCTTAATTAATTTTGGTAGGATATAGGTGGTGGAAAGCTTGTGGAATTTGGACTTTTCCACGTTTGACCCGAGGTGGCAGCCAGTTTTCATCTACCGAACAGACGCGTCTGGAAGACCTTCTAGAAGGCCGAATCAGAGTGGGCCATAGAAGAAGAAAATGTATCTCCGGATGTCTTCTAACCTCATGTAAAATTTGGGCCTATTTGGAGTTGTTTATTCCGAGATATGATCAAATTCGTGGGCTGTTTTTCTGGGCCGTAGAATCTGGCCCAGAATTGTATCTCTAACTTGGGCCGCATAAATTACCACCATGGAGGCCGAATTAGCATTAACTCCTAAAGAGTGATTTGTTCCTATACATGTCTTATATAATCCCACGAAATTTGGGATTAATTGGGTCTTTATGTTGGTCCCCACAGTCTCATCAGTGGGATGGTGTCCAATCTGCCTTCTCCAGAATTGCTTCCTTTCATTGCCAAATATCTCCATAATCCTCCATGAATTCTCCATTGATCCCTGAATAAAACATGTTCATATTGGAGTGTAGATCAATTATCAAATTAAAATATGTATAATAAGATGAATAATTTGGTACTTTAAATGATGTTCAAAAATGTACCACATAATAGTGCATTTTAAGAAGGTATTACAATCATAATGTGAAATGATGTTCAAAGTGTAAAATGCACTAAAATGGTGTTTATGAATAATAAAGAACATGAATATTTTATATATTACCAATGAATATTAGCCTCATTTAGTGGCTAATCACCATATCCTCACCGTTAGCCAAAACCTCTCTGTTATACCTCACTGGTATGAACCTCACCGATATACCTCACCATTAGAAATCCTTATCGGTATGTATTACTGTTAGGTTGTGCTGTTTTTAAACTTCGTATCTTTAACCGTAGAAATCTATATCGTCTGTACTATACTTACTATACTTTATTTATTTATTTTTTGATTCCTAAATGATAAAACATAGGTATTGACCTCATCTCAATCCACCTAAAATCCTTTACCTTCAATCCTTAGCTCCCAAATCTTTGAACCCTAAGCCTCATGATTTGCAGAATGGAAAGAGTGAAGAGACCATCAGTCAGCGAAAATGATGATGAGCTGAATACAAAGAGACTCAAAGGAGAGTCTATTGGTGGAAGTGAAGTGAAGAAACCTACAAATCTGCATCTTGTTCAAAGGGAGATAGTAGTTGAGAAAGAGCTATGCATGGAATGGTTGATGACCAGTAAATTGTTAGTTCTAGAAGTGTTGGAGGACTAGAAATGGGTAGAATGCTTCTCGAATAACAATGGTCCTTATTATCTGAAGATGGTAAAATAATTCTATGAGTTTGTTCATTTTGAGAAATCAGAAGTTGAGAATAGGATGGTATCAGTATTGAATGGAAGGACAATATCTTTTTCCTCTACTGGATGGGTTTAGTGCCTGAAAGTTCCACATGAAGGAGAGTTTGGGTATTTCTCCAAATCAGTACCTCCTACCAGTGACATCTTTGAGTATGAAGCTGCTTTGGAAGAATTAATAGGAGATGACACACCAAGAAAAGTTGTTGCTATAGAAATGGATGGAGAGAAACGATTACTGTTCAAGTTCATCCAACATGTGCTAAGTCCAAGAAGAGGGGACTTTGCAAATCTGAAATACCAAGATATTTATTTGTTGAATCTGTTAAGACATGGTGTTAAGGTGAATCTGTGTAGACTGTTAATGATTCAAATTGAAGATATGACTAAGCCAAAGTCAAAAACTAATGCTCTATTCTTTGCAAAGCTGATCTCTGTGATGATCAAGGTAAGAGGTGTGGCTAAGTATCAAGATGAGACAGTGGTTATGAAAGACAACTTTTGTATTACCAAAACTATCTGTAAATACATGAAGATCAATTGGAATCTGTGGAGAAGAGAATGGGTTAGTAGTGATGAGAAGGTGTATGATAATTTTAATCCTATGGATCATCCTTATAGGCCTAAGGATGTGAGGGATCTAGGTCTAGGACCTGATGAAGAGGAACCTCAATATAGTGATGATACTGATAAAGAGGATACTTCTGTAGCTGATGGAAGGGATTCAGATTTTCCTCCAAGTCCTGTTGTTGAAATTGTATCATCTGGAAAGGAAACAGTATTGGGAGTAAGCAATGAAGAAGACCCTATTGATGAGGAAGACTAGCCTGCTCCAGAGAATGAGGAAGAAGAAGAATCTGAAACTGAAGCATTTGTTTCTACCTGCTTAAGTCTCATTCCACTGACTGGGCACTCCTTAATGCCTACTGAGGAAATTGTTGAAGTAGACAGACCTGCACCTATTCCTGGGGAGCCTCCTGTTGTTGGAGAAATGGAAATGGTTATGTAGGATTCTTCTGAGCAAGACCGAGATGTTGAGGGTGTTGTTGCTATACATATACAAGATAATGTACAAATTGAGGGGGAGCATCCAATCAGACTTGGCACTGTTTCAGTAGCTCATGAGATTGAAAACTGGGAAGAAGAACCAGGTTTTGTAGCTTGTGGGTTGGACTATCCTAATTCTGAAGATGAGATACCCATAAATAGACCACAAGTTAATTATAATATCTTTTCTGGGTTTTTACCTGAGGATTTGATAAGAAAATCTGATCTAGATCAGTTGAAGTCTGATCTTAAGACCTCGTTTGTGGAAGAGATAAGAAGAATGGAAACCTCTTTAATATCATCCATTAAATCTGTTACGAATGACTTTGTGGCTAGTATTGTGATAGAAAGAGCACCTGTAGTTGTGCCTGACAATCTGGTTACTAAGGTTGATCTTGAGTCTTTAAAGGCTGAGTTGAAGGAGACTTGGACTACATCTGTTGCAGATTTAAAGAATTTCTTTGTTAAAGAGATGAGAAATATGGAAAAATCTTTAGAACTCTCTCTTGGGTGTATGGTGTCAAGACCTGTGATATAGATGATGAATGAGATAAGAGTATGTCATTCTCAGATTGAGAGCTGGATAAGAGCTGTTGTTGCCTTAAATCAATCGGTTGCTTCTCTAACTACCTTGAGTAGTTCTCAAGATCAAATGAATACTGATATCAATTACATTAAAGGTTTAGTAAGGAAATTTTTGTATGTCTTTGAAGCTTTTAAGAAGTCTGTCAAAGAGCATGTGAGCACCCAGGATTTAGTTGTCCAGAAGCTGATAAGCAACTTGACCCAATCATTCAAAGAGACTGTAGCATTCACTGTCAAACCTCTAGGTTCACACAGTGCTTCAGTAGATTTTGATCAATTTTGAGCCATGCTGAAAGAGGAGCTTGGTCAGGCTAGTACCAGTAGCTCAGATGATTCTCAGGTATTGTCTACCTCAAGAGATATAAGAAAGTTTGTTCAGGAGCATATGAGAGATGCTACTGCTACTCAGAAAGAAATCAAAGATAATATTGATCTCTATTTTCAAAAAATTTACACCAAGCATCAGATCAACAACCATTTCAAGCTTTTGTTAGAAAACATGAAGCTACCCCCAGTAACTCAGGCTTTCAAAGAACAAGTAAGCAATCTGAGGGATTTGACTCCTGCTCTAGAAAAATTTATGGAGAATAAGGATGAATTCATCTCAGCTATGGAGAGAGGAGGAGGAATCATTATGAACTTTAGGAATTTGTTGCTACCATTTTTACATGTCGACAGTACTCCTATAATTGCACCTCCATCTCTTCTTGCCTCTGCTCAGAATACCTCCATTCCTCATATGACACCGGCTCAAGCTATCAGAAGCTTGACACCATTGATTACTCCAAGGAGTACCCACTACAGGACATGAACAATCTCTGTTGCTCAACCTCCAGTGGTGCTTTCTGGAATTCCCAAGCCTGATTCTACCTCCAAACCCAAAGCCAAATCCAAAGTATACATTCAGGAGGTGGATTGAATAGTGGATAGGACATTTGATAGGAATCACTTGTATTCATTTTGTATTTCTCTGTATCTTTTTTCCCTAAGAAATACATATGATCTTCTTCTCTTTTACCTTTTGTTACTTCTCTCATCATTTGTTTCCTATAGTTTGCTAATCACAAAGGGGGAGAAATATGAGCATAATAAATATGAGTATAAGAAAGGGGGAGAAATATGGGAAACATGAGAAATATGAGCATAATTTAATTTTACCATAATTTAATTCTACCTCGAGTACATTTGTTTTATATCTGTGATACAGTTGTTTCATACCTCTGGTAAATTTATTTTATAATTTTACCTCTGATAAAATTGCATTTAATACTATATATCCTCTGATAGATTTAAAATCTCACATTTGAAAATTTCATTATTCACACTGAGAAATTTTATTTTATACTGATACATTATTGATTATTTTGGATTATAATATCATAATTTGTTATTATCAAAAAGGGGGAGATTGTTGACCTCACCTGTTTTGATAATCCCAGTCATGCTTTAATATGTTTTGATAATCTCAATTATGTTTCAATATGATTTGATAATCCCAAATATTGTTTATCTTTATAATAATTATTCGTTCAATCTATGACATCATATTATTAAGTTGATAAAATATCAAAATGATCATTGGAATTTGTCAGTCAATGTTTATCTATGGTTATACATGCTTTGAAATAATTCTAACTCAATCTAAATATGTTTTTCATAGAACAGATTAGTATTCGAGTCACTGATACAGACCTACCGATAGAGTAATTCCACTAGTATGCATAAGTCCACCGGTATGCACAATAGTTACCGATACAAACAGACAGACAGACAAAGTCTACCGATACAAACAGCTACTGATACAAAGGTCTCAGGTACACAACTACCAATAAGGCTAAGTACATTGGTACGGAAGTCTACCGATATGGATAAGGTCACTGGTATATAGACAGTTACCGTTACACCTGAGCTACTGATAGAATAAGTCCATCGGTATGCACAAGTCGACCAATACAGAGTAACCGCTACTATTATGAAGTCCACAATTATAAGCTCACTGGTATGGATCACTGATACATACGTTCACCAATACAGAAAGGTCACCGATATGCATAACAGCTACCGATAGAAAGAGATGTCGATACATAGAGCTACTGTTATAAAGAGTAACAGCTACCGATAGAAGGATCTACCGATAGAAGAAGCTACCGATTCCTGTGAGCTACCATTATAAAGGATAACAGCTACAGATACAGAAGAGCTACCAATACGATCTCACTGACACATAAGAGCTACTGATACATACTCACTGATACTAAGAGATACTGATGGAAACCAGTTGCTATATCTCTAAACTCTATTTCTATTTGTTTATTTAACAATGGTCATATTTGATGTTTTTAATGCACCTGCTGTTAATTAATGATAGTGGTTGGCATTTTAGGAACCGTACCTCATATCTATAAAAAGGTGATCATTACCATTTCCAAAGAAAAAGCTTTATAAGGGAACCTCGAACTACTAAAGACGCTGGTGGTGGTCGGTCAGTCTTTCCATGCACATACGAGACAATCTTCTGGAGATACTCAAGGACTTACATGCATAGAAGAAAAAGGAAGAATACATACTGAATCCATAAAACCTGAACATTCAAGTAGAAAATAGCTTCAACGATTTCACTTGCACTCAAGCTGATTAAACTGATCAACCTGGAACTGGAAGTAAAATATAGAAACGACACTTTGTTTCTTAATAAAAACCAGAGAAGGACTCAAAGCCTCATCTACATTAATCCAAGGAGTTCAGAGCTTCACTCAAAACACATAGAGCATTCTAAACTCATATCTATCTGTTTAGCTCTATTGTGTTTCATTTATTTACATTTTGAGCAGTGTGTGTGCTCTATATTTTTAGACACACACTATCTCATGTGCTGAACTAGAGGATATCTAATATCCTCACTCAATCTTTCTAAATATTTTTATTCCCACTGTGGATAGTGGTAGAGTTCAAGTGTGACCTGGATAGCCTGTGTGCTATTGTTTTGTTTTTTCCATGAAGAACTATGGTAGAGGTCATAGGACCTGGACAGTCTGAGTACTATTGTAAACCCCAATCCAGGGTGTGGATCAAAGTTTATATTAAATTGTTTTGAGAGGACTAAGTCTCGGCTTGAGACTGAACCTCTTGGTTAAAACTATTGTACTTGTTTGTTTTTCTTAAAACTATTTTGAATATTCCGCTGCTAAGTACTTTAAATATAAATCTGTTTTAAAGTTACTCTGATAGTTAAACTAGCAAGTGTTTATAACTTTTGTTAGCCAGTAAGTTAGTTTCAAAAGTTAATCAATCTTTAGATTGAGTTAACTGAGAAATAATCAATCTCTTGAGAAACTAATTGTAAACTTACAATATTTATAAATTCACTACAGTTTAGCTTGTTATTTAAATTGGGGGATTTTAATAGAAATCTTTTTAATAGAAATTTTTAATTGGAACTCAATTCACCCCCCCTCTTGGGTGTCCACTCCGACCAATAAGATTGATAAGAACCAAACATGAGATCTAGTTAAGAGACCCAAAAATCACATTGTGATTAGTACAAAGTGGATTTTTAAGAATAAATTAGATGATCATGGTAATGTGATAAAAAATAAGGCATGATTGATGTGTAAAGGATATTCATAGATTGAAGGTTTGTAGATTAAAGAAAGCACTCTATGGTCTAAAGTAGGCATCGTGAGTGTGGTACTCTCGGTTGGATTCTTATCTAAAGAAGATGGAATTTAAAAGAGGAGGATTGAATCACAATCTTTATGTGAAAAATTCTCATAAAGATCAGTTCATGGTACTGTTGTACATAGATGATATTATATTTAGTGGAAACAAGCAGTGATTAGTGGAAGAATTTTCCAATCACAAGAAATCAAAATTTGAAATGTCTATGATTGGTGAACTCACATACTTCTTAGGGTTGTAGGTGATTCAAAAGAAGGATTACACTTTCATTTCTATACAAGAGAGTTGTTGAAGAAATTTAATATGCATAATTCCAAACCAATGTCAACTCCGATTGCGGTTGGGAAAAAACTGGGAAAGCATAAGGATGGAACATCTGTTGATCCCACAATATACACGAGAATCATTGGAATCTTACTATACCTGACAATGACTATGACAACCCTACTTTTATTATAAACTTAAACATGATTTATTACATAAAACTTCACTTGATACAACAAGAAGATTGAGAGTTTTAGTGTCTTTGGGGCTTAGGATCATTACATAAAAACTTAAAACATGAAATACAACATCTTTATTGAAAACTTCCTTTACATGACCACTGCATTCCCTCGTACTTAGCATTGCATGGGATAACCTAAGGACATGCATAAGAAAAGGGTGAGCTATAAAGCCCAGTAAGGGAGTGCATATGAAATAACATGAGGAGTAAAATACATGTTAGAAAATAGGCATATCAATAGAGCATAAAAGAAACATGAACATAAAGGCATGATAAAGCATGATAATCATAACATGGAAATGTGGCAACAACACTTAACATGGAATTAGCATGAGCCAAGGCTCATTGCACATGGAGCATGAGTAAATCCTCATTGCACATAAAGCACGAGTAAACCCTCGTTGAACTTGAATTAGCATGAGTCAACACTCATTGCACATGACGTATCATGATACTATACTTTACCCAATGCATTGGATCGCTATAAGGGTGCACCCTTCTTAAACATTTCATTTCATGCATAAGTGTGCCACATGGATCATAAAACATGGATTCATAAAACATAATAATTTATTCCATGATAAAGGAATGTGGAATACATGAAACTTTACAATCAATAATTAAATGTGCATAAAGGTGAATACCCTTGATGGAGAAATGGGCATGGTATTCACTACACAATGACATTGACTTAGAAAATCGGTGTGATTTCGGCAGCGTAACGGCGTGACATAAGAATTCATAAAAATGGTTGATGAGAGAGAAATGGGTTCCTCATAACATTTACATGTAATGGACAGTAAGTAGTTCATATAGATACATGTCCCAACAATTGTAATGGAATTTAGATTCATGATACAAAAGTATTGCTTGAATGTAAAAGAGGAGAGAGAAGTTCCTTTCAGAATTTCAGCATAGTAATGGGTGTACATGGGAGGCATTTAATGAGAGAGAAAGGGTCTCTCATAATTAAAAAATAAAGAGGGATGTATGAGGGAGGTGAGAAACCATACCCCGACATTTATAATTGAAATTAAAAGGGCAAAACAACTTAAAGAAAATTGGACAAAAATGAGAAAGGAAGAAAAAACCCTTACTTGGAAGTGTGCTTCCAAAGGCTAGAGAGAGGCTTGTGAGAGGCTTCTTGGGAGATTGGGGAACCTTGGGAGGATTATAGAGAGAGTAGGGAAGAGGTTGGACGAACTACAAAGGCTTTGAGTCAGGATTAAGTGGGAGCTTGGGTGGGTTTATATAGGAAAGGTGAGGGAATTCTTTATTATTTAGGTTTGGGTCCCCTTACATTAAATTAACCCAAACCACAAACCATCCCATGGTTTTTGCCCATGGTTTTTGGAAAAGGGAAGAGTAAAACACTATTTTATAAGTCCAAAGTCCTAACTTCTTAAAATATTAGGGTTGCTTATGTGGAGGTGAGTCACACTCCCATGAAAATTAATTTAAAAAGGCAAGGTGTTGAATAAGTCTTGAGGGGTCCATTAATGCTTTGAAAAGTAAGTAAAACAAACCCAAAATCACATTATTTTAATGGTAAAACATATATTGGCCGAACATAAAGATTATAGTATTTTATTACATCACTATTAAGTCATTATGATGTCATAAAACACATTATATATTTAAACGGTATTTAATTTTTACCCAAAAATTTGATTGTCTCAGAAAACTATGAAAAATTCACCGTTGGATAATTTCAAAGTCCTGATTCTAGAAATGACATTAATTTTATCTAAAAAAATTTCTAAATATGTTAATTTTCACTTTTAAAATAAAAACCGACATTTATCGAAAATTCACGGGTTTTGACAGAAATGGCTTTCAAACCTTAATAAAAAATTTAATTGCATTCATAAAATTATAAGATAATTTATATTTAATAAAAATTAATTTAATAATAATAATAATATTTTATTAAAATATTATTTAATTCAAAAATCCCTTAATTTAATAAAATAGATTTCTTAATTAAATAATAACTAAAAACACCATTTGTACTTTAAAAAATATTTACAATGTATCAAAAATGACTAGAAATTATATTCATTACTATATACAAAAAATAATGTACATGAACATAGTACTACTTATTTGTTACATAACCCCTTAAAACAGCCGCATAAGACCTAAGGGTAAGGTGTGCGATGGTGACAGACTCTTGGGGTGGCTCGGATAACATCACTCGAGTGGTAATTTCTATCAACTTCCACTTCTTCCATAGACGGTCCCATTCGAGATTGACATGGTGAAGCTCAGCTTGGGCTTGGTCAAGAGCAAAGCCCAAGGATGTCACCTCTTTTCTGAGCTCCGATAAATGGGCTTCGTATGGGGCAATTCTACTGGATGAGGTCATCGCTTCCTTTGTCTGAGTAAATTGGATTTGTTAAAGTCCTATATTTATACTAATCATGTGATTACTATTCAACAGCTATATTAGAAATAGTCAAAATTCTTAACATAAAACCAAATAATTTGACATCTTATAAAAATATTTTTCATAAAGAGACATTTAACTGGATCAAGAGGAATTTTCCATTAATGAAACTTTGGGTTGTTACAATATTCCCCCCTTAAGAAATTTCACCCTCAAAATTTTCATTTTCCCACACTAAAACAAATGTGGGTAACTCAGCTTCATCATATCCTCTAATTCTCAAGTTGCTTCTTCAAACTTGTGGTTTCTCCACAACACCTTGATGAGGGGCATTGTCTTATTTTGTAGAACTTTTTCTCTACGATCTAAGATCTTCACTGGTTGCTCCTCATAAGAAAGATCATCTTCCAATTATACCACATCAAAAGAGAGTACATGTGAAGGTTCCGGTATGTACTTTCTTAAGAGAGATACATGAAAGACATCATGTACTTTGGCCATAATAGGTGGAAGTGCTAGTCGATAAGCCACAGCCCCGACACGATCAAGAATCTCGAAGGGTCCGATGTACCTTGGACTTAACTTCCCTTTCTTTACAAACCTCATGACCTTCTTCCACGGAGATATGCGTAGAAAAACCATGTCTCCAACTTTAAACTCAAGGTCTCGTTGACGATTACCTGCATAACTATTTTGTTGACTCTGATCTGCCTTGATATGCTGCTGAATGGTTTCTACCTTCTCCACCATTTCCTCGACCATTTCTGGTCCAAGCATCTTACGTTCACCGACCTCATCCCAACATGCCGGTGTTCTGCACCTTTTCCCATACAGGGCTTCATATGGTGTCATTTGGATGCTCGAGTGGAAACTGTTATTATAAGAGAACTCAACTAGAGGAAGATGTTGATCTAATCCTCCTTTAAAGTCCATTGATCATGCTCTCAACATATCCTCAAGTGTTTGGATAGTCCACTCGGATTGGCCATCAGTTTGAGGATGATAGGCCATACTGAAGTTCAGTTTAGTATTCAGAGCATGTTGAAGACTCTTCCAAAACTTAGAGGTGAATCTTGGATCTCGGTCAGACACAATAGATAGTGGTACTCAATGCAACCTTACCACTTCCCTGATATATATCCGCACCAGTTGATCCAATGAAAAATCCTCCCGAATAGCAATGTAGTGTGCAGTCTTTGTAAGATGATCCACAACAACCCAGATTGCATTGTTCCCTTTGGATGTCCTCGGAAGTCTGGTGACAAAGTCCATGGTGATGTTATCCCATTTCCATTCTGGTATGGTCAATGGTTTCATCATCCCCTTAGACTTCTACCTCTCTGCCTTCACTTGCTAACACACCAGGCACTTTGATGTATATTCAGCGATCTCCTTCTTCATATTATCCCACCAAAAGTTTTCTCGGAGATCTTGATACATCTTTGTGCTCCCTGGGTGAATAGAGAAATTTGAACTATGTGCGTCATCCAAAAGTTCCTTCTTCAGCTCCGGACTTGATGGAACACACAGTCTTTTCCCAAACTGCACAATTCATTCTTCATTAACATTAAACTCTGAGGATTTCCCCTTTTTGATATCTTCCACTTTTTCCTGAATTCCCACATCATCTTTTTGAGCATCCTTTAACCTTTCCAAAAGAGATGGTTGAGCAATAATTTGTGAAAGGATTGATGATGTTCCCTTCTCTATGATTCCCATGTCCATCTTCATCAAGTCTAAGAAGATTGGATCCTTCTCAATTCTCATCATTGATAGAATTGCTGGATCCTTTCTACTTAGGGCATCTGCCACCTTGTTCACTTTCCCAGGGTGGTAATGTATTGAACAGTCATAATCCTTGATGAGCTCTATCCATCTTCTCTGGCGCATATTAAGCTCTTTCTGTGTGAATATATATTTAAGACTCTTTTGTTCAGTATATATCTCACATTTCTCTCCATAGAGATAATGCCGCCAGATTTTCAAGGCAAAGATCACAGCCGCCAACTCCAGATCATGCGTTGGATAGTTTCACTCATGGATTTTCAACTACCTTGAGTCATAGGATATCACTTTATCATTCTACATCAGCACACAGCCTAATCCCTTCTTTGAATCATCACTGAATACCACAAAAAGTTCCCCACTTGTGCGTAAAGTGAGCACGGGCGCAGTGATAAGCCTCCTTTTCAACTCCTTGAAGCTTTCTTCGCATTCATTACTCCAAGCAAACTTTACTCCCTTTCGAGTTAGCTTGGTAAGAGGGTTGGAAAATCGTGAGAAATTCCTCACAAATCATCGATAATATCCAGCTAACCCCAAGAAGCTATGGATATCCGTTATCGATGTTGGCCTCAGCCATCCCTCAATTGCATCTATTTTGGAGGGGTCCACAGATATCTCATTGCTTGTGATGATATGACCCAATAATGAGACCTCCTTCAACCAGAACTCATACTTGTTGTACTTTTCATAGAGCTTCTCCTTGCGCAAAGTCTCTAGTACAGTTTTTAAATGCTCCTCATGATCCTCCTTGGTTTTGAAGTATATTAGAATATCATCTATAAAGACTACCACAGATTTGTCAAGGTAATCTCTAAAGACTCTATTCATCAAGTCCATGAATATTTTTGGAGCATTGGTGAGTCCGAAAGGCATTACTATGAATTCATAGTGCCCGTACCTTGTACGAAAAGCAGTCTTGGGGACATCTTCCTTCTTCACCCTTACTTGATAATATCCCGACCGCAAATCCACCTTAGAGAAGTATTGTGCTTCACGTAGCTGATCAAACAAGTCATAGATTCTTGGGAGAGGATACTTGTTATTTATCGTGATTTTGTTAAGTTCACGATAATCGATGCAAAGCCGCATTGACCCATCCTTCTTCTTGACGAAGAGGACTGGTGCACCCCATGGTGAAGCACTTGGGTGTATAAACCCTTTATCCAGATTCTCCTGTAGTTGTTTCTTCAGCTCTTCAAGCTCAACAACAGCCATTATATGGAGTCTTGGATATTGGTAGCGCCCCAGGTATAAGTTCAATTGAGAACTCAACATCTCTTCTAGGAGGAAGACCAGGCAGTTCCTCGGGAAACACTTCAGCGAATTCCCTCACAATAGGCGTTTCTTCAAGGATGGTTTCTTCCTTGAACTCAATCATCTGAGCCAGATACGCGTGCTCATAAGGCAGTAATATCCATGCTTGAGATGATGGAGCTAAAGGAGATTCATCTTCCTCCTGACACTTGTAAAGAATCGGGGGTCGATTCTCCATATGGAGTGTGATTTCCCTCTCCCGACAATTTATGTTGGCTCTATATAAAGAAAGTCAATCCATGTCAATAATTGCATCAAATTCCACTAGAGGGAGTATGATGAGGTTCGCCAGGAAATTCAATCCACAGACTATAACAGGGGAGGACTTATATTCATGGGATGCAATGATTGCCCCATTTTCCGTACTCACCGACATCTTTACTTCCATGATTTGTGGTGGTGCTGGGATTATTCTACTAAACTTTAGAGATATAAAAGAATGCATAGAACCTGAATCAAAAAGTACGTTCGCTATTCTTGAATGAATAACTAGCGTACCTGTCACCACTTCGTTGTCGGGGTTCACTTCGGCAGAAGTGATGGAAAAAGCTCTTCCTTGCTGCCTTGGAGGTTGTTGGTTGTCTCCGAAAACCCTTGGATTAGGGAACTGATTTGCAAAATGACCAGGTTCTTTGCATTTGTAGCATTGAACAACGCGTTGAGGTTCGAACGGAGCGTTCTTCTCCTCTGTCGCAGCCATGGGTCTTTCTTACTGACAGTTAACAGCTAGGTGCCCTTCTCTTCCACACCTGAAGCATTTTCTCGTCACCTTAAGGAAATTTCCAGGGTGCTTCTTTCTGCACTTTTGGCAAGTGGGGTGCTGGATCTTCTTAGCACCGTTGGATTTATCCATCGGACCACCAGCATTGAAGTCCACCTTATGCTTCTTGTCCCCATGATACCCCTATGATTCCATGATCTCCATTTTGACCTTGAGGGCACATCGGACAATCTCTTCATAGCTGTCGAAGTCACGGATCGCTAATGCTTTCCGTAGGCTAGGCTTCAACCCACCAAAGAAGCGGTCAACTTTGCATTCTGGGGTAACGACAAAGCCGGAAGCATATCGTGCAAGCCTTGTGAATTTTGTCTCATACGCTCCAACAGATTCTTCATCTTTTTGCTTAAGGGAAAAAAAGTCCCTCTCCATCTTAAGACGGAGGGTGCGCGGAAAATATTTATCAAAAAACATCTTCCAAAAATCATTCCATTCCAACGCCTCGATCTCCTCCTCAGGCTTTGTATTTTTTGATCAAAGTCCACCATTGATCAGCTTCACCCTCCATACGATAAGTAGCTAGGAGAACCTTCTCTTGTTCAGAACATTTAAGGATGGGGAAGATCTTTTCAATGGAGTCAATCCATTGTTCAGCGATCATGGGATCGGATGATCCACTAAAAGTAGGAGGCCTTTGTCTCATGAAGCTCTCGATAGCGACTTGTTATTTCTTAGGGGGGGTTGAACGTTCCTCTTGACCCGTGTTTCTATTCAAAACTTGAGTTAGATGAGAGAGAAGCGTGACAAAGTTCGTGATTCCCACTCCCATTGGATTTGGCATCTCATTAGTACAGTCATCACACTGATCTTCACAACGGTTGTTAGCCTGAGTCCTCCTATTACCGGCCATTGGCTGGAAGAAAAGGAATGTTAGGGGTAAAACATAAAGGGTAATCCAAAGACAAAAGTTTATGACTTATAAATAAACTTTTATTTCCTTACTCATGAGTCTATAGGCTTCAATCTAGGATTTTCATGATCTACTTTCTAACATATATTCTTAGGGGCATTTTTTAATTCCCTTAATAAGGGTCCATACTAAGATTTTGAATTTATCAAAACATATCCCCCGGGAGTGTCGTAACCAAGAGTGCATCAAGGCCCGTTGTCGTGCACCAGTTCCCGTTCGAGTCTAGCTCAAAGCGGTGTTTTCGGGTTTTACCCCTAGGATACATCTGTGCCAGAGCCGCCTCTACCTGCTCGTATCCAGACAGGGATGTATTTTTTTGATAAACCACTTACTCAGTACTTACCAAAACTTAGGGATGTTTTTATTATACTTAGTCATGTATCTAAGGCTTTACTAGGGTTTCCTAATCCCAAAAATAACTAAACCTATCCTCTAATACCAACTATGACAACCCTGCTTTTATTATAAACTTAAACATGATTTATTACATAAAACTTCACTTGATACAACAAGAAGATCAAGAGTTTTAGTGTCTTTGGGGATTAGGATCATTACATAAAAACTTAAAACATGAAATACAACATCTTTATTGAAAACTTCCTTTACATGACCACTACATTCCCTCGTACTTAGCATTGCATGGGATAACCTGAGGACATGCATAAGAAAAGGGTGAGCTATAAAGCCCAGTAAGGGAGTACATATGGAATAACATGAGAAGTACAATGCATGTTAGACAATAGGCATATCAATAGAGAATAAAATAAACATGAACATAAAGGCATGATAAATCATGATACTCATAACATGGAAATGTGGCAACAACACTTAACATGGAATTAGCATGAGCCAAGGCTCATTGCACATGGAGCATGAGTAAATACTCATTGCACATAAAGCACGAGTAAACCCTCGTTGCACTTGAATTAGCATGAGTCAACACTCATTTCACATGATGTATCATGATACTATACTTCACCCAATGCATTGGAGCGCTATAAGGGCGCACCCTTCTTAAACATTTCATTTCATGCATAAGTGTACCGCATGGATCATAAAACATGGATTCATAAAACATAATCATTTATTCCAAGATAAAGGAATGTGGAATACATGAAACTTTACAATCAATAAATAAATGTGCATAAAGTTTAATACCCTTGATGAATAAATGGTCATGGTATTCACTACACAATGACATTGGCTTAGAAAATCGGTGCGATTTCGGCAGTGTAATGGCGTGACATAAGAATTCATAAAAATGGTTTATGAGATAGAAAGGGGTTCCTCATCACGTTTACATGTAATGGACAGTAAAGAGGTCATATAGATACATGTCCCAACAATTTTAATGGAATTTAGATTCATGATACAAAAGTATTGCTTGAATGTAAAAGAGGAGAGAGAAGTTCCTTTCGGAATTTCGGCATAGTAACGGGTGTACATTGGAGGCATTTAATGAGAGAGAAAGGGTCTATCATCATTAAAACATAAATAGGGATGTATGAGGGAGGTGATAAACCATACCCCAACATTTATAATTGAAATTAAAAGGGCAAAACAACTTAAAGAAAATTGGACAAAAATGAGAAAGGAAGAAAAACCCCTTACTTGGAAGTGTGCTTCCAAAGGCTAGAGAGAGGCTTGTGAGAGGCTTCTTGGGATCTTGGGGAACCTTGGGAGGATTCTAGAGAGAGTAGGGCAGAGTTTGGACGAACTCAAAAGGCTTTGAGTCAGGAGGAAGTGGGATCTTGGGTGGGTTTATATAGGAAAGGTGAGGGAATTCTTTATTATTTAGGTTTGGGTCCCCTTACATTAAATTAACCCAAACCACAAACCATACCATGTTTTTTGCCCATGGTTTTTGGAAAAGGGAAGAGGAAAACAATATTTTATAATTACAAAGTGCTAACTTCTTAAAATATTAGGGTTTCTTATGTGGAGGTGAGTCACACTCCCATGAAAATTAATTTAAAAAGGCAAGGTGTTGAATAAGTCTTGAGGGGTCCATTAATGCTTTGAAAAGTAAGTCAAACAAACCCAAAATCACATTATTTTAATGGTAAAACATATATTGGCCGAACATAAAGATTATAGTATTTTATTACATCACTACTGGGTCATTATGATGTCATAAAACACATTATATATTTAAACGGTATTTAATTTTTACCCAAAAATTTGACTGTCTCAGAAAACTATGAAAAATTCACCGTTGGATAATCTTGACATCCTGATTCTAGAAATGACATTTATTTTATCTAAAAAAAATTCTAAATATGTTAATTTTCATTTTTAAAATAAAAACCGACATTTATCGAAAATTCACGGGTTTTGACAGAAATAGCTTTCAAACCTTAATAAAAATTTTAATTGCATTCATAAAATTATAAGATCATTTATATTTAATAAAAATTAATTTAATAATAATAATATTATTTTATTAAAATATTATTTAATTCAAAAATCCCTTAATTTAATAAAATAGATTTCTTAATTAAATAATAACTAAAAACACCATTTGTACTTTAAAAACTATTTACAATGTATCAAAAATGACTAGAAATTATATTCATTACTATATACAAAAAAATAATGTACATGAACATAGTACTACTTATTTGTTACATAACCCCTTAAAACAGCCGCATAAGACCTAAGGGTAAGGTGTGCGATGGTGACAGGCTCTTGGGGTGGCTCGGATAATATCGCTCAAGTGGTAATTTCTATCAACTTCCACTTCTCCCGTAGACGGTCTCGTTCGAGCTTGACATGGTGAAGCTTCGCTTGGGCTTGGTCAAGAGCAAAGCCCAAGGATGCCACCTCTTTTCCGAGCTCAGATAAATGGGCTTCGTATGGGGCAATTCTACTGGATGAGGTCATCGCTTCCTTTGTCTAAGTAAATTGGATTTGTTAAAGTCCTATATTTATACTAATCATGTGATTACTGTTCAACGACTATATTAGAAACGGTCAAAATTCTTAACATAAAACCAAAGAAGTTGACATCTTATAAAAATATTTTTCATAAAGAGACATTTAACTGGATCAAGAGGGATTTTCAATTAATGAAACTTTGGGTCGTTACAACGACACTACCAAATATTGTCTTTGCAACATGCCTAGTGGATCACTTTCAAAGTAATTTGAAAGAAAAACATATGGCAGTAGTGAAAAGAATCATGAGGTACATTCAAGGTACTCACAATTACGTATTATACTTTGTTGTAAAAAAGACAATGAATTGTCGGTATTTTCTAATGTTGACTCGGCAGGAGATGCGGTGGATAAAAATCCCATAAACAGTGAAGCGTTCTATATTGGAAAGAAATGTGTGGGTTGGTTGAGTAAGAAATAGGAAAGAACGTCTCTCAATACTGCTAAAGATGTGTATATCTCCACTGCAAAGGAATGCACTCAGTTATTGCGGATAAAGCAACAACTAACTGATATTGGTGATGAGGTGAAACAGTCAATGGTGATTCACTGTGATAACAAGAGCACAGTCGATCTTACAAAGAATCTTGTTCAGCATTCTCATATAAAGCATATTGAAATCAGGTATCACTTCATTAAAGAAAAGGTTGAACAAGGCATGATTAGAATGTCTCATGTTGGAACTGATGAACAAGTGGATGACATTCTGACCAAGCCACTGGCGGTGCAAGTGTTTGAGAAACATCGGTTGAACCTCGGTGTTCAGCCACCTCCCAATGCAGGAGGAGGCCATAAAATTCTCCTCTCCCTAGTTGAATTAACTGTTTTAATCTGTTTGTAAAATTGATGCATGTTTATGGGGGAGATACAATCTAGGGAGAGTATTCTTTCAGCACTACAAGTCAAAATCAGGTTCTTTGGGGTCATTGACAATGGGAGAGAATGGATAAATTTAGTGGCACAAAGGAGGTGAATGATGAGTTACAAGAGGGAAAATGATAATGGCTAAATTAAATATGGAAATGGAGAAAGAAAGGTTTTTATGATTATAGGAAAGATGGAGAATAGAGAAATTAAAATATGTTACAATGGGTGAGAATGATGAGTTTTGAAGGGAGAAAATGATCATGGAGAAAATAGTTTGGTGTTATGAGGAAACAGTTAAGCATTCCAAAACACGAGAACCCAATTCATGATTCCCCCTCTTGTTTTCTGCATCGAGCATTGCTCACGTAGACTTAGAGTATTGGATTAGTTGATTCTTGCGTAACATGTTTTGATAGTGGTTGATGCTCTATCGAATTTATCCACAGATTGCCAACAAACCCAAAGGGGGAGATTGTTGGAACCAAGGCTGATCATTGCTGAAAATGGAGTATGGTTTGTATTTGTTGTCAATACTCACATGGAAGATCAGAGAGTTTGCAAGGAAAGAGATCATATAGTTTAAGCAAACAATAGTATTGAATGTAGCGTCGTTTCCCAATGTTTGCCAATTTTTTTGGGTCAAAAATTTGGAAAATGTAGAAAGATGATTTTGGTAAAGGGAGTTGCACGCAAAATTGAAGGAGGTGTGAAAACTTGCGTGCAAGGCATGATTCGGGATCATCACATCAAAATATGGAAAAGGAAAAAAAATGCGTGAAAGTTTTAAAATGAGTGCGAAAGACGAGGTTGCGCGAAAGAGACTTACGCGCCAAATACGACGTCGAAAGGGGTTTTGCGCGCTCGGAGTGAAACTTACGTTGTTGGGCAAAAATCCCTCAAGGTAACATTGCAGCATTTTTGGGTTGATTGTGTTTGTTGACAAAGCAAGTTTCCATGGAGAATTGTCGAGTTCCCGAGAATTTGTTGACATTCCATGTTGACAAAGAACTTTGACAAAGGAAAGGACGATCTGGAGGCGGTACAAAAGAGTAGTACAAGGTGGCGCCATTTTCCAGTGTTTGCCAAATTTATGGGCCTGAAAATCGCCAATGGAAAATGGAGTGATATGTTGTTGGCGAAGGTTGAGGAGAGAGAAATGAAGGAGGTGTGCGGAAAAATTAAGCGTGGCGCGCAAAACTAGCGGGTTGCGCGAAATCTTGAAGTGTGGCGCGCAAAACAGCGGGTTGCGCGAAATTGTATTTCGCGCAAAAGATGTTTCAAGTCCAAAAGCTTCAAAATCGGTAAAGGCATGAGGCGCGCGAAATTATGGAGGCGTGCGCGAAAAATTGAAGTGGCGCGCGAAATAGCGGATGAAGTATTTCGCGCAAAAGATGTTTCGAGGTCCGAAGCTCGGAAAATGGAAAAGGCATGAGGTGCGCATAATTATGGAGCAGTGCGCGGAAAATGGTTGTGCGCGGAAGATTTGTATTTCGCGATCAAAGCGGATTACGCGCTCAAGGAGGGTTTTTCGCGCGGGGTCGATTTTGCCTATAAATATGAAGTGACCCTCCTCCATTCAGTAGAGTTCAAGACATAGAAAATACCCGAGCTCTGGTGGGCGAAGTTTAAGTTAGAAAGGGTGTTGCACGTAAAC